>CM065386.1:38287500-38492500 GCA_033060915.1 Euryodendron excelsum
GGAGATTGCCAAGCAGGGAAAAATGGGGTGCTTACATGCTATGCAGTGCTGCTCCAGTTCCTCAATAATGATTCTGTTTCTGTTTCTGAAGTTGCTCAATGATAATGAGGAAGTAGTTTGTGATCCTATACTTTGGGTGTTTGGAGAGTTCTTATGCTTCGATTTTGTTTTTAGGCATATTTTTAGACCCATATCTGCCATAGCTCTTTTCTTGATCTTAACTTTTGTAATTGATTGAAAATGTTCATGCAAGGATTTACCCATATTACCTAAGAGTCTTGGTTGAGAGCTTTTGCTGGACTTGTTGTTGGGCTCGTTTTCTTTTTGTTTTGTTAGGTTTTCGCCTGACGTAGTAGAGGCCCAAGCCAGATCTTTATCTGCCTCATTATGATCAGAGTTTGAAATCAAAGATATCGTTGGCTTTTCCATTCCCTCGACTTGCTTCCTTGAGCTGCGCTTTACATTGGGAAGAGTAGTTTCGATTGCCTCCGATCTTGAAAATAGATCATCAACAACTGGCATATGAAGCTAGATTGTATAGTTTCCATGATAAACATCATTATGACCACTTTTAGTTTGTTGGACCAGAGTGTCATAACCAGTTTCTGCCAATTGGTTGTTTACTGCCAGGCCATCATCTTCTTCCCCTAACCCCTGCAAACTCGAGCTCTGCAAGTTCTTTTTCATGACTACATTTTGACTTAGTCCAATTGACTCAGATTTTGATGGGTCTTCTAGATTATGAGACATACAGTTGGGACTTTTCTCTGTCGAATTTATTTTTGAATCTGACATATTCTCGGAGTCCCTTCTTGGGAATTCCAGAATTTAATTGCCAGTAGTAGCTTTCTTCATCAATTCTTAACTTGTATACAACCTTTTCTACTTTTAGAATACTCGAGTGATGAATTTTAGAATCCTCTTTAGCTTTGATTAACACTCTTCCTTGCTCCAAAACTTTATTGTTTGCAGTTTTTTCATCAACCGATATTACCCTTCCCCAAAGCTCACCAATTTTCTCAAATGTGTTCTCATTTCAGACATGAAGAGGTACTCCTTCAACTACAACCCAGACCTTTCTATGAGTAGTGAACTCCCTGTAGGACCAACATTGAACCACTGAGAACCAATTATCAAGCAACGATCCACCCTCATCCATCATAGTTTCTTTATCACCAATGTCTTGAAATTGTATCAATACTTTCAAGCCACCTAGTCTCTTTACAGAGATGTAGTACACTCCTCCCCTCATGGCATCTTCAATACCTTCGATCATATTGTAATCATGGGCGGTTGCAACAACACACTTATTTAGCCATGTTTCGTTGATGACTTTTGCTTCCACCATTCTTGGATTTTTCAGCTTCTCATTATCCTCTGGTTTGCTGAATAGATTGTTCAAGTTAAGGACTTCCTTATAAGTTCTTCCATTTGTGCGTTAGTCTTAGTCTTTCAGAATCATCGGCTTCAAATAGCTTGATCCTTTACCCAAACCTTCCTTTGTGAGAACATTTCTGTGCTTTTCTCTTCCTTTCTTTTGATCATACATAGCTTTTTTTACTAGTAGTTTTTGGTCCAACAGCCAAACTCCATTGAAGGTGTAAGTTGCATTATAGGCTTCGTCTGGAGTTTTGAATCTTACAAATCCAAAGTGCCATTTTTCCCTTTCCTGTTTTTAAAAGAAACTTATGAATCCATCACCTTGCCACTTCTTTGAAAAATCTTTGATAGCCAGAAGTTATTCATGTTCTTGGGAAGATTATCAATAAACACCATGAAGATGTTTTCATTTTGGTCGATGCTTCTCCATTTTACTGGGCAAAACGCTGATGACGTCAGTACAGGAGAAAAAGATCAATGAAATTTACTGAAAATGGTAGAAATAGAGATGGCAAGGTAAGATTCGTTTGCAGGATGCAAGGATCCTTCCTACACCCAGCGAAGATGGGCAGGATGCGAGGGTCCTTCCTACAAACAGAGAAGGTAAACTAGATATTAATGGCAAGATGCAAGGATCCTTCCTACACCTAGAAGAGTTGGGCAAGATGAAAGGGCCCTTCCTCCACCAGGGAAACAATGAAACAGAGGAAAGAGGGAAGAGGGTAACTTGATGATTTAGCCAGTGAAAGTGAGATCAAAATTCTTATACACAAACTTTTACCGTAAAAAACGGCGGTGGAGGTAAAGGATGAATAACACTACACCAACAGCAGGCTCAGAGATCCTTCATTCATCAAAACTCCGACAGATGCCACAGTCACATTCGTATGACTATGTCCTTCATCCTTTATTCTCTTGCACAGTGGCTTGATTGACTGTCAAACCTTATCTCTAGTTGCCTGTGATGACCAGGAAACAAGAAGATTAACTTGCAACTTAATTTCATAACACAGTTATGTTGGTTTATTTTCTTTAAATTAAAGCCATCTCACATAAAACAAGAGATGCATGCAAGATAATTGCGTGAGGGACAATATAATGAGGTAAAGAAAATGTGGAGGCCATTGTAGCTCACAGTTTTTGTTTTGGGTTAAAATTTTCTTCCATCCTCAAGTCATGTGAAGGCAAACTTTAAGCCTATTGAGGCCATCTTCTTAATTGATCAACCACCAAATATGCTTCACTTCAAATTTCTTACGCCCTTATCCATTGGACCAAAAAGTTTTCGATGATCGTTGGATTTTAAGAGACTCACTAGTAAGCTTTTTTTTGTCCTCCAAAAAAAATTGAATCGCCCTTCACCCAAGGAGGAAATGTTTCACCATATCCACGTCTGCGTACTTGGGGACAAAGATTCAGTGATACAATAGTAGAAACTATTGTTCCTCTTATTTCAATTTTATAGTATGAGATCCATCAAATACACTAAAATGAAAAATTATGTATACTGGAAGTAGTACCTAAAACTAAGAATAGTACCTTCAATAGATCAAATACACTAAAATGAAAAATTATATATACTGGAAGTAGTACCTAAAAATAAGAATAGTACCTTCCTATTGAATTTTTTTTTCTCTTGTTTGAAGTCCTATTGGCAGGGATATAGGGAATTGAAGGGGGATAGGGGATGTCCATGACCCCCCAAAATTTTGAAATGAAATAAGGTAAGATATATATACTTACATTATATAAGATGACCCCCTAATTATCTCTACTATGTGATACATTATAATCAAGTTGTTATCTTTTGGAACTCTATTTTTGACTATTTCTAGAGATTTGCTCAAAAATTAAAAATAGTATACCAATAGACGTATCGTTATCATATTAAGTTGCCTCACTAGTACCTTTAGTTTATTATTATCATTAGATGATTTTATGGTATTCCATTATGAAAACTATGAATAATTTTTGTTCATGCCAAAGTAAATAAATCTTTATCTCAAAGCAAGATTGTGTTAAATTTTGAGTTGAATTTAAGGTTATCTATTAACTTTGGTGTGATAAGTTGCATGCTTTTTCTTCTTGGTCTAATAAAATTCTAAATTAAGTAGTGAAGGCTGTTGAAGTGACTAATTTCTAAAAATTAGGAGTATACCCAATAAAAATATTTTTTTTTCTTTTTCTATAATGTGTCTAAGCTTCAGCCGACTGCTTATGCAAAAAAAAAACAATTCATATGAACAATATCAATTTTATACAGTACATAAATGATGATTGACCACAATAGTGCATAAGGTGTAATTGAACTTATGAATAAGCTGACAACTAGACCACCACTTAACGTAGAAAATTATATACCACCAGCACTACCACCATCCTTTGTACTGTCGCTATTACCACCACCGATGATAATGACGACAATTCAATATTTTACATTTTTTGATGTTGTCTTTTGGGAAAGAAACACACACAGGTATGTTTTTTCGTGCACAGATACACTTCTATTCCATATTAGATGCAAATTGTTTTGAAGCCTTGATTAGGAAAAATTTTGTTTTAATTATTTGGCATTTGCCTTCATGCTTTTAGTTTGGCGCCCCCAAAATTTTTTTCTAATTCCGTCACTGCCCATCGGCCATTGGGAACATTTTCCTTTGATAGAAGCGAAGAAAAGAAAAAAGAAAAAAAATAAGGGAAAAAGAAAAGGACTCCTAAATTGTAATCGGAATCCGATGGCAGTAGATGAAAATTTCAAACACAAAGCGCTTATGAAAGGCATAGAGAATGTTGATTAGCAACTGATGGCTCGAGCGAACATATAATGGCTTGAGCCATTCATCAGGAACAGTTGCAACCTAGAGTCCTACATTGGATGGCTTGAGCCCTTCATCAGGAACAATTGCAAACTAGAGTCCTACATTGGTTAGATATTTGACCAAATTAGGTTGGTTATATGTAGTGACTCAAAATAAAATAAATAATAAATAACAATACATGCTTTTAATTAAATAATTATGAATACTTGCATATTATATGTTAGATTGAATTTTTATACATAGATGACATGCTCTAACTTTTATAAATTGCTTGATGTGTTAATTTTAATATAATGTACATGATGTAATTATGGAGGCATTTTTGGTTACTGATTGAGAAACTGAGTATTTGCCGAGTTGTGTAAGTCTCATTGGTGCGTTGAGAGTGAGATATGTTTTTGAACTTTTGATAATGTTATATTTGATAGTATAAGGTTTAAGGATTTAATTTCATGCTTTTGGAGGTTTTGTGCCTCAATTAGTTTTGTGCAGAGTGAGAGGGATAAAATTGTATTTTTCCATTCAAATGTATAAGACAAGTCAATCTAACAAGACAAAAATCGGCATTCTCTCTTTTCTCTCACCCGTAAGACATACACTCTTTCCTTTTCAATTTTCTTCACTTTCTCTCTAAGAGTGGAGCCTTAAGGAGTGAGATTTGATATTAAAAAAAAAAGGTTGACATTGTTTTGCTAGACGAGAGTTTCAAACCTACGGTTTCAAATATTTATTTCACTGGGTTTTCACATTTGGAGTATTTTTCTTTAACTCTTGATGTAGGGATTTCACTACCATTACTAATTATTAATATGCTCCTCTCATCTACATATATTAGTTTCATAAAAATCACACTAGATTAGAATTGATTATGAAACTCTATACTTGTGTTTATATAAAATGAGATTTGGATGGTTAATTCTTACTTGTAGTTGTAAATTGATGGTGCATTATGTGTTTGCAGAGTTGTGATGTTTATTAGATGAAAATTGTGAAAACATAGAAAACCCCAATACTGAAAAAACAAGTTTGAACTAGTGCGGACCAAAAGTTTGATAAATTGTTTGTGTGATTTTATATTACTCTTAAGTTTAACTAGTGTTGTGGATATTGGCTGTGGCTTGTAATGATAATGTTTGATCGAAGTATAGACGTTTTTGGAAAATTTGCATTTTTTTGAAACTCTACATGTGATGGAAGATCATGTTTTTAGTAATCTGTGTGATGTTTGAACAATTAGGTATTGTAAAATGATGGGATGAATCATGTAACTTGACTTTTAAAACTTTCAGAAAAACTTGCTGCAGCATGGTCCACTTTGGAGACTTATAACTTATTGACTATCTTATATTTTTTAACATTGTTTCTATAGGAGATAGATCATTGTGTTATATGAATTTATGTGGATTTATTTTGATATATTATGGGCCTCGTTTGGATTAATATCGAGAGTTACGTGAAATTTCTTTCAAAAGGGCAGAATCTAACCTATGTGCATTGTTTTAGATATAACTTGAGTTTTACGTAGAATTTTAGGTTGATTTAAGTTGCGTTGGAAATTAGATTCATTATATAACATTTCTGAAAATTTTTATGATTTTAGAACTTGTGGTTTGAGAGTTATTAAATTTCTAAGTCACTGTTTTTGTGCAGAAATTCTGCTGTGCAAAGTTTTAAATATTAAAACACTATTTTACCCAAAATCTTATTTATTTTACTCTCTCTTGCTCTTATTTTATTTTATTATTGTTGCGTCCCAGTTTTTACTCGAGCCCTCATAGCTCAAGAAAATCCGATAGTCTCTCTATTAGAACTCACCATTTCATGAAATGACAAATGCAGAGGGGATTTAATTTGGAAAACTTAATTTGACTAAGGGCTATTTGGAAAAATTTAGAGTGGCCACCTAACATAGTTAAAGATATACGAGGTCACCTAAAACTAAGCATAATACGAAGACTAAACTTAGGTTTTTTGGAAAATGCCTTCTTAGGAAGGTTTTGAAAAGTGAGGCTTTTAGTAACCATTTGAAAACGTTTTAATGCTCTTTTAAAAAACGTGACTCCATGTTGGCCTTTGAAACTAGAAATATATGTTTAGAGAGTAGGTTACATATTGGGAATATGTTCTAAGATCGTAACTCTACTCTGCCCTTTTGGTACCTACATGTCTATTCACTCTTAATTCACTCACTAAATCACCAGTTACTTAATATCGACTTATATCCACTTTTATAATTTTAAAAATAAGATTTGATCACTACTTTTGGAATGAATGATACATGATACATGCTTTTGAAAAAATAAGAAATTTTTAAAATAGAAGTTTTGATTGAGGAAAATTTTGAGAAGGGACATTTGACTTGAAATAAGGGTTATGACTGCACCTATAAAGGTTGTCTTCATATCTTATTTGGCAAGAATCAGATAATTCGTAATTCGTGCAAGGGCACGATTTAAAAATGGACTCGAGGAATCTTGAAAGGTTTTTTTAAATTTTGGATTCAAGAATTTTGACTTGAAATTGGACTTACGGAAGCTTTGGAGTATTTTTGAAATAGAACTTTGAGAGAGTTTTTTTTTTTTTTAAATTTGAAATTAACTCAAAAGAGTTTTGAAATAGGAATTTTTCAATAATAGAGTTTAGATTGAAACAATGTAAAAGCTCTTGTGAACTTGTCTTTGAAAATGTTTTTTAGGAATTATTTTTGTATACCTTATAAGAGGCAGATTTGAATATTTCATTTCCTTTAAGAGATTAGTTACTTAAATAACTAAACCCCTTTAAGGTCATGACTTTTAGAAAACATTTTGGAAAAGGGCCTAGAAACTCCCTTTAGGGTTTTGAAAACTTTAGGGGTATAGAATCTTATCCGATGTCTCACTTTTCTTAGAGAAGAACCTTAACCATGGTGGACTAAGTTTGCCTCAAGAATGTCACTCTTGAAAATTATTTTTGAAAGAGATTTTTGAAAACATTTAAGGTAAAGAATATTAATATGAAATTTGAAGGGTTCATTCGACGTATCACTCTCCCTTAGAAATCCTAACCATGAGAGGGTTAGGATTACCTTAAGATTGTGAGTTTTTAGAAACCAATTTGGAAAACAACTTTTGAAAATGTTAAGTGTCTAGCAATTTTTGTTAAGACAAGTTTAAGAGTACCTTTAAAAATATTTTGAGATGTTTTTAAACGCATTTGAAATGGACTAGTCATGATTTTTTGAAAACTCAAGAAAGGGGGACATTTTGAAAGATCAATTTTAATTGAAGAGTGTCTTGAAAAGGATTTGGGAATTGGAGGTGTGAGGTTAACTAACCTTGGTTGGACGTAGTGATTAGGGTTGGATTGACCTAGGGTTAACTAATTAGAGTCAGGATGGCTTAGGGTTAATTAACTAAGGTTAGGTTAACTTAGGATTGAATTGACCTAAGGTTAACTAGCTAGGGTTAAGTTAACCTAGGGTTAGGATGACCTAGGGTTAATTAACTAGAGTTAGGTTAATAAAGGGTTAGAATGACCTAGGGTTAACTAACTAGGGTTATATGAACCTAGGGTTTTGAAAAGTGATTTTGAAGGATGATTTTGAAAGGTGGTTTTGAACTAGGATTTTGAGCCTAATAGTTTTAGAAAGGTTGAAAAAATGGTTTTATGCATGAAACTTTTAAAGGGTATTTTGGAAACCATGATTTCATGTAAAAAGCTTATTATTTTATGTGAAAAGCATTTTAAAGAAAGCTTTGAAAATTATCATTTCATGCAAGAAAGTTATGATTTTATGTAAAAATTCTTTTGAAAATCAACTCAAGAGAGTTGTGAGTTTTAAAAACTCTTTTATTAAGGCCACTCAAGTGAGTATAAGGTTCATATGGTTGATATTTTGAAACCACTCAAAAGATTGGGACTATTCCAACCACTAACTCAGAAGAGCAAAACTTTGAAAACCTCCTTAGAGGGGTTGTTTTAAAAACAAATTTTATGAAAACTTAAGAGAGTATAGATTTTGAAAATCATTTTAGTATAAGTAATTTTGAAATAACTTTTGTGTAAACTTAAGATAATGAACTTTTGAAAACTTCTTTAGAGAGGAATGTTTTGAAAAACCATTTTCGTAAAACTAACCACTCAAGTGAATATTGGGTTCATATGGTCGATTTGTGGAAACCATTCCAACCACAAACTTACGAGAGCAAAATATTGAAAGCCTCCTTTTGGAGAGGATGATTTTGAAAACTTTGAAAGTCTCTTTTAGAGACGGTAGTTTTAAAAACCATTTTTATGCAAACTCAAGAGAGCAAAATGGGATGATGCAACCTAGATGTTTAGGTGGTTTTGAAGACATCCTAAGGCATGGAAACCTAGGGTTTAGGGCTTGAACATTAAGGAACTCTAACTTGGAGAGCTTTAGAGAGAGATTTTGAAAACCATTTGGACGGGAATTTTGAAAAGCATTTGAAGATAGTAAATATGGGGGTTTGGAAATAGGTTTAAACACAAAAATCAAGCCATAACATGTACAACATGAACATCACCACAAATATAATGCAAGGGTCATGATCATACAAGGTTAGGCTTCACCACATTGGAAGGTGCTCCAATGTCCATATTATCTTAAATTATACTCATGAGAGGTCCCCAAACATTGTGGTTCTCACAAGATTTCATCTAAGCATGAGAAGGAGGTAGAAAATGGGATTTAAAATAGAGAATAGTTCAAGTAAGCTAGGAGGGAGAAGAGAGAGTAGGGGTATGCATAAGCTTAAATAGGTATACCTTTGGCCTTGAGGTCTTCAATCCACCATTATTGAAGGGCTTAAGCTTCAAGAGGCTTGGAGTTCATCTTAGATTTTGAGAGACTTTGAGTTTCTTGAAATTTTAGAGTTTCTGGAGTAATTTAGGTAGAGTTTAGCCACTCTTTTGATCTCTAAATTGTGCTTGGGGTGGCTTGGTATTTATTGGCCAAAAAAAGGCCAGGGGGTGTATGTGCTACATGCACTTAGCCAAATTTAGGCTAAACGCATGTAATACATGCGATATGCCTCTCCCAATGAGAGGATGCCACGTGGCATCCTTGCACTACTCTATCTTGGGCTGCAAGGAAATTTTTGTGTCATCTGATTAATCTGGGAGCATGTAGCATACGCTTCGTTACCATAAACTTTTATGGTGACTTTCTCTCGATATTCGTGCCATTCAAGGATTATCTAAGAAAATTGGACATGTTTACAATGTTCCTCTATAGGTTTTCTGGAACTTAGTGCCCTTGGATATCTTCAAATGATTTCAGATGATGGAGATATCACCTCGGGAAGCGAGCTTAAAAATAAACTTTTGGGAGCATCTGTGAGACGTTTCGTCAGTTTCCCAAAGTGGCCATTTTTGCACCGCACGATCGTGGCTTTTGGGAAGTGATTCTCTTGATCGATCCATACAGATGGAAAGTTCTTTAGAAAGACTTTTGAGATTTATCTAGTGTCACATCCCAAAACCAGGCCTATACGAATTTAGGGTGTATGACCGGCCAGTAGCTTGGCTACCCAAGGCCGCCTTACATAATCCGGTTGAACACCTATGCATTTATTATTTAAAAGATACATAATTGCTGAATTAAAACTTTGTAAATGTAAGGCAAAACGTGTGTCATACATAGTAGAGCGGTGTCTAATCTCTAAAACATAAACATTCCATAAGATGGGCCTATCAAAGGCCACCACAGTTATAACATTATAATATTACAAAACATTAGGGTCCAACCCCTATGTCAGTACATAACATAAGGCCCATGAGTCGTAGTCCAAATATCCACGTAATGGGCCTCCCAGTTTGGTCACCTGATAACATTTTAAAAAACGTAAACTAATGCTTAGTGAATAACAATAATGTATGAGCATAAAATACCATAGACTATATTTATATTTCATGTACATGACAATAGAGGTACATTTATGTATATGTGGCATGAACTTAAAAACGTATAAGTATAATCTTAAAGAGACATGAAGTATAGGCTTTTATATTAAAACATTTCATCATTTCTAAAACATAATGTTGAAGAAGAGAGTTAGGCGTGTTGTGGCATGAACTATTAGAGTGTGACATAACTTGTCATGAGCATAACATACCATATCATATCTTATAAGCGTACCTCTTAGATTGTCGTATAATATATGACACATCAAATATTACCATTCTTAGTAACTTATAAAGCGTAGCCTTGTAAATGTAGGTAGCATAAGTATCATATTCGAATACTATAACATTTCGAACATAATATCATAGGAGTGAGACATAACACATAATATGACTTCGTAAGGCATAACATAACTGTCATAAGCATACTATGGCATGATACTGTAAGGCATATCATAGTGTCTTGAAAGTAAGCGATACACCGTGACATTAATACTTGTGGAAACATGTGTGACTTGTTGTGAAGCATTCAAACAAGTCATATTTCTCATTCTAGAACATAAGTGTGTCATATCTTTACATTAGGCCAACATATCCCTCACTTTACCCTACTTAAGAGGTATTTCTGGTATTGGGCATTATAGTAACTACAAGGGTCACGCATAAGGCTCTTTAGGCCAACATAGTAACCTTGAAGGTCACACATAGGCTTTTTAGACTAACATAGTAACCATGAAGGTCACGCATAAGCTCTTTAGGCCAACATAGTAACCTTGAAGGTCACGCATAGGCTTTTTAGGTTGACATAGTAACCATGAGGGTCACGCATAAGCTCTTTAGGCCAACATAGTAACCATGAAGGTCACACATAGGCTCTTTAGGTCATCATAGTAACTATGAAGGTCACGTATAGGCTCTTCAGGCCATAATAGTAACTATGAAGGTCACGCATAGGCTCTTTAGGTCAATCATGAGAGCTAGGCTTAGTCATTAAGAGCTATGCTCAGTCCTTAGCAACATATAGTGCTTTAAGCCAATCATGAGAGCAAGGCTCAATTGTGAGACGAGGCTTAGTCATTAAGAGTTATGCTTAGTCATTAAGAGTTATGCTTAGTCATTAGCACGCAGAGTGCTTTAGGCCAATCATAAGAGCTAGGCTCAGTTATAGTAACCATAAAGGTCACACGTAGGCCTTTTAAGTAAATCATAAGAGCTATGCTTAGTTATAGTAACCATAAAGGTCACATCTAGACTTTTAAGCTAAGGGCCGTCTCCCAACACGGCGATAGATTATTTCGTGTCCCCTACTGTAGGACCATCATTGCTAGTTTAGGGTCTTGCCACATAGGCCTTACATGCCGATGGTTTATTTCACGTCCCCCATTCTAGGACTTTCGGGCTAGATTAAAGTCTTACCATAAAAAGACCTTGAGTTAGAGTCGTACGTTAGGAATCTTATAACTACTTTATGTGAACGTCCTAGTCCGTAGGTTGTAATTCATATCATAGGTAAGGTTCGTATATAATTCAAAGCTTGACATTCATACCTGAACGTAATCATTGATGCATTGAATAAATGGAAAAAAAATGCATGAAACGTAATTGAACTTGACAGTATTTGGAGAGTAATAGGTCTTACTCATGGCATATCGTTACTCACCTCTCTCCGATTGAATGGGTGGTTAACAGGGTGTTCCTACACAAAACGAACGCAGAAGTATAGAAACATCAATTCAAGGTTCTAAGGCAAGCAATAATATATAAACTGAGACTAAGCACATAATTGCCTCGACCCCCACTCATTAACACCTCACTCTCACCGTGGAAGAGCGAGACTAACTTTAGGGCAAGGCCCTAACGTAAAACGAGAACATAAGGTTGAGGGTGAAGTATGAAACCTGGAACATCGATCCTTTCATCGCGTCCCAACCACCCTGAACAAAAGATTCTCACACAAGACTAGTTCCATATGAAAATAGGCTTAAAGACCTTTAATTTGATAGGTCATGGTTTAAAAACACATTTCGGGTGAAGAAGTTAGGTCTCATGAAGAATGGGGTAACACTTTGGAAAAATAAGGTTTTCGGCATAGTTTTGGGTCAACTTTAAACTTCCATACCCAAACTTTATATGGGTACAAAGTTCTATGAGTCTACTTTCTAATCCTTTAAATAGTGTATCAATCCGAGCTTTCTAAAGAAAGTTATGCCCATTTTACTAAATAGTGCCCAAACTGGCAGGCCATTCGAATGCCCAACCGGGGAGTTCGAACGCCAGGCAAAATAAACTGGGAGTTCGAACGCCCAAATGGCAGTTCGAACTCCAGGAAAAAAATTTGGAAAACCCCTTCTCTAGCTATTTGAACGCCCCCCGGGGGAGTGCGAATGCCCAGGCTTCTTCCCCATACCGTTCAAACTCCATATCGGGAGTTCGAACGCCCAGTTTTGGGCAGCAACCGAAGTTCGAGCCAAAACTTCAAAACTCAACCAAAAGTCCCAAAGTGAATTCAAAGGGATCTAAAGAAAGAATTCAAAACCCTAACATTTCATATATTTGGGGATTTTTAACCTACCACTCGCAATCTTCAACAAATGAGCTTCAAGTTTTCTAAATCAAGTAATTGGAACCCAAGGGGTCCCCCCAAACTCAACAACAACACCCCTAGATTCATATTTGCAAAAACCTAACAGAATCCACCAAGATAGATACACATACATATACAATTTTAGAGAGAGAATGGAACCTTACCTTCCTCAACCTTATCCAAGTCTTCAAATGGCCTCTCTTGGTTTGGGTTGAGCTCTCCAAGCTCCCCTTCTCCTTCTTCTTCCTCTTCTTCTCTTCCTTCTCTCTCTCTCTCTACCTGTTGGGTGTGTGTGTGTTATGTGTATATAATAAGATGATACACATGGGAAATAATCTCATGTGTCTCATCACCCTATAGGCTTAAGTTATAACATGACTTTTAATTGGTCAACTTGACCCAAATGCACATTAGAATAATATATAATTTAAAGAAACACATAAATAGAGAAATTAATGGGTTTAGGGTACTACACCTAGTTTACGTATTTCTCAAGTCGTTTGACAGTGCGTTTTAACCAAGGAATCGGTATTTGACACATGAGACGAGAGGTGTACTTTTATTTACCCTTCTTTGAGTTATTCTATCACAACCTTCAGGTGATGTTATTGATTATTGGACCATATCGATGAAAAGCAAACATTCAGGCTTCTTGAATTCCCTAATTTGCACATTTTGTCAATTGTTTAACGGTGCTTAGGGAAATGAAAAATAGTCAACTTTAGTGGAGCGTCTATAACATGCTCTGTGAAGCTTTTATTGAATAAAAGTGTGTTTTGAGTCAAGGGATCCATCCAAAAATGATGGGAACCCTCTTTGTAGCTCCCGGTAGCTGGTGGTCCAATTTTCAGAATTGGTGTGGTCTAATAGTGTGCTCAGGCTGTTAAGGGCAAAACGGTCATCTTGATCAACACATGCCAGAACGAGGCCAAAAGGGATTTTATTAGGACACTTAGGCGTGCATGACTACCTAGAGGTAGTTTGGGTAGTCTTATTGCTTCAAGGGATTTGTACTTCTCGGTGAGCGTAGTGGGATGCCTAGGGGCAAAATGATCATTTTGACCGAAATTGACCAAAACGAGCCAGGATGGGTTTGGGTGGCATATTTGAACATGACAAACTGTCTAGAGACAATGTTTGAGGGTTGTCTTACTGTCTCAAGGGATTATTACTTTCTCAAAGGACGTGCTAGAGTGCTAGGGTAAAAAATGATCATTTTGACCAGAGTTGGCCAAAACGAGACTGGGACCGGTTTGAGTGGCATATTTGAAAATGTCGGACTATTTAGAGATAGTGCTTGAAGGTGGTCTTTCCGTCTTGACAAGGTGGTCTTTTCTCAAAGGACGTATCGTCTACTTAGGGGTATGGTCATTTTTCACCATGTCAAGTTAGTAGGCATCAGTGTGGACCTAAATGTAAGAGTGTTTTTATCACTTCAACAGTTGTAACAAGTTGATTTCCAAATCTATTATGTTCTTTGATAAATGTACCACAGCCAAGGTGGGCTTTCGGTCTTTTGACATAGGGTTACTTGCGAACTGCTTGCGTTGACCAATTTGTGAGGGTTTTCTCGCCACTCCGACGGCTTAATAGTTTGTGAGTGCTTCTACATTCCCGCAGTTTTGACATTGGTTCTAGAGATTGTTTGACCTCAGGAAGTTGCCTAATGCCAAATGGCATAATGAACATTTTACGTTGGCGAGCGAGCAGGTGCCAGAAATGAATTGCTTAAGGTCTGTGAGTGTTTTCATAACTCCCACGGTGTTGGGGATTGGTTTTGGAGACCATTGGGTCTCGAAAAGTGGCTTGGAAACCCTAAAGGTATTTTGGTCTGGTCATTTTGGCTTCAGTTGAGGCCTTGGGGCTTGAAAGCAACTATTTTGACTTAACCTGAGTTTTGAAAAGTCGGTTAGGACTTGATAGTGTTGTGACATTCTACTGGAGGATCAGATTGTATCAAAAATTATCAAACGAGCAAAAATGGGGTGATTATAATTATCTCTTTTACTCTCTTTCACACTCGGGTCATGGTTCCAAGGCGTGATATTATATGTACACAATGAGTCTCTAAGCGAAACGATTCGAAGATATAGAGATACAAACATAGAGATACCTATCGTGACTCGATTTTTTGCACTAGAGAAAACAAGTGAGAAAAACATAGTACAATCTTGTTAAAACTCATCCTCCTAGAAGCATGAGTGCAACTAGGTTTAAACTAGAAATTGATTTGAATAAGGGCTTTTGGAAAAGATTTGGAATCGCCACCTAACTTTGTTAAGGTCAGTTAGGTCACCTAAAACTAAGTGTAATCCGAATATTAAATTTAAGGGTTTTGAAAAGCTTCCTCAAGAAAGGGTTTTTGAAAAAAAAATAGGTTGTTTGGCAACCTTTGAAAAGATTTAAACCCTTTTTTTTTAAAATAACTTCATTTTTGGTCTCTCAAAAATAGTGATTCTAGGTTTAGAGGTTGGTTACGTATAGGGAAGATGCATTAGGCTATCACCCTATCCTTCCTTTACTGTACCCACATGTTTATTTGCCCTAGGTTCACTCATTTAGAATCTTCGATTATCTATTGTTCAATTATATCCACTTTGAGAATTTCAGAAAGAGGTTTGATATTATGCATGACATGCAAGTGCAAGAAATGATTTGATTTTAAAAATATATTTGAAGAGAAGATTTGAAGTTTGAAAGAGATTATGGGAATTGGAAACTTGAAAAAGGTTATAGAATTAAAAATTTAAAAAAAGATTGTGAAAATTGGAAACTTGAAAAATGTTGTGACCGCACCCATGAGAGTTGTCTACATATCCCTTTGTTGGGAATTAGATTAGCCGTAGTTCAGACTCGGGGTCCGATTGCAAATAGACAATTTGAGGTCTTTGAAAGGTTTGACTTGAAAATGTTTGATTTGGAACTTTGATTGGAAGATTGAAAATTGAACTTGGAATTGACTTTGATTTGAAATTGAACTTGATGATTTGAAATTAATTTTTGATTTGAAATTGGACTTGAGGAGTAGAACTTAGATTTTTTTGGGAAACATTCAGTTGAGCTTTTACTTGAATTGGAGTTTGAAGACCATCTTGGTTTGAATTAGAGTTTGAAAACCACCTTGGTTTAGAAAAAATTTTTAGAAAAGAATTGAAGTCTCTTAACTTTAAGGTTAATGTTCAACTAGGGTTTTGACATTTTAGGACTTAGGTAACCTAGGGTTAAAGCATGCAATTGAAATATAAAGGCTTGATTTTAGAAAGTTGGATTTTAAGAAAGTTTCAAATTAGGAAAGTTCCAAATTAGGAAATTTTTTAATTAGGAAAGTTCTATTTTAGGAAAGTTTTGAATTAGAAAATTTTCATTTTAGGAAAGTTTCCTGTTTAAGAAAGAGTTGATTTTTGAAAAGAACTCAAGAAGATTGAAATTTGGAAATATTTGAAAGTTTGAAATTAAGAAAGGTTTGAAAGTTTGGATTTAAGAAAGATTGAAATTAGAAAATATTAGAATTAGGAAAGATTTGATAGTTTGAAATTTAGAAAGTTAGCATTTGGAAAGGTTTGAAATTAGGAAAGATTGGAACTAAGAAATATTTGATTTCTATTTCCTAAAATAAAAAATTAGATTTTTTTTTCAAAAATAGATTATTTGATTTGGTTTTATAAATTGGAAGATTTGATTTGACATGAAATTAGAAAGGTTGAGTTTTAAAAATCTACAATTTGGTGAAAAAAAGGGGTTTGGAAATCTATGATTTGAGGCAAAATAGAAAGTCATGATTTTAATAAAGGAATTAGAGTCCCCTAATCATGGATTATAGGGTTTTCACTTGGACTCCAAGACAAAGAGTTTTTAGAAAGTAGATATTTGAAAAGAGTTTTTAGGAAGCAGATTTGCAAAACTATTTAGAAAGAGGGTTGAATATAGACTTTTGCAAGTCTCTTAAATATCTTAGTTTTCTAAAACGATTCTAACCATGAAAAGATTAAAAACACTCTAGGGTTGTAATTTTGACAACAACTAGAGTTTGAAATATGGACCATAATGATCACATTGAATATAACACTTTCCTAAAACAACCATAACCATAGAATGGCTAGAATCATCTTAAGATTGTGGTTTTGATAGAAACAATTTAGGGTTTGAACCCAAAATTTAGACATTGATGGTCATATTGAAAATAACACTTTCCTAAAACAACCTTAACCGTGGAATGGCTAGAATTATTATAGGAGTGTGATTTTGAAAACAAGTTTGAAAGAAGGAAATTTTGAATGCAAGTTTTAAAACAAAGATTTGATGCTAGTTTAAAAACAACTTTGAATGCAATGTATGAACATGATAACCATAATGCTATAGGGTCATGAACATACAAGGTTAGGCTTCACCATATAATCCAGGGGGCCAAACCCACACCTTCTTATGTCGAACTTAAAGAAAGCCCCCAGCATCGTAACCTTTAACAATCCTTCCTAAGCAAAAATTGGGGAGTCCCTTATTTCAAGTATGCAAGAAGAGGAGGTAGAAGATGGAGATTAAAATAGAAAAAAATCCAAATAGGTTAGGAGAGAGAAAAGAGAGGGGGATTACATAAAAGTAAATAGAAAACCAACATTTTCTTCTTTTTGCCTTGTTTACTTTGTTTGCTTTACTTCACTTGAACTTTGAGAACCTTGAAGATGCAGCACTTGATCTTCAATGGATGCTTGGAGGCTTGTGTTTGAGTGTATAGAGTGTATGGAAGCTAGGGTTTGAGTGTATGAAGGCTAGCATTTGAGGAGGCTTGAGAGAATTAGGGTTTTGAGAGAATTCGAGCTCTATTTTTAGAGTGGCAAAGTTTTTGGACTGAGTTTGTGGACCTTTTTATGTAGAGCAAGGGTCTGTATTTATATGCCATTGAAACAGGAATTGGCGCCTGTTGCAGTAGCACCGGTGTTCTTTTAAACTTGGTGCCATTAGGAGTGGCACTAAGCCATTTATTAGCTAGTGGCTCCAACCACTTAGGAAAGTTTTAAGGCGGAAAGAAACGTATCTTTTGACACTTGGGATACAAGCTAAAAGATTTGGGCGCTTGTCCTAGTGACTACCACGTAATTTTTGGCTTGGCTCCACTAGGAGTGACTTCGGAAAGTTTGGGAATGATCCAAAAGGCCGGGGATAGATAGGAACCCTCGAAAAGTGTCCCAAAGGTAATAAGCTTAAGAAACAATGCCAGAATATTTGAAAAGGCTGAACAGCCCATCAGGGGCAAAAAGGTCATTTGAATCGAAAAAACATCGAAATGGCCCGTAGTGACCCATGACGAGACTGGAAGGTTAAAAACACCATCGAGAGTGTTCTAAGGGGTTGGCTATTTGATACCCAAAGCTGGTATGGTTGGAAAAGGCGACCGGCCTACTAGAGGCAAAAGGATCATTTTGCATCGGGCCTACTGTAATAGACTCAAAATAATCTAAAAAGGTGTTGGAATGTTGAGAATACTATTAGAAGCATCCTCAATAGGTTACTAGTTTGATATTCAGAGTCTAAGGAGTTACGTACTTTCTCAAGAAGTGTACCGAAAGGGCCCAAGGGGCAGTTTGGTCATTTTTCACCAGAGTGTGCTAGCAGGCACTGGTGTTGACCTGGATTTTGAGTGTTTCCATTACTCTGATGGTGTGTGATGGGTTGGTTTCCAAAGGTATCCCGTCCTTTGGTGAACGTACCACGACCAAGAGGTATGTTCAGTCCTGTGACATAAGAATGTTGTTGGTAATTCTCAATGTTGACCTATTTACGAGTGTTTTCGTCATTCTAATAGTTACGATGTTTGTGAGTGTTTTTTTCACTCCGACGGTGTGTGTTTATTCTAGAGGCTGCCCAATCTCGGGAAGGTGCAGGATGGTCTTATCGTCTGAGGGATTAACTTTTTCGAAAGACGTGTAGGATAACGAAAATTCTACATTCACGGGCTAGAAAACACCAGAAGTGAACTGTTCTACCTGTTAGCCTAATAGGCAACCCAAGAGGGGGGTGAATTGGGTTTTTCAAAAATTAATAGTAATAAAGATTAATTAAAATTAATCTAATCAATGTAACAGTGAACAATCTATACATAATGCAATGTAATCAAAAGAAGAATGGAAAACAGAGCAATAGAAAACACACCGAGAATTACTGAGGTTCAACCACAATTCGTGGTCTATGTCCTCACCTCAGGATCCCCTTGAAGTCTTCCTCCACTACGCAATCTCCAATTACAAAATGGATGCTGATTGACCAAGTGCTCAGCTCACTTTTACATAAGAACTTCTTCCCGAGTTCTTCTAATCACCAAGTGGTTTTGTCCAAGCTCCACTCAAACTTACAAGAGTTTTTCTTCTACAAGAGAACTCTCAAACTCTCACTTACAGGTGTATAAGATATACAAACGAATTACAAACTCTATATCAAGAGTGGATAGAACAATAAAAGCTCACACTATGAAGACAAGAAGAATATTTAGATTTTTCAATTTGATTAGTCAATGGTACTTATTTTTCTTGTATCACTTGTATATAAATGCAGTTGAAAGCTTGTATATAAACCACTGTATTGATTTCGTCCGTTGGAGGTTGTTGGGGCTTATTTAATGCAAGTCTAGTACATTATAACATTAGAAAAACTAGCTGTTATTTCCCAAGTGTCGACACTCGGTTCTATGTGTTGACACATCTGGTTTGCATTTTTCAAATGTTGTTCACTATCTCCATGTGTAGACACATTAACTCCATGTGTCGACACTTGATCATTCAGTTTTCAGATTCTTGGCTTCTGTCTTTATGTGTCGACTCTTCATTTTTATGTGTCGACACATTGCCCAAAAATCTTGCTTCTATCTTCTTATGATTAAGTTCAGCTTCAGCAAAACCATAAGATCTTCAAGAAGTCTTCTCTTTAGGGTATGATGATCAATCAAAGCCTTCAATAAATCAAGGTTATTCTCTATTCAATTTTGGATTGAATTCTTCATTTGATAATAATCTTTTCTTGATTTCCATACTGTCAGAACTTCAGTCTGTCAATGCTGAGCTCTTTTTCTTTGTTGCCGATCTTTCTCTTTCATTGCCGAGCTCTTTCTTTCATTGTCGAGCTATTGCTTTTCATTGCCGAGCTATTTCTTTCATTGCCGAGCTATTTCTTTCATTTTCGAGCTCTTTCTTTCATTGAGATCACTTCAATGAGACTTCTATAAGCTTGATGAAGTCTATCTTGAATACTTTCACTTTCTTTGAGTACATATTATCTTCATTAAGTCTTTACATCCCAGATGAAATCTTCAATTAGATTCTTTGTAGAGATTATGCAATTTCGATGAATTGTTTACTCAAATATCTTCAATCTCTTTTCAATTAAATCATCTTCAACTGACCTTTGCACACTTTGATGAAGTCTTTATTTGGATACCTTCAGTCTCTTCGAATTTAGTTCATCTTTATTGAGTGTATGCACGCTTGATGAAATCTTTATTTGAACACCTTCAATCTGTTCAAATGCAAATCATTTGTTTGACGTTGGAATAGGTGTCATTGCTCAGTTTGGTACATTGCATGACTCTTGGAGTGCATTGCTTGATCCTAAACTATTGTGCATCCATTTTGACATGTATTAGACTTAAAGTTAAACCTCTAAGTCTAAATTACGACATTTATTAATCTGCACTCTAAGCAAATGCATTAGTAAAATAAAACAAAGTTTAGTTATCATCAAAATCAACATGAAGATCAACCTTGGGTCAACAATCTCCCCCTTTTTTTATGATGACAAAACCTGTGCAAATTAAATTGATATACAATTAAAATGAAATGGGCAAAGTTGGAATTGCATACCAGTGGAGAACTCCCCCTTTGTTTCATAACTAAGCAATTGATGCTTGAAAAACAAAAGACTTTTAAAAAAACAACTTTCAAGAAGTTTTTATCAGTTAATTCAAAACAAATTGAGAGAAATGATTCATATTACTCCCCCTGAGAACATGCTCTATATTTATCACTCATTTCATTTTATTTCCATTCATTGCCATATGCAACCAAGAAAGTAATGCTAATTCATCAACCACTCATTATTTATATCAATTGTCACACAATCTTGTTCAATTCTTTTATTCTTCTCCAACAAGCACTCATTGTTTATATCAAATGTCACACAATCTTGTCCAATTCTTCTCTCTTTTTTTGTCAATTCATCAAAAAGAGAAAGAAAATGGAAATTTTAGACAAGTACAATAGTAGAAAATATTATAACAAAATAAATTGTATAATTAGGAATGCAAACAAGCAATCAACGCATGAAGACATCAATTGTGCAAAAGAACAAAATTATATTTCATTAATTCAAAAACAAGATTATAAAAGGTTTTACATTTAATGTCCACAAAATGTGCAACAAAAAAATAAACAAAAAGATGTGATAATAGGGCCATGGAGTAAAGCTTTTGATGTTTGAGAATTGTGGAGGAGGTTAAGGAGATGGGGAGGGAGAGGGTGATAGATCAACAAAATCAGATGCAGTGTTGGAAGGGCCAAAAAAGGGTCGAGGCCTCAGGCCATATGGCTGCCTTTGGAAAGATTTAGAGGCTAGGACAGTTGTTGTGTTTCACTTGATTGGATTAGCTTTCTTCTTTGGGACATCAAAAAGACTATCCTCAGATTCACCCTTAGACTCAACCTCTGTGTCCTCATAGTCTTCCTTTGGTTCCTTCTCTTGTTGAGCTTGGGCTGGAGTTTTGTAAACAATGTCAGAGTCTTGCTCTGCCTCATTCCTCTCTTCATTGACTTGATTTCTTTCTACTTCCTCTTCCTCAATTCCAATTCCTTGAGCCCTTTTCAATTAAATCACATCTTGCTTAAGGCTCTTTGACTGTTGGAACCCGTTATCAAGTTTTTGGTTCATGCTTTGAAGCATGTCCATCATATTACCTAAGAGTTCATCAACAGTAGTGGCTTTAAGAGATTAGGCTATGGGTTTTCTACGTCCAGAAGCAGATGTTCTTTTGTGGGAAGAGCTAGCAGGAGCAACTTTGTTAGGCCATAGAACCCAATGGCCATCAACTTTCTTGTACCCCATTCTGCCTAGAGTGTATTTACTGTACTCATCCCGGAAGGGGTTAGGCTTTCTGTAGTTCTCACCCAATAGATTGACTTGAAAATGTTTGAAGATCTTAGTGAACAACATCCCATAGGGTAGATTTTTAGAAGAGGTGGTAGCAGCATTGGCCATGTTTGTGAGAATGTAGTATGGGACATCAATTTTGGTGTTTGTCAGAAATGCTCATAGGAAAAACAAGTCATTCTCACTCACATGCTCAAAACTATCAATTTTGGGCATAAAAATTTTGGCAACAAAGTGGTGTACTAGTCTTAATTCAACAGGAAGGTCATTGGCTATAGGTTGGGTAGACTCAAGCATGTCTAGACCATAGAGAATTTGAAGTTGTCTCTTTTTGCTTACAGTCTCAAAATAAGTCTCTCCACCATACCTAGTTCCCATAATCTCAGCAAGAGTGACTTCATTTAGAGTGATTTTCACTCCCTTTACAAAGCTAGTGAGTTCTGTTCTTCCAATCTTTTTCATGAGATTAGAGTAGAAATGCATGACCAATTTAGGATATACATTCTCTCTAACCAATGTGTACGGTTTCCAACCTAGACTAGCAAGGGTGTGAGGGAAGTCGAAGTTCTCACTTTCAAAGTACTTATAGTTAATCCATCATCCATTTAGAATTTTACTGTGACCGAAAATATTCATGTACCTTTCTTCAGCCATTGCATCTCTGAAGTGTGCCACATCCCATCCCGGTTGTTCTAAAGGAGCCCTTTCAATTGATTCTCTAATAACTTGTGCAACCCTTTTCTGTTTCTAAGTTCGTGAATAAAAGCCATTAGGGTTTTCTCATCCTTGATCAACTTTAGGAGCCATTGTAGGATTAAGGAAGGTTGAGAGAGGTTGGAATTTTGTATTCAAGTCAATATGGACATATTCTGAGTCAATTCAATTTTTCAAGTCTAATTTCGTCAATCAATCGCATCGCGGGCCCTTTGGGCCTAAATAGAGACAAAATGACCAAAATGCCATCGGGGGCGTTGTTTGGTCCAATTTCACTAGGCACATCTTTCCGAAGATGGTAAACCCCCTTTCCAATTCCAATTCCAATTCCAATTCTAATTCTAATTCCAATTCCAATTCCAATTCCAATTCCAATTCTAATTCCAATTCCAATTAAATCTGATACACTCGAGAAAGTTGATTCCTCGAGGTGGTAAGTCCATCCTGTCCGGCACATTTCCGAAGAAACTCTTCGAAATGGTAAGTCTCTTCAAACCCGTCAACCGGGACGAGACCCCAAGTCCCTAAGATGGTAGAACAGTCCACCTTTGGTGCCTGCTAGCTCGCCAATGAAGCAATGTCTGGTTCGGCACACCTTTTGAAAAAATTGGTTCCTCAAGCACTAAGTCCACCTAGCTACTTCCTGAGATTAGACAATCTCTGAAATGATCGCGACCCGTTAGAGTAACAGAAATACTCATAAACATCGCAACTGCTAGAGTGGCCAAAATACTCGCAAATAGGTCGATATAGGGAATTGCCAGCAAACCTCTATATCACGGGACTGCCGTTAGAGTGACGGAAACACTCAAAACCCAGGTCAACACCAGTGCCTGCCAGCCCACTCCGGTGAAAAATGACCAAACTGCCCCTAGAGCCATTTTCGGCACGTTTCTCGAGAAAGTACCTAAGTCCTTAGAACATTAAGTCCACCTTTCCAAGATTGTCTTACCGACAATCCAGCATGATTAGGCGCCTTCTAGTCAGTTTCGGGCCAATTCCGAGACATTCTGGTCAAGATGACCATTTTGCCCCTAGGCATCCGACCGCCCCAGAAACCACACTAGCTCTGGGTATCAAATCAATGATAGTATTTCCGAATTTCCATTAGCTTTCCGAATCATTCCGAGTCAGTTTTGACAAACCCGGTGCAAAATGACCATTTTGCCCTTAGTGGGCCGATCTCCTTTTTCGACCACACCGACTCTGGGTATCAAACCGGTAAACTCCTAGAACATTCTAGTTAATGTTTCCAGGCTTCCAGTCTTCTTCCGAGATATTCCAAGTTTATCTCGGTAACTTTCCGACTCGATTGACCGTTGTGCCCCTGATAGCCCAGTCAATCCTTCCAACTAATCATGTCATCATTTTTCAAGTTTATTACCCCCTGAGACACTATTCGAAGGGTTTTCATCCCTTTCTGGCCTTCCCGGCCAATCCTAGCCCTTCAAATCATTCCTGGACCTTCCGGAGTCATTTCTAGTGAAACCAAGCTAAAAATTGCATTGTAGTCACTAGTAAAGGCGCCCAAATCTTCTGAAGATACCCTGTTTGCCGACCTTAAAACTTTCTTAAGTGGCTAGCACCAAGCCAAATTTTGGCCTTAGTGGTGCCAGAAGGATTTTTAGCCTCCTGGCGCCACTGCAATAGGCACCAGGTCACCAGGTCATTCCTTTGTCTATAAATACAGAGCCTCTTTCAGCGTGAAAAAAGTCTGCAAACTCAGTTTGAAAATCCTCCTCTTCAATACAAAGAGCTCGTAGCCTCTCTAAACCTTAGTTTTCTTTAGGTTCTCCAAAACCCTAGCCCCCATACACAAACTCTAGCTCTCATATACTCCCATACACTCATGTACACTCATACATTATCCTTCAAAGCCTCCATTGAAGACTTGAAGTGCTGCAAACTGAAGCTCTCAAATATCAAGACAAATTCTTAAAGATCAAGACGAAGACTGAAGCGAAGACCGAAGCAAAACAAGAAAAGCAACACAAGCGAAACAAGGCAAGTACAAGAAGACACAAGGTAGGCTTTCTATTAACGTTTAGGCATCTTCCCCCCTCCCTCTTCTCTCTCCTTACCCACTTGGGTTTTTTTCTATTTTAATCCCATATCTTCTTCCCCCCCCCCCCTTTTTTCTTGCATGCTTGAAACAAGGGACTTCCCAGTCCATGTGTAGGATTAAGCTATTGAACGTCACCGTGTCGGGGGCTTTCTCTTAGTCTAACCAGATACCATGTGAGTTTGGCCCCCTTGATTATGTGGTGAAGCCTTTAACCTTATATGTTCACGACCCCAACTTGCATTATGCATATCATGATCTTGCATCTCTCCAAAATCCGTTTTAAACTTGTTTTCAAAACTTGCATTCAAATTATTTTCAAACTTGCATCAAAATCTTCCTTTTCAAAACTTGTTTTTTCAAAATCACAATCCTAAGGTGATTCTAGCCTTTCCATGGCTAGGGTTGCTTTAGGAAAGTGTTACATTTAAAGTGACCAATATGGTCCATATTTTCAATTCTTTGTTATTTTCAAAACCACTATCTTAAAGTGGTTCTAATCTTCTTATAGTTAGAATCGCTTTAGGAAAGTGAGATATTTTCATGGACTTTCTAAAAGCTCTCTTTTCAAATCTTTCCTTCTAAAAATCTCTTTTCCAACATACTTTCTAAAAACTCTCTTCAATCTCCTTTTCAAAATTATTTTCTAAACACTCCCTTCAAAAATCTATTTTTCAAAACTCCTTTTCAAACTCCTTTCCAAAAAGCTCTCTTCAAAATTCCCTTTCTGAAAACACTCCCTAGACTTCCTTCCTAAAAACTCTTTCCAAAAATTCTTTCCAAAAATCTCTTTCTTAAAAAATCTTTCCAAAAACTCCTTTTTAAGATCTTCTTCCAAAAATCTTCGTTTTCAAAAATTCACTTTCCAAAATCTCCTTTCTTGGTGTCCAAGTCAAGCCCTAAAACCAACGATTAGGAAACCCTAATTTTTTTTTTTCCTAAAACATGATTTTCAATCTTGCCTTAAAACCTAGGTTTTCGAAACCTCCTTTTTTTACATCAAAACCATAAGTTTCCAAAACCTATTTTCTACATCAAACTATAGTCTTCAAAATCTAGGATTTTCAAAACTTTATCTTTCCAATTCTGTACCAAATTAAATCCTCCGTTTTAAGAAATCAAATTCAATCTCCCAATTTAGGAAACTAGATCCAAACCTCCGTTTTTGAAAACAAAATCAAACCATCTCTCTTAGAAACAAAATCCAAATATTTCCTAATCCACTCCCTCCTAACCTCATACTTTCCTAAATTTTAAGTTTTCAAAACTTGAACGTTTAAATCTTTTCTTAAACTTTATGCTTTTAAACCTTCCCTAATTCAAGTCCTTTCCTAAATTCTATACCTTTCCAAATCTTGACTTTCCAAATCTAACTTTTCAAATCCTTCTAATTTCAAAAATTTCTAAATTTCCAATCTTTTCCAAATTCAAAACTTTCTAGAGTCAAAACTTTCTAAACTTTCTAAATTCAAATCTTTCTTAAATCAAACTTTCTAAATTTAAACCTTTTCAAAATTCTAGACTTTCTAAATTTCAAATTTCAAATCTTCCAAATCTAAAACTTTCTAAATTCAAAACTTTCTTAAGTTAAAATTTTCTAAATTCTAAACTTTACAAGTTCCTAATCTTTCTAAACCCAAACTTTTTCTAATTCAAATCTTTCCAAAAATCAACTTTTTCTTAAAAACGAAACATTTCCTATTTCAAAACTTTCTTAAATCGAAACCTTTCCTATTCCAAAACATTCCAATTTCTAAACTTTCTAATTTTGATTCTTTCATATTTCAAAACTTTCCTAACTCGATACTTTCCTAAAACGAAATCTTTCCTAAAATGAAACTTTCCTAAAACGGAGCTTTCCTATTTTGTAACTTTCCTATTTCAAACCTTTCCTAAATTCCAACTTCCCTAATCTTCCAAGTTCAACATTCAAGTTAAATCTTTCTTAAATTTCAAGTCCTTCCTAAATCCTATTTTCCTAAGTCTAGGTTTCCTAAACCTCAATCTTTCCAAATTAAAGTCCAATCTTTTCAATTTCAAATTCTAATTTCCAATATTCTATTCTAAGTTCAAATCAGACCCTTTTTCAAATCAAAACCTCTTTTGCAAATCAAATCTTCTATTTTCAATCGGACTCTTGTCCGAATTACTACTAATCTGATTCCTCAAAAAGGATATGTAGGCAACCCTCATGGGTGTGGTCATAACCTTTTTCAAGTTTCTAATTCCATAACTTCTGTCAAATTTTCAATTCTATAACTTCTTTCAAATCTCCAATTCCATAATCTATTTTCAAATTTTCAATTCCAAAAGTCTATTTCAACTATTCAATTGCCATTTCCAAAACTTTCTTTCCAATTTCAAACTTCAATCCTCCTTTTCAAATCTATTTCCAAATCTATTTTTAAATTCTCTTTTCTTGCACTTGCATGTCATGCATCATGTCAACTTCTTTTAAAAATTCTTTTCAAAGTGGATAGTTGTGGACATAGATTAATCAAAGACTCTAACAGGTGAATCCAGGGTGAGTAGGCATGTAGGTACTGCAAGGGCAGGGTAGGGTGATGGCTTAGTGCCTCTTCCTTACACGTAACCAACCTCTGAACTTAGATCACTGTTTTCAAAGACCAAATAGAGTTATTTTCAAAAAAAGGGCTTTCTAAAGGTTGCCAAACAACCTGTTTTTCTTAAAAACCCTCTCTTGAGGAAGTATTTTCAAAAACCCTAAGTGTAGTCTTTGGATTATGCTTAGTTTTTAGGTGACCTAACTCACCTTAATCAAGTTAGGTGGCAACTCCAAACGTTTTTCAAAAGCCCTATATTCAAATCAATTTTCAATTCAAACCTAGTCACACTCATTCTTCTAGGAGGGTGAGTTCTAACGAGAGAATACAGTATTTTTTCCGCTTGTGTGTGTATTTCTCGAGTGCAAAAAATCTAGGTGCGACAGTTGGCGACTTCGCTGGGGACACTTAGAGGGTTAGGCCATAGTCATGTTTCTTCATCCTTCACTCATGTAGAGTCTTCAATTAACTTGTCTACTTCTATCCACTTTTAATTTTCAAAATCAAATTTTCAAAGTTGTTTTAAAAAAAAAAAAAAAAAGAACATGCATTTAATTCTATTCATATTATCTTTTATTAAGCTTGTCATCCACATACTAACTCTTGCATCTTTGTTTTGTAGGTGTGCTTTTTGTTTACAATATTATTTTATTAACTGCTTGCATGAATATGATGAACAGGATGGATGGGAGTTGTTGGGCTCTTTCCTCCGCTTTCAAAAATCACACACACATTGCACGTGCACTTGCATTCTGCATACTTGCATTTTTACCCTAATATGTCTCTTCTAGTTAGAAGGGGGAACGGTATATTGGTTGTGGGTAAGATACTGTGTCAGTTTCTTCACCTACGGCCTCTTGATGATTCTTCCACTCAGATCACCAACCAATAATGGCACCACCTCAGGGAGTGGGCCTAGGTTTGAAGATCCAAGAACCGAACCTTTTTAGGACGAATTAGTAAACCCTCAACCTCATGCTCATATAGACACCTTGCATAGCTGAACCTCTGCTGGATTTAAGACATGCGCACTGTTTTCAAAACCATGGAGGAAATGGCAATTGCCTTTACTTTTCTTTATACCTGTTTATTCCTGTTGTTATAATGCCTGTATTCTTACTGTTATAATGCTTGTCTAACTACTCATGCATCCATGTTTACTTTACAAATGCATTCTCTCTCTCTTTAATTTATGCATCCTTGTTCATGCATTTGATATTCCATCCCAAGACAAGAGTTTTAAAGTAACTCAAGTCACTGCATTCTCATGCATATGATTAACCCAAAGAGAGTGACACCTAGTTCACTCTCCATTGCATTAAACCTACCGAAGCCCTAAGGGTTCCTGTGTAACCCTAAGGACTTATGGCATGCATTTCAAGTCATTCCATAAGAGGGGCCCCAATCCCTCTACGCTCATGGAGATAGGGTTGCCAAGAAGACAAGGGGTAATCGATCAACAAGGCAACATTCCTTGACATAAACTCCAACAAAGGCGAATCCAAAGACTTAATAGTAGTTTAGATTTTCTTATGTAAAATTAGATTGGCGGAAATTCCAAGGAACATGTTCCCCCTCCCCCCATTAAAGTGTATTTTGTTTCTTTTATGCTTTAAACCCAAAAGTTTGATGTACCCCTTTTTTGCAAATGAATGAATATAAGGATGAGTATAGATTGCTGGATCAATGGTAAGGTATCTACATACAGGGGTAGACCCCCCTCCTATCTCCAAAAGTGAGCCAATACATCATGGTTAGTTTTCCTCTCAAGCAGGGACACCCTAGGACATGCATTGAATAGAGCTCTCTAAAAACCAAAAATTGACTTGCGATTTGTGTCATTGTTTTTCTGCTTCTTTCTTTTTATTTACAGAGATTACCCTTTATTAAGTCAACATTGCTCCCAAGAAAAGTCAACATCCACCTAAGGATCCCATTGTCACCCGGCAAAGAGCATCACTTATGGCTGCCAACCCTGAGGAACTGTCCCAAGTCGAGAAGAAGTCAACGAAATGAGGACCGAGATGGATGAAATGTTCAAACTCATTCAAACTATGGCCATAAAAGATACTGCTGCAATCCCATCGTCATCCATGACTTCGTCCAAGGACCTTGAACCCGCCAACCCAAGGACCGTGCTTCAATCTGACAATGCTGGGAGGAACAAAGTAGATGCCAAAGGGATCAATGCTGAAGAGGAGGAAACCATACTGCTCTCACCTACCGTAAAAACGACTCCCCTGGACCCTCTTAGTTTGATAATCCAAGGGTTAGAGGATTCACTACGAAGTCTCCATGGCCATGACACTTACGGGTTTACTTCCTATGATAAGTTCTGCTTCTTTCCCGACCACCCGAGACCTACTAGGTTCAAAATACCTGACTTCCAAAAGTATGATGGCATCGGTAACCTTATTGCTCATCTTTGTCTCTATGCTGGGGCGCGGAGCAGTCATGGCAACAATCCGAAGCTCCTCATGCAGTTATTCCAACACAGTCTCACTGGGTCTGCTCTATAATGGTTTGCCCATCTGGACTGAAGGAAGATCACGACTTGGATCCAGCTGGTTAACGCATTCAAAGCTCAGTACCGTCACAATATTGACCTCACCTCTGACCGATGGTCTCTGATGGCTATGAGTAAGGGCAAAAAAAAAAAAAGGGTTTCAAGAACTATGCCTTGAGATGGAGAGAAGCTACTGCACAAGTCAATCCCCCGCTGGAAGAGAAGGAGTACGTGCAATTGTTTGTACATACTTTCCAAGGTATATTCTACGAGAAGCTCTGCATAAGCGTGGGAAAAAGCTTCTCTAAACTTATCATACAAGGGGAGATGATAGAAAATGGTCTCAAGACAGGGAAGATTATAGACCCGTACGCCAAGACTGGAGAAAGTTCTGCTAACATAGCCAAGAAGGTGGCTACTACAAAGGGAATAATCGAGAAGGAGAGCGAGGTATCTGCCATCCTGCTAGGCCAACCACCCCAATTCCGTCCACCACTACTATCACACCCTGTCCTACCTTTACCCACCTTAACCATGCCTATTCCAACCTCTAACTATGGCCTTGCTAGGGCACGACCCAACTTTAATAGACTTGCCCGACGCACCTATACCTTTGACACCTTAGCCTGCATCCAAACTGAGGCCTACCATAACCTGCTGAAGAACAATATCCTAAAGCCCATACCTGCTCGCCCATTGCCAAGCCCTCTACCCCCGACCTTCAATGCCACCCTCACTTGTGAGTACCATTCGGGTGGCCAAGGGCACGACACCGAGAGTTGCTTCTCTCTCAAACACAAAATTCAGGACCTAATAGATAACAAGACCATTGATCTGCAACCGATAAAGCCTGCTCCAACTCCTAACGTGACCACTAACCCTCTGCCAAACCACATCGTCAACATGATACTAGTAGAAATGGTAGGCAAGGGAGAGTTCGATGGGTCCATGGCTGAAGCTTATGAGGTGGATTGGGATACCGATGAAGAGGATGACTGGGAGAAGGATCTCCCATTATGCCCGATTTATCTCTATAACCCTAATGAGGTACCTGACGTTTCTGATTGGCCAGTTGAGGAGCCAATACTTCCATAAGGAAAGCTTGTTGAAAATATGGTTGTTGATGGATGGGGTGCTGAGTTTCTACATCCAAAGTATGCTGCGGCGGAACGTCATTTACTAGAGAACCCTTAGCCCATGACCGAGAGAGCCGTTCGAGTTAGAAGGAGCTGAACTAGCCATCCTATTTCTAGAAGAACCTGCTGGAAAGAACAAAAAAGAGGTCAATGAAGCTATCAACTACACCATCACTGTTGATATGTCCAGAGCTCTAGAAGAAGCCTTTGCCTTTCTTGCTTTGGCCAAGGACCCAAATCACGAATGGAGTATCGAAGATGTGGGCATTGTCCGAAGGCCTTACTGAAATGGGTTTTCTTCAAATGCGTACAAGAAGGGGCGTTTTCACCCACTCTCTTTCTATACCTTTTATTTTATGTCTTTAAATTGATGTTTACATTTCCATATTGCTTAGGAACTCTATGATTTTCATAAATAATAATAATAATAATAATAATCAAATGATAGTCTTTTTATTCATTGCTGTTATCTTATATTTCTCTTGTGAATGGTAAATTTTCCCTACATAAGGGGGCGTGGTTTATCCTACAGAATAAACTATTTTGAAGGAATGATAGCATGAGTTAACTACTCGCCAATTGATCAGCTTTCCAAAGAGAGAGAGGATAAAGATGAGTGAGAAAACTACCTAGAGGTAGCACTTGTAAGACACCGAAGCTAAGCGATGCATGGCCAGATTATCAACATGAAGAGGAGCCATCTTTCATTTCCCCATATATAAAAAAAAGGTGTTTATATTCCTCTTGCTTAGCCCCTAGTAGCTTGCATCAAACGAAGTTTTCCTTGTCAACTCCGATCCAAGACCATCCTCCCCACACTGAGGCAGATAATAGTCGAGAACTCTAGGAATAGTATCCATCCTCTACCGTGCTAGGGCAGTGTTGAAGTCTCTATGGATCAATCAATCTAGTTCAAAGTAAATAGAGGCCCTCATTTCATTTCCCATACAGTCAGAAGCAACCCCTCGCCAAACCCGTTGAGCCATTTATCTTTTTCAAGAAAACTCCAACCTAGGAATCACCGCCCACATTGGGTTAGATTGAATTATTAAGGAAAAGGTTTAAAGGAAAGAAAGCATATGAAAAGGAAAAAAAAGGCAAAGGAAAAGAGTTGCCAGGGGGCAAGAGGCCGGAAAAAAAAAATCTAAGAAAAAGGCATTGAAGAAAACCATGATTGTGCCATCTTGAAAAACATAATAGAAAGGCCGAAAGAGAAGAAAGTCATGTTTATCTCAAAAAGCATATAAAAAGCTTGAAAGAAAAGAGTCATTTTTATCCTGAGAAGTATATAGTAAGAGCAAGAAGGAAATTTAAATGTGATCCTAGGTTATAAAGGAGCCCAGTAGAAACAATAGGTTCGAGCCTTTACCCCTTTCTTGCAAAACCCCAAAACCATGGCCTACATTACAATCCTATTAAAGTCCACTTTGATTGAAAACGGATTGTTTAATCTAAATAAGCTAGACACACTGCCGAAGCTAAAGAAGGATGCTAACCCTACTGGGAAAAATAGTCAAAGACGGTATGGATCTAAACCGTGCTGAAAGTAACATCAAATTTGAGCCTACATATCCCGTTGTTTTGAAAATCCCATAACCTAGCCTACATTATGGTCCTAAAACAAAGTCTCCTCAGATTGAAGGACTAGCCACTTATTGCTCTGCTAAAGGTTAGGTAAGCTGTTACTAAAACCCCGAGAGTTGAGAGTTTTAGCCCAAGAATCCTATACACAAACCCTGAGGTAGAGAAATCAGAGGCAGTCAAAAGGTTGAGAAAGGTATGAAGTGCTATCATCCTGTCAAGGTAAAGTTAAGCTAAAGGAGAGGGCATGCCCCTCGAAAAGGAAGGAGTTACCATTCCAAGGATACTAAGCTTGACAGTACCCCGTGTCATTCCGTTAACTAGTATATTTCTAATATGTGCATCCATTTTCATATAAAAAAAAATCAGCAAGAGATTTCATACATAGGACATAACTCCCTGTAGAAACGAAAGTCACCAACATAGTTTAATATCAACTCATGAAATAAATATGTAGCACCATCATCTATCACATGCATCTGATCATATACTTAGCTATAAAAATCTTAAATATCTTTGCCTGTCCTTGCATCTAACTATCATAAACACCCATCTTTGTACAAGATTTACAAAATAAAACTGTCTAACATAAATACATCTTAGGAATAGGGGAAAAGGAAGATCAGGGTCTCCACCAGGGGCATATGTCAAAGATCAAAGTCAATATCCTTCAGATCGAAATCCCCGAAACTTGGATCCGGAGGAGGTGGATAGCTACTAAAACCACCTGCATGTTGCAAAGAAGACAGAACCAGAATCAGCAGGGCAAAGGAATAGCTAACCAATAGTAAAGCGAAAAGAAGGAAGGAAAAGACGACATACCCCGCCATCTCCCATCTAGGCTAACCGAGCCGTCAAGGAAGCCACCTCTGCCTGATACTGATCTCGCTCCGTCTGGTACTAATCCTTCTGATCCCTCACAGTGGTAAACTCAGCCTGGGGCACGTATCCCCTGGCACGACGCCATAAGTCGACCACCTCCTGGTTAACGGCATATCTGCCAACTACCAGCTCGAACCGAGTGAAGGCACCCACAGAATGAGCTCCGAAGTGTGCAACATAGTCCGTATCTGGAGGAAGTAGGAAACCGGCACTCGACTGACGCTTCTGATAAGGGATGGGAACTCCCACCACCAAAGCTCCAAACATATACTCCGGCGGATCAACTGCTGATCGAAACTCCTCATGAAACTACTGCCAGTGACTGTCCCTCAGGTAGGACTCCTAAGAATCGTTGTTGAGAAAAGTATCCCTCGACAAGGACAATGGGACCAAGTATCGAACCATCTCATAATGAACTAATCTAATGAAGGGCCGCCAAGTCACGTCCCTCGCCTTAATGAACTCCAAGTTAGCTCGAAACGTCACGAAATCAGTGATTTCTGATCGCTGGGCGACCTGGTCACGATCCCACCTTAAAGCACGAGGATAAAGGTCATCCTCGATAACTGCAGGACGACGGATAGGTAGGTACTCGTAGCTCCACCAAACAAGGAAAGGCGAGAAACTAGCCATGCTACCCCAACGGGAAGAAGTCCAGACTCGCATCGATCGAAGGAAGCAACCAAAAGAAAAGGACCCCCAATCCAGCTTAGATAAAGTCCCAAGATCAGCTACTATGCTCACAAACCGAACAGGCACCAGTGACTTGTTGTTGTTGCAGAAGCAGCTAAAAATGATATATAAAACAAGTCATCACCTCATGATGTCTCGTTGGGTAGGTGATGGCTCAACAGCAAAGGTACTGTCATCTCGACTGAGCCAGGAAACTCGGAAAGTATAACACTCAGGAGGGGGCAAGTACAGCAGAATGCATGCATCATCTCTACTGATTGACTGTAAAGTGATCTGCCGACCAACGAAAGGAAGTCTCGTAATGATCGCCCAGTCCAATGGAGTGAGTCCCAGCTCAAAACCAATAAAGTGGAAGGTCCAAGTCTCCTAAACCACCTCTCAATCAGTGCCAACACTAGATGTCTATTCAGGCGGTTAGCCTGTAATCCTATAAAAGCCCCGAACCCAATCTCAACCAAGAAGGCATGTTAGGATGGAGCTGCCCGCTGCATGGTCACAAACACCTGATGGATGGCCCCTCTAAAGGCTGTGTGAACCCGTGGAGGAGGCAGGTGCTGTGTAGAATATACATTGGGATGATAGGCAAGAACCCCCAGTGGTGGAGTGTCTAGTACCTCCAAGTCCCCTAGCTCAGCATCCGTCTGCCTGTGTTGGATAGAGGCTCTCTCGTAACCAGTCACGTAATCGCCAAGACCTGGTACCTCCTCCTCTGCACCAATCTCTTCCTCAAAGGCCTGCTCAACCGAAGGAAAGGGGTTGACGGGTGGCCTACTCCCCCGTATGCTCTGGCTAGAAGATGCATGTCCAGCAGATCGTCGACTACCCCTGGATCGACTAGAGTTGATGACAGAATCTGTCTGAGCCGCCTTCCCGGAGCAACATCTCCTCTCAGAACCATCATTGCCCGCATCTGCCATATTGAAAAGGTAAGCCAAGGTAAGAGGTGTTAATATATAGTATATGCAGATAAGAAATAAAAGCAGAAGGAAAAATAATAATAAAAATAATAAATAAATAAATAAATAAATAAAGTATAAAAAGTAAATAAAAAGATTTCAAATGATAAGTTAAAATGAATTTCCTATACATTTTGATTTTAAAATTCCGCTTCCGAGTTAAAATGAATTTCGTAAACATTTGATTTTCCAACTTTGAGTCAAAATGGATTTTCTAAATCTTTAGGGTTTTCTGTCTTTTTTTTCCTTCAAAAATATTTTTTTTCAAAACTTTTCGAACTCTTTCCTAATTTCAAAATTTTTTTGGCAGAATTTCGCTTAAAAATGGTCCCTACAACACCCACAACATCAACACAAAACATAAACCATGCACTCTACAACATCACAATCACATAGCACCAACACCCGCACACATTTTTCAAATTTTTAAGCTTTTTAAAAAAGACTTGTTTTATTTTTTAACAAATCAATGGTTTTCAAAGTTATCCTAAAAATTCATAAAAATCACTTCAAATGTTTTCTAAAATATCCCTACATTTTTCTAAACACTAAACTCTAATAATTTCTTAATTTCCTCTATTTTTCCTATTTTTCTAAGAAGTTTTCTATTTTTCAAAAAATCAAAAATTCAAAAAGCTTTCAAAAAATTACGAAACTTCACACGGCTATTAAACACATTTTTCTAAGGCACACGGTATGAAAATCTAACTGAAAAACTCAATACCCAAGGCTGTAGAAACAAACCCCCAATTCTTGCAGAAACCCCCTTTACATTAACATGTAAAATCACTTACATTCAATTAAACAAGCACCAAAATGCAAAAATAACTTCACCACAGTGTTCAAAACATATCAAAATATTAATTTCCACTATTCACATGGTTCAAACGGAATTCTACACATCAAAATCAACACAAAATCAAAAACTCACCTCTTGGAGTTTTTCAGTGACATCTTCTCTTTCGGTGACTTTTTCAGCAACGACGTCTACTTTCAACAATCTCCCATGGTCCCTAAGAGGCGCTCCTTCAATATCCAAGTTGGTTTCCTCACAATGCCTCTCGATTTTGTACAAATCCTTCAAATCTCGCAAGTGTTCGAACCAGAAATGTTTTTGGTTTTGATCCCAAGCCTGGTGCCACTAGCAGTGGCGATAACCCAATTCCTCCAAAGTCACTAGTGGCGCCAATTCTCAATTCTAAGCAGCTTTACTCCTTTTCCCGCCAAAACCCGACTTCAAAGGCCTTTTGGGCCCCAATATCCATTTTCAAGCTCCCGTTTTCAAAAATTTCCAAAGTCCGTCCCTCCGACGGCCTCGCGGTCAATATGGGACTCTTACTCTATCGGTTTTTGTCTTTGATAAGCAAAGATAGAAAAAGAGGGGCAGCTGTAAGCACCCCATTTTTGCCTGCTCAGCATTCTCCAGTCCGTCCAGACATGTATTCAAGTCAATATGGACATATTCTGAGTCAACTCAATTTTTCAAGTCTAATCCCGTCAATTAATAGCTTCGCGGGCTCTTTGGACCCAAATAGAGGCAAAATGACCAAAATGCCCTCGAGGGCAATGTTCTGTCCAATTCTAATAGGCATGTCTTTACGAAGACAGTAAGTCCCCTTTCCAATTCCAATTCCAATTCCAATTCCAATTCTAATTCCAATTCCAATTAAATTCGGCACACTCGAGAAAGTTGATTCCTCGAGACAGTAAGTCCATCCTATTCGGCACGTTTCCAAATAAACTCTTTGGAACGATAAGTCCCTTCAAACCCGTCGACCGAGATGAGACCTTAAGTCCCCGAGATGGTAGAACGGTCCACCTTTGGCGCCTGCTAGCCCACCAAAAAAGCACACCTTCTAAGAAAGTTAATTCCTCAAGCACTATGTCTACCTAGCAGCTTCCTGAGATTAGGCAGTCTCTGTAATGATCGCGGCCCATTAGAGTAACGAAAATACTCGAAAACATTGCAACCGCCAGGGTGGCAGAAACACTCTCAAACAGGTCGATATAGGGAATTGCCAGCAAACCCCTATATCACGAGACTGTTGTCAGAGTGACGGAAACACTCAAAACCTAGGTCAACACTAGTGCCTACCAGCCCACTCCGGTAAAAAATGACCAAACTGCCCCTATGGCCATTTTTGGCACGTTTCTCGAGAAAGTACCTAAGTCCTCAGAACGGTAAGTCCACCTTTCTAAAATTATCTTAAAGACAATCCAGCATGATTAGGTGCCTTCTAATCAGTTTCGGGCCAATTCCGAGACATTCGGTCAAGATGACCATTTTGCCCTTAGGCATCCAAACGCCTCGGGAACCACACCGGCTCTGGGTATCAAACCGGTAACCTCCCGAGAACGCTTTTGATAGTATTCCCGACTTTCCATGATCTTTCCAGATCATTCCGACTCAGTTCCGGCAAACCCAGTGCAAAATTATCGTTTTGCCCTTGGTGGGCCGATTTCCTTTTCCTACCACACCGGCTCTGGGTATCAAACTGGTAAACTCCTAGAACATTCTAGTTAATGTTTCTAGGCTTCCAGTCTTATTCTGAAATATTCCGAGTCTATCTTGACAGCTTTTCGGCCCGATTGATTGTTTTGCCCCTAATGGCCCAATCAATCCTTACAACTCATCATGTCATCATTTTTTAAGTTTACTACCCCCCGAGACACTGTTCTAAGGGTTCTCATTCCTTTCTGGCCTTCCGGGCCAATCCCGACCCTTCAAATCATTTCCGGACCTTCCGGAGTCACTCCTAGTGAAGCCAAGCTAAAAATTGCATGGTAGTCACTAGTACAGGTGCCCAAATCTTCTGAAGATACATTGTTTGCCGACCTTAAAACTTTCCTAAGTTGGCGCCAAATTTTGGCTTGGCGCCACTAAGAAGGATTTTTAGCCTAGCGCCACTACAATAGACGCCAGGTCATTCCTCTGTCTATAAATACAAAGCCTCTTCTAGCGTGAAAAAGATCCACAAACTCAGTCTGAAAACCCTCCTCTTCGATACAAAGAGCTCGTAGCCTCTCTAAACCCAAGTTTTCTTTATGTTCTCCAAAACCCTAGCCCCCATACACAAACCTTAGTTCTCATGTACTCCCATACACTCATACACTAGCCTCCAAAGCCACCATTAAAGACTTGAAGTGCTGCAAACCGAAGCTCTCGAAGATCAAGACAAATTCTCGAAGATCAAGATGAAGACTGAAGCGAAGACCGAAGCAAAGCAAGCGAAACAAAGCAAATATAAGAAGACGAAAGGTAGGCTTTCCTTTTACGATTACGCATCTTTCCCCTCTCTCTTCTCTCTCTAACCCACTTGGGTTTTCTTCTATTTTAATCCCCCCATTCTTCTCCCCCCCCCCCCCCCCCCCCCCCTTTCTTGCATGCTTGAAACAAAAGACTTATCGGTCCATATGTAGGGTTAGGCTATTGAAGGTCACCGTATTGGGGACTTTCTCTTAGTCTAACCAGAGACCACGTGGGTTCGGCCCCCTTGATTATGTGGTGCAACCTTTAACCTTGTATGTTCACGACCCCAACATGCATTGTGCATATTATGATCTTGCATTTCTCCAAAATTCATTTTTAAACTTGTTTTCAAAACTTGCATTCAAATTATTTTCAAACTTGCATCAAAATCTTCTATTTCAAAACTTGTTTTTTCAAAATCACAATCCTAAGGTGATTCTAGCTTTTCTATGACTATGGTTACTTTAGGAAAGTGTTACATTTAAAGTGACCAATATGGTCCATATTTTAAAATCCTTGTTATTTTCAAAACCACTATCTTAAAGTGGTTCTAATCTTCTTATGGTTAGAATCGCTTTAGAAAAGTGAGATATTTTCATGGACTTTCTAAAAGCTCTCTTTTCAAATCTCTCCTTCTAAAAATCTCTTTTCCAACGTACTTTCTAAAACCTCTCTTCAATCTCCTTTTCAAAATTGTTTTCTAAAAACTCCCTTCAAAAATTTATTTTTCAAAACTCCTTTCCAAAAAGCTCTCTTCAAAATTCTCTTTCTAAAAACACTCCTTAGACTTCCTTCCTAAAAACTCTTTCCAGAAATTCTTTCCAGAAATCTTTTTCTTAAAAACTGTTTCCAAAAACTCCTTTTTAAGATCTTCTTCCAAAAATCTTCATTTCTAAAAATTCACTTTCCAAAATCTTCTTTCTTGGTGTCCAAATCAAGGCCCAGAGCCAACGATTAGGAAACCCTAATTTTCTTTCCTAAAACAAGATTTTCAATCTTGCCTTAAAACCTAGGTTTCCAAAACCTTCTTTTTTTACATCAAAACCATAAGTGTCGAAAACCTATTTTCTACATGAAACTATAATCTTCAAAATCTAGGATTTCTAAAACTTTATCTTTCCAATTCCATGCCAAATTAAATCCTCCGTTTTAGGAAACCAAATCCAATCTCCCCATTTTGAAAACTAGATCCAAACCTCTATTTTTGGAAACAAAATCAAACCATCTCTCTTAGAAACAAAATTCAAATATTTCCTAATCCACTCTCTCCTAATCTCATACTTTCCTAAATCTTAAGTTTCCAAAACGTGAACGTTTAAATCTTTCCTTAAACTTTAAGCTTTTTTTACCTTTCTTATTCATGTCCTTTTCTAAATTCTATACCTTTCCAAATCTTAACTCTCCAAATCTAACTTTTCAAATCCTTCTAATTTCAAATCTTTCTAAATTTTCTATCTTTTTCAAATTCAAAACTTTCTAAAGTCAAAATTCTAAACTTTTCAAATTCGAAATTTTCTTCAGTTAAAACTTTTTAAATTTCAAATTTCAAATCTTTCCAAATCTAAAACTTTCTAAATTCAAAACTTTCTTAAGTTAAAATTTTCTAAATTCTAAACTTTCCAAGTTCTTAATCTTTCTAAACCCAAACTTTTCCTAATTCAAATCTTTCCAAAAATCAACTTTTTCTTAAAAATGAAACATTTCCTATTTCAAATCTTTCCTAAATCGAAACCTTTCCTATTCCAAAACATTGAAATTTCTAAACTTTCTTATTTTGATTCTTTCCTATTTCAAAACTTTCCTAACTCGAGACTTTCCTAAAACGAAATCTTTCCTAAAATAAAACTTTCCTATTTCGAACCTTTCCTAAATTCCAACTTTCCTAATATTCCAAGTCCAACATTCGAGTAAAATCTTTCTTAAATTTCAAGTCCTTCCTAAATCCTATCTTCCTAAGTCTAGGTTTCCTAAACCTCAATCTTTCCAAATCAAAGTCCAATATTTTCAATTTCAAATTCTAATTTTCAATATTCTATTCTAAGTTCAAATCAGACCATTTTTCAAATCAAATCTTCTATTTTCAATCGGACTATTGTCCGAACTATGACTGACCTAATTACTCAAAAAGGATACGTAAGCAATCCTCATGGGTGCGGTCACAACCTTTTTCAAGTTTCTAATTTCATAACTTCTTTCAAATCTTCAATTCTACAACTTTTTTCAAATCTCCAATTCCATAATCTATTTCCAAATTTCTAATTCCAAAAGTCTATTTTCAAATCTTCAATTTCCATTTCCAAAACTTTCTTTCCAATTTCAAACTTCAATCCTTCTTTTCAAATCTATTTCCAAATCTATTTTCAAACTCTCTTTTCTTGCACTTGTATGTCATGCATCATGTCAACTTCTTTTAAAAATTCTTTTTAAAGTGGATAGTTTTGGACATAGATTAATCAAAGACTCTAATAGGTGAATTTAGGGTGAATAGGCATGTAGGTACTGCAAGGGCGAGGTAGGGTGATGGCTTAGTATGTCTTCCCTACACGTAACCAACTTCTGAACTTAGATCACTGTTTTCAAAGACCAAATGAAGTTATTTTAAAAAAAAGGGCTTAAATATTTTTTAAATGTTGTCAAACAACCTATTTTCTTAAAAACCCTCTCTTAAGGAAGTATTTTCAAAATCGTTTTCAAAAACCCTAAGTGTAGTCTTCGGATTGTGCTTAGTTTTTAGGTGAGCTAACTCAACTTAATCAAGTTAGGTGGCGACTCCAAATGTTTTTCAAAAGCCCTTTATTCAAATCAATTTTCAATTCATACCTAGTCGCACACATTCTTCTAGGAGGGTGAGTTCTAATGAGAGAGTACAGTATTTTTTCCGCTTGTATGCGTATTCCTCGAGTGCGAAATATCTGGGCACGACAATATGTCGACACATGAACTTGGTGTGTCGACGCATGCCTGTTATTAGATTAATTCTGAGTCCACTGTCGTGATGTGTCGACACATGAAAATGGTGTGTCGACACATGCAACCAGACTAGGCATGTGAAGTATAAGGAATTCTGGATATAGACTTTCTTAAATGTTGAGATAAAAGATGTCTTAATATGATCATCCAATAAATCATGCACATGAGAAATGCAATTCATATAAATGACAATCATATTTAAAGCATTGAAGACATAAATTTCACTCAAATTAAACTTGTATTAAGACATAGCATCACTTATCCCCAATTTTCTCCTTATCATGCAAAAATGATCTTCACTCAAAGGTTTAATAAAAATATCAGCCAGTTACATGTTGGCGCACACAAAGTCAAGTTCAATATCACCTTTTTGTACATGATCTCGTATAAAGCGATATCTAATTTCAATATGCTTTGTGCGAGAGTGTTGAATAGGATTTTTAGTCAAGTTTATATCACTAGTATTATCACACTTAATAGGAATATGATTAAATAAGATTCTATAATCTTCTAACTATTGCTTGATCCATAACAATTGAGCACAACAACTACCAGCTGCTACATATTTAGCCTCAGCTGTGGAGAGAGCAACTGAATTTTGTTTCTTGCTATACCAAGATATAATCATGTTATACCTAGGAGTTGGCAAGAGCCACTTGTGCTCTTCCTATCAACTCTACTCCCCGCATAGTCAGCATCAGTGTAAACATTCAAATTAAAACAAGTGCCCTTTGGATACTATAATACAAGATTAGGTGTGTGCTTAAAATAACGAAATATTCTCTTTACAGCAATCACATGAGATTCTATATGATTAGATTAGAAACAAGCACATAAGCAAACACTAAACATTATATCTGGTCTACTAGTAGTTAAATACAATAAGGAGCCTATCATGCTTCTATAAAGTTTAGTATCTACTGATTTACCTTTCTCATCGCTATCCAATTTTGTTGTAGTACTTATTGGAGTACTCATGGGCTTTGCATCTTCCATGCCAAACTTTTTGATCAAGTCCTTGATGTATTTGGCTTGGTTGATGAAGATGCCTTCCTTGGATTGCTTGATTTGAAGTCCGAGAAAGTAGTTAAGCTCGTCCATCATACTCATCTTGAATTCTCCCTGCATACACTTAGCAAACTCTTCACAAAGTGACTCATTAGTAGCACCGAAATAATATCATCTACATAAATTTGTAGTAAAAGCATGTCATTGTTTTTTATTTTGATAAAAAGAATGGTATCTATTTTTCCTCTTGAGAAACTTTTATCAATCAAAAACTTGTTTAATCTTTCATACCAAGCCCTTGGGGCTTGCTTCAAACCATACAAAGCTTTTGGTAGTTTAAAAACATGGTTAGGAAATTTTGAATCTTCAAATCTAGGGGGTTGTTCAACAAAAACTTCTTCTGTGATAAAACCATTTAGAAAAGTACTTTCAACATCTATTAGATATAATTTGAAATCTTTAAAACAAGCAAATGCAAGTAACAATCTAATGGCCTCTACTTTAGCTACTGGAGCATATATTTCATCAAAATCAATACCTTCCTCTTGGCTATAACCTTGACCAATAAGTCTTGTCTTGTTCCTCACAACAACTCCGGATTCATTTATTTTATTTCTAAAGACTCATTTAGTTCCAATGACTAGATGATCATTAGGTCTGGGAACAAGGTGCCATACCTCATTCCTTTCAAATTGGTTCAATTCTTCTTGCATTGCATTAATCCAAAACTCATCATTTTCAGTATCATCAAAACATTTAGGCTCTATTTGTGATAAAAATGAAAAATGATTACATACATTTTTTATAGAGGATCGAGTTCTTACTCCTTGTGAAAGATCACCTAGGATTTGTTCCGTAGGATAGTTATGCACAAACTTCCATTCCTTAGGTAGACCTTCATTAATTTCTTATTGGCTTATAGGAACTTTTTGTTCTCTACTTCTTTTTGAGGTTCTCCATTTGAGCTTGGTTGAATGTCCATCTTTTTCATGTCTGGCTCTAGCTCATCTATATCATCACTTGCAACATTCTTTGAAGAAGAGTTATATTCATCAAAAGAGACATGGACAGATTCTTCAACCACTAGAGTCCTCTTATTAAAGATTCTATAAGCCTTGCAATGTGTTGAATATCCAAGAAATACACCCTCGTCAAATTTTGCATCAAATTTGCCGAGGTTGTCTTTATTGTTATTCAATACAAAGCATTTGCACCCAAAGGCTCTAAAGTATAAGACATTCGGTTTCTTATCTTTCCAAAGTTCATAGGGGGTTTTGTTCAAAAATTTTCTAAATAAAATTCGATTCAAAACGTAACAAGCTGTGTTAACAGCTTCAGCCCAAAAATACTTTGGTAAACCATTTTCACAAAGCATGGTTTTACCCATCTCTTCTAAAACTCTGCTTTTTCGCTCAACAACCCCATTTTGTTGAGCTGTTCTAGGGGCTGAAAAGTTGTGATCAAAACCATTTTCATCACAAAAGATTTCAAGGGGTTGGCAATCGAATTCCTCTCCATGATCAGTTCTAATAGAAGTAATTGAAAATCCATTTTCATTTTAAACTTTTCTACAAAATCTTGTAAAGAAAATGATTGTCTCATCCTTATGGGCAAAGAAGGATGTCCATGTAAATCTAGAATAGTCATCAACGATAACAAGTGCATATTGTTTCCCACCAAGACTTAGAGTCCTAGTTAGTCCAAATAAGTCCATATGCAATAGTTGACGTGGCCTAGAGGTAGTGAGAATATTTATAGATTTGAAAGAGATTCGAGTTTGCTTAACTAATTGACAAGCATCACAAACTCTATCTTTGTCAAATTTTATTTTTGGAAAACCTTTGACTAAATAACTTTTAGAAACCTTAAAAAGCATGCTCATACTAATGTGACCAAGTCTTCTATGCCACAACCAACTTTCATCACTATTCATAGTAGCAAGGCATTCTGCTTTACAAGAAGATAAATCATTAAGATTGAAAATATAAATATTGTCTTGTTTATGTTCAGTGAGGATTGTCTTATTATCATTAATGTCAGTTACATCACATTTAGAGCATTCAAATACAACCTTGCATCCTTTGTCACAGAGTTGACTAATACTCAAAAGATTGTGTTTTCCTTTAACAAGCAATACATTTTCGATAGAGGTAGAGGAATTCTTACCAACACTACCTGTACCGATGATCTTCCCTTTACTATTGTCACAAAATGTGACAATACCTCCATCTTTTGGTAAGAGAGATGTGAATTGTGCCTCATCTCCCGTCATATGCCTTGAGCATCCACTATTCAAGTACCAATGGTCTTTCTTGGATTTTGCTTGAAGGCAAACCTACAAAAGGGATTTATTTGACCTTAGGTACCTTAATCATTTTTGGTTTTTTAGGGGTTAGTCCTCAATGGTGTTCTAGGGACCCATGCATTGCTAAAAGCATTAGATTTTTGTAAAGCATAGCATTTACTAGCAATAGGTCCTATTTTATGATAATAAAAGCATGAGATTTGTGGTTTTCCAGTTGAAGCACTAAATCTACCTTTTGAAAACTTCTTCCTTTTAAAAGGATCAAAGCCAAGACTAGCTTTATCTAGTGAACATTTTTGTTTTCCCAAGATTGCATCAAGTTTCTCTTTTTCATTTACACATTTATAAAGAGTTGTTTCCAAGCTTTTAACCTTATCAAGCAAAATTTGGTTTTCTTTTGAAGAATCTTTTTGAAAAGAGTTTTTCTTAATCTTATCATTCAAAGCACAAACTTAATTTTTCAAAACGTCATTTTCTTTGTGTAAATTCTCATTCTCATCACTAAGAGTAGAAACCATCTTTTTAAGAAGTCCATTCTTTATTCTCATTTTTCTGAATTCACAAAATGGATCATCAAATGCATCTTATAATTCATTGAAAGTAAATTCGGAAGAATCTGATACCTCACTGTCGTCCTCATAAGCCATGAGACATAGGTTAGCCACTTATTGGGGTTCAGCTTCTTCTTCGGAGCTTGATTCTTCATCATCACTCCATGTCATGGCTGCCATGGCCTTCTTTCCTTGATATTTCCTTCCTCTCTTTCTGAGCAGAGGGCACTCTGCCTTTATATGGCTAGGCTTCTTGCATTCATAGCATATAACGTTGGATTTTTTACTAGGTTCTCCTTTAGCTTCATACATCTTTCCACCTTTCCATTTCTTCTTCATGAATCTTTTGAATTTTTGAGTGATGAGAGCAATTTCATCTTCATTCTTATCACTTGCTGATTTATCATTTTGACTAGTGGATTTGAATGCAACTACCCTTTTCTTCTTTTCTTCATCCTCTTAGATATGTTGCTTTTGAGTGAGCTCATGAGTCATTAGAGAGCCCAAGAGTTCTTCAAGAGGCAGGGTGTTGAGATCCTTTGCTTCTTGAATTGCTGTGACTTTAGCTTCCCAAGCTTTTGGAAAAGACCTTAGAATCTTCCTCACCTGCTCATTGTTAGGATACACATTTCTAAGAGATTTTAAGCCGTTAATAATATTGGTAAACCTTGTAAACATTTCGGTGATAGACTTATCTGATTTCATTTTAAACAATTCATAACTATGTACCATAATATTGATTTTAGATTCCTTTACTTGATTGGTACCTTCATGTGTAATCTCTAGTCTATCCCATATTTCTTTAGCTGATTCACACGTAGAAATGCGATTAAATTCATTGTAATCAAGTGCATAATATAGAATATTCATAGCTTTGACATTAGATTGCAACATTTTCATATCATCTTCATCCCATTCACATTTAGGTTTAGGGATATCCGTTCTATCTACTCTAGTTGTAAGAATTTTGAAACCATTTACAATAAGTCTCCATAATTCATAATCTATCGATTGAATATAGATTCTTATTCTATTATTTCAATAATTGTAATTAGTGCCATTGAACATAGGTGGTCTATTAATGGATTGACCCTCACCGAGAGAGCTTCCAAAATTAGTTGCCATGGATCTATTCTTAAGATGTTAAGCCTTAAAACATGAATATAAGCTCTGATACCAATTGTTGGCCCAAAAGGCAACTAGGGAGGGGGGGTCAATTGGGTTTTTTAAAAATTAATGGTAAAAAAGATTAATTAAAATTAATTTAATCAATGCAACAGTGAACAATCTATATATAATGCAATGTAATCAAAAGAAGAATGAAAAACAGAGCAATAGAAAGCACATCGAGAATTATCGAGGTTTAACCACAATTCGTGGTCTACGTCCACAATTAGTTATCATCAAAATCAACATGGGGATCAACCTTAAGTCAACACTACCTTCTTAGGGACTTGGATTCTATCCCAGTCGACAAGTTTGAAGGGACTTATTGTTTTGAGGAGTTTTCTCGATAAACGTATTGGACTAGATAGACTTACCATTTGAGTGATCAACTTTCTCGAACGACGTGTCAGATTGAGCTTGACTGGTCTAGATTAGAATTAGAATTGGAATTGAAGTTAAAATACGGACTTACCATCTTAAGGAAGATGTGCCAACTAGAATTGGACCAAACAATACCGTAAAGGTCTTTTTGTAATTCTACCTCTATTGGGCCCTTCGAACCAACAAAGTGATTGATTGACTAGATTAATTTTGAAAACCTAGTTTAGACTTGAATGTGTGTGTGTTGGTTTGAATGTGAGTCCGGTTGGACCGAAGATTGCCGAGCGGACAAAAATGGAGTGTTTACAATACCGAATAAACATAGAGAGAAAAAAAGGACTAGACACTAATGTACGTAAGTACCCCATTTTTGCCTACTCAGTAATCTCCAATCCAAATTAATCTTCTAGTAAAATATAACAACACTATCAAACTCAAACTGGCTTTTCAAACTCTAGTCTAGTCAATTGGTCGCTATTCAGGCCCATAGGGATTGAAAATAAAAAGACTAAGCCCATGGGTAGTCCAGGCAGTGTAGTGACAGAAACCAATCACCGCCATTAGAGTGACGAAAACATTTACAAACTTTAAATGGTTCACTTCTGTCACCTGCTAGTCTGCCAATGTAGAATGTCTGTTTTACCCTTTGGCATTAGATAAGTTCCCTAAGATTAGGTGGTCTCTAGAACCAACACCACCCCGTCAGAGTGATGAAAATAGTCACAAACCATTAAGCTACCGCAACGGTGAGAACTCACTCAAAAACAGGTGTCGACATGGGTACGCTGCTAAACAACTTAGTGTCACAAGACCGAAAGTACCTTTTGGTCTTGGCACGTTTACTGAAGGACGAGATACCTTTGGAAACCAACCCGTCACAACCGTTGAAGTGATGGAAACACTAGTAAACCTAGGTCAACACCGACACCTGCTATCCCCTCTTAGTGAAAAATGATTAAACTGCCCTTTAGGCATGATGACATGTCTTGCAAGAAAGTATAAACTCCTACAGACGATAAGTCCATCTAATTCGGAACATCTTCAAGTAAGTACTAAGTCCTCGAGATGGTAAGTCCATCTTCTAGGACACAGTTTGACATGTTCAATATGCCATTCAAGTTGACTCCGGACCAATTCCGATGATATTCGATCAAGATGACCAAACTGCCTATAGGGCACTCCGGTACATCCTCAAAAAAGTACTAAGTCCTTAAGATGGTAAGTCCACCCTATAGGACTGTCCCTTGACAGACTGGCACGTTCAAGATGCCAATCAAACTGACTCAAGACCCATTTTGGTGATACCTGGTCAAAATGACCGTTTTACCCTTGGCACTCCAGCACGTCTTCGAGAAAGTAGTAATTTCTCAAGATGGTAAGTCCACTTTTTCAAGATTTTTTTCTGATAGTTTGGCATGTTCAATATGCCATCCTAATCAACTCTGGTCTAATACCAGTCAACTCCAATCAAAATGACTGTTTTGCTGCTGAGCATGCAGGCATGTCCTTTGAGAAAACACCAATCTCTCGAGTCGATAAGGCGACCTCTTCAAACTATCTCTAGATAGTTCGACATGTTCAATATTCCACTCAAATCCATCTCGGCCCCATTCTGGCAAGTTCTGGTCAAATTGATCACTTTTCCCTAGTGGCCCAAGTATTTCCTAAACCACGCCAGCTTTGGGTACCAAACCGAAATTTATTGGGACACCCCTCTACACATTCCTGTCCATTTCCAAATGAGTCCCTTGACTTGAAACACTAAGTCAATAAAAAATCCTCGGAGCATCTCATAGACACTCTGTCTAGGTTGACTTTTTTTCTGAATTCTCTAACTAAAAGGCACTTTCAAATGAATTGAGAAATGTATAAATCATGAAATTCTCAAAAGCCTTTCTAGAGATTTTTCCATCGATATAACTCAATTAAAAGGATCATTTCCCTAGGGCCTCGATTGCATGGCTCCAAAATTATCACTTTAAAAAACCCTTGGTGCGCCTCACAGACGCTCCGCTAGGGTTGACTTTTTCTTCAATTTTCTAATTAAAATGCACCGTCAAACAGCTTGAGAAATGTATAAATTAGGGAATTCCTTGAAGCTTGTCCAGAGGACCTCCCATCGGTACAATTCGATTAAGGAGGTCACTTCCCGAAGGCCATAATCATGTCGCACAAAAATTGTCATTTCCAAAATCCCCTCGGAGCGTTCATAGATGCTCCAAAAAGCTAATTATCATGCACACTTCCCTGTGAATTATCTCTGTCATTTGGAATGTTTGGAACTCCCTGAGGGCTCCTACTTTATGAGAAATAGTTGGGGATCGTGGTGAGTACGACCGATTTCCCTCAAATCTTTCTTAAATGAAATGAATGTCGAGGTGAAGTCAGCATAAAAGTTCCCATCAACGGAGCATAAGCTACATGCTGCCAAATTTTGATAAGATCGTTCAAAAACTTGTCTTGCAGCCCAAGTTGGGGTAGTATAAGAGTGCCACGTGGTGTTCAAATAGTGGTCAGGTACAGGCACATGTAGCATATGTGCCTAAACAAAATTTGCCTAGGTGCATATGTTACATATGCCAACTCCAAATTCTTTTGCCTACAAATACAAGCTTCCCCCTTGTATATTTGAGAGATGAAAATAGTGGGAAAACTTTGCCCAATTCAACACAGAACCTCAAAATACCAAAAATTGTAAAGTTATCCAAAGATCCATGCCTCTCCAAGCATATTCATGCCTATCCAAGCTCAAGACTACTCAACAATGGTTGATTGAAGTGGCTTAGAGGCTAAAAGTGAAGCTCTCTTTACAGTTATATCTCTTCTCCTTTCAAGCTTGCCTGAGCTTTCTCCTTTTTACTCTCCATCGTCTACCTGCCTTTCTTGTATGCTTGCAACAAGAGGGCTGTTAAGCCATACTTAGAGGAAAGCCTATGAGAACCACTAGTTGGGGACCTGTCATAGGCCTACTTGATTATAGTATGGCCCTAGAGCTTATTATCCCCTCACATTATTATGGTTACCTTGCTCATGTATTGCTTGTGATGATCTTGTTGTCATACTCAAAAATCTTTTTAAAAATCACTATTGATTCCATTTTCAAGAGTTCTACGAAGTTCATGTTAAAATGTTTTTCAAAAAGTGTCTCTAAATTGGAGTTTCTTAGAGTTCAAGCCAAGAATCGTAGTTTTTCATGCCTTACAAATCTTTCCTACAAACCCTAACCTCCATTTTTCATTTGTTTCATTTTACTCTTTCAAGTTGCATAAAAATAGTTTTCAAAACCCCCCCTCCAAAAGGGGCTTTCAATGTTCTCAAAAGTTTTCAAAACAACCCTCTTCAAAAGAGGTATTCAAAATCCTTACTCTCTTAATTTTTTATCAAAATGGTTTCCAAAACTATTTGTTTAATATCGATTTTCAATGTTTTTCTCTCATGATAATTGAGATTGGAACGGTCCCAATGGAGCGCTCTCTTAAGTGGTTTCCTCCTAAATCAACGATATAAACCCTTGCTCATTTGAGTGTTTTTCATTTTGTGAAAGTAGTTTTCTAAAACTACCCTCTTCCAAAAAGGCTTTCAAAACAATTATTCTTTTGAGTTTTCATCCAAATATTTTTTGAAACAACTTATTTAATATCAATTTTTAAAATTTTACTCTCTTAAGCTAGTGGTTGTAATAATTCCAATAAAACCCTCCTTTGAATGGTTTCTAAAACACCAACCGTATGAACCCTACACTTACTTGAGTGGTGTTAACAAAATGGTTTTCAAAACTTACATCTCGCTCGACTGGAATTTCCAAAAGGTTTTACACAAAATCATGGTTTTCAAAACATTCTTTCAAGTTTCATGTATAAAGCCACTTTTTCCAACTTTCCAAAACTACTAGGTTAAAAACTCTAGTTCAAAACCACTCCCCAAAACTACCTTGGTTAACTTGACCTTAGTTGCCCAATCTTAGGTTAACCTAACCCAAGTTAATTAACCCTAGGTCAACCAAACCCTTGGTTAACCCAACTCAAGTTAGTTAGTCCTAGGTCAACCAAACCTTAGGTTAACCTGACCCTAGTTAGTTGACCCTCCTTCAACCAAACCCTAGTCTAACCTAACCCTAGTTGTCTAACCCTAAGTTAACCTAACCCAAATTAGTTAACCTTAGGTCAACCCAACCAACATTGGTAGATTTCCCAGCTCCAATTTCAAGACCATTAAAAGTCATCACTCAACTTAAAACCATTTTCAAAACACCTCACTCTTTTCAGTTTTCAAAGATCAATGGCTCCAAAGTCTTCTAAAATGCACCCATGCTCCTCTCAAAATGTTTTTATGAGCTCTTTTAAACTTGTCTTAACCAAAAATGGGTAGACCCTTAACACTTTCAAAACCTATTTTCTAAAATGTTCTACAAAAGCATTTAGATTAAAGGAGAGATATATTGAATGAAACCTCCAAGGTTCATTTTAGGATTCTGAACCTTAAATGTTTTCAAAAATAAATTTAAAAAATGCTTTTCAAAAGTCACATCCATAAGGCAATCTTAGTCATCTCACGATTATGGTTTCCTAAGAAAAGTGAGATATCAAGTAGGGTTCTATAACTCCAAAACTTTTTCAAAACCTTAAGGGAAGTTTCTAGCCCCTTTTCTAAAAATATTTTCTAAAAATCATAACCTTTAATGAGTTTAGTTGTTCATTAGTTAATCTGTCAAAAGTGATGAGATATTTAATATACCTTTCATAAGGTATTCAAAACTATTTTAAAAAACTTTCCAAAGATAAGGTCACAAGAGTTTTTCTAATCCAAGTTCCATTTTCAAAAAATCTTCAAATCAACCTTCCAAAAACATCATAAAACTTTCTTGAGTTGTTCCAAAAATATTTCCAAACTCTCTTGAGTTATTTCAAGAACATTCCAAAACTCTCTTGATTTGATTTCAAAAATATCTCAAAACATTTTCGAGTTCTATTCTAGAATTCCCTTGAGTTGCTTTCAAAACTTTTCATAAATTTTTCAAGTTGCTTCCAAAAAGTACTTTAAAAATATTAAAAAAAATATTCAAGTTCAACTTCAAGAACTTTTCAAAAGCAATCAAAGTCCTATTTCAAAGGCATCTTCAAAATAATCGAAGTCCTACTTCAAAGGCATCTTCAAAACATTCCAAGTTCTATTCTAGTGGCGTTTTCAAAACTCTCTAAGTCCAATTCCAAGTTAAAACTTTTTCAAGTTCAAGTTTCAAAAGAAACATTTCAAGACTTCCATGAGTGCATTTTCAATTGGATCTTTGCCCAAACTACGAATGACCTGATTCTCATCAAATGAGATACGTAGGCAACCTAAAATGGTGCAGTCATAACCTTTATTTCAACTCAAGTTTCATTTTCAAAAGTTTCCATCAAGTCAAGATTTTTATCTCAAATCACTTCAAAACTTTTCTATCTTCAAAATCTTTCCAAAAACATATTTCACGCATCATTCATACAAAAAGTGATAACCAAATCCCGTTTTTAAAATTATAAAATGGATACAAGTGAACTTTTAGTAACCAGTGATTATAGTTAGTGAATTAATAGTGAATAGACATGTAGGTACCAAAAGGGTGGAGTAGGGTGACGATCTTAAGATATCTTTCCCACATGTAACCAACCCTCAGACTATAGGATTTTAATTTCGAAGACCCAAACCCGGGGTTATGTTTTCAAAAGGGTTTTAAAACATTTTCGAAAGGTTGTTGAAAACCTATTTTCTTAAACCTCTTAAGAGGACATTTTTCAAAAACATAAGTCTAGTCTTCAGATTATATTTAGTTTTAGGTGATCTATATAGCACATCTTTAACTATGTTAGGAGGCGATTCCAAAAAATTTTCAAAAAATCCTTAATCAAATCAAATTTCAAGTTCAAACCGCCGTCATACTTGTCCTTGTAGGAAGGTAAGTTCTAAAAAACAGAGTACCATGTTTTTCCCGAGCCAAGAGGACTTAGGTAAAAATCGGAGCGCGATAATGTATCATCTCTAAGCATTTAGATTAACCATTGTTTGTTAATTTATTGGAGAATACATCAAAGAGATTATTTTGATTTAAAAGATGAACAACAAGAGCAATGTCGTGATTCAATGTTAGAGTCAAGAGCTAGGAGAACATAAAATTAAGGAGTAGAGTAAGAGAACTTCAACTGCAATTCATGAAATTTGGATGGCATCCATAGAGTTTTAGTGTTATGATTGTAAGTTGGTTTTATATGAATTGTTCTTAATAATATTGGGCTTACTTGACTAAGGGAGTTGGTCAAGTGATTTTTCTCAATTTGGGTTTTCACGTTGAACCCTTGTATCTCTTACGTAATTGTTTGTGTATTTACTATGTTGAATGTATGAATGAATGTGTAGGAAAAGAACTAGATTTAAGATTTAGGTAAATTACACATATCACCCCTGAGGTATTGGTTTAATATATATTACCCCTCATGTTTAAAAAATTACACTAACTTCCCTTGTCAAAGTTTGTCAGGAGAGGGCAGTAACGGGAAATGTGAGATTACATTTTTACCGTTCTTTCAAACCATTTTTCATAATAAATTAAATGCTTATTTTTAACATTAAAAATTAATCCCACTTATTTTTAAATTCAAAAAGAATATCTCATTAGGGCCAACCATAATTTGCCCCTATTTTTTAATAATAAAAGAAGGGAAAACAAACCACACTCCCATTTTCTCTCTCCTTTTCTTCTCTTCCCCCTCCAGCTTTTCCCTCATTCCCTTCCATCTCTGGGCAATACATCCCTTTGATCCTCGGCAAGCACTGCCCCTAGCCTCATCACACTTAGACATTCCCTTCCTATATTCCTTTCAATGTCCAGTCGTGGACCGACCACAACTGCAAGTACCGTTCCCTCCTCTTCCTTCCCATCATCACCCAACCGCAACCCCCATTACCACCTCGGCCAAACCCTCGTCCACCCACCACCACTTGGATGTCAGCAGCTTTACAATATAGCCAACCTCAGATAGCCCCCAAACCGACACCATTACCATGACCCACCATCATCGTTAACCAAAAATCCCCAAATTAATTGCAATAACATAATCACCAATAAACAATGTTATAGAAGAGAAATGGTGGTTTAGTCATGGGTTTACATCTAATTCTCACTATTGAAGTTTCTGCAATGGTGTCCAAGTTCCCATTTCTCTCTCAAACCTCCCCCCCCCCCTCTCTCTCTCTCTCTCTCTCTCTCTCTCTCTCTCTCTCTCTATTCTCCTCTTTTTAAAATAGATCCGCCTTTCACCGCCGCTGCAATCGTCATGCTTCAAGGCCTCCTGTTCTTTTTCTCACTCCATAGGCATCCATTTATTAATCGATTTGGCTTCAATTGATGAAATTTGGTGATGATGGTATGGAAGATGGATGATGAAAGCACAATAGATGTGTATGGTTGGACTTGGGGCACTGGATGTGATGGTCGGGGTGATGGTTGATGGTGATAAGTGGGTTTGGAAGTGGTTGGTCGGTGGCCATTGAGGAAGCCATTTGGTGGTGAGAAGCAACGGCGACCACTAGTGGTGTTTTGGCAATGACGGTGGTTTGATGGCTGGTAAAGGTTTCTCCGGTAGCTATGGTGGTGGGGGTAGACAGAGAGAGAATATTAGAGTGAAGGTGGTGTGATTATTTTATGAGTGAAATACAGAGAGAGAGAGAGAGAGAGAGAGAGAGAGAGAGAGAGAGAGAGAGAGTTTTGGGTGGTGAATATGGTGATAACTATGGTAGGATGGCGATAGGGTCACCGTGGGTTGGTTCAATTTTGTGCACAGAGAGAGGAGTGACGAAAAAGATGGAGGAGAAGAAAGATAATTAAAAAATGGGAGACTTGTGTTCAAGCATTGTGTTATGTAATTTTATAATTTCATTTGGTTGTTGAAGGTTATTTGTGTCCTTTTATTACATTTAAGGGCAATTTAGGCATTGTAAAAATTATTTATGTGATGTCACACTACTAAAAATCGGACTTTTTGTGACGGCAACTTGCCGTCACAAAAGGTTCATTAGCCGTCGCAAAAGGTCTTTTGCGACGGTCGTGTGACGGCAAATCAGCAGTCGCAAAAAAAGGGGTCGCAAAAGGTTTTTGCGACGGCAGTTTATTTGTGACGGCAAGTTAACCGTTGTAAAAGACCGTCACAAAAACAAGCATTTGTGACGACAAGATTTATATTTGCAACGGGAGAAGCTGTCACAAAAGCTAATATTTGCGACGGCTAGATTATTTTTTGCGACGGGAGCAGCCGGCACAAATGCTAGTATTTGTGACGGCTATAATATTATTTGCGACGGGACGGCCGTCACAAAAGCTTGTTTTTGTGAGAACTATTTTGCCGTCGCAAATAGTACTCTGGCCGTCGCAAATACCTTGTCTATTTTTTAAATATATTTTTTTTAAAATATTTTTTTGTAATTCCTGTATACCAAGTACAAATCCACAAAAATATTTCATTCACCATATAATTGCATAAATGAATAAAATACCCATTCACCAAAAGATAAATCTATATTAATCTGCATCGTCCACACATCCAAAATGCAAAAACATAACCTATTATCCAACATGAATACATTACGAATCTATTGTCCATACAAAATAGCTTTTTCAATCCAAAATACACAACATATTGTCCAAAATGAATACATCAAAAATACTAAAAAAACATTAATTGACTGGATACTCCATCAATCCCAACCATGAATAACAGCAGCCTACTCCTTCAAGATAACCTGAGTGAAAATAAAATAAAAACAATACAATTGATTAAACTGTTAATATATATATATATATATAGGAATGTAATTAACAAAAAAAAACAAATGAAACAAAGTGGTAATTTACATCAATAGATTTCCATGCAACATGTCGCCCAACTGATTCACCCACTGTTGCAATCCCTTTGCGTGGTCTCTCTAAAAGAGCATTGGGTTGTCTCACATTTTCAACAAAAATTTTGTAAAAATTGGACCCACAGGTACACCATCCACTTCTGACAATGGTTCCATACTAACAAGAAGTCCCTCTGCAACCTTGAGTTTTGGTAGCCCAAAACCAAGTAAATTTACTTCTACAAAATTCTACAACCATATATACAATGTTTTAATAAATATGAATGTAATTCATGATAAAATAATGATTAAAAATGAACTTTGTACTCTAACTCGTAAGTCGGGAGTGTCGTGACCATTTCGTCAGATCCCACACATTATCCGTGCCTAAACTGTGCTACATACCAAATTTGAGGCCGTTCAGAGGCTATTTGGGGATTTTGTGCCTTGGATCCCCGAAACTTAACACTTTATAATTTAGTTTGTTCTAAAAAGAAAAAAAATTTGTAACTCCCAAACCGATAGTCCCGTGACAGTTCCGCCAGTCCCCCTACGTGACCCATACCTAAACCATGCTATGTATCAAGTTTGGGGTTGTTATGAGGCCGTTTGGGGATTTTGAACGGTTGATCTCCAAAACTTAACACTTTATCACTTAACTTGATTTAAAATGGAAAAAATTTCGTAACTCCCAAACCTAGAGTCTCGTGACCATTTCATCAATTCCCACACGTCACCCGTGTCTAGACAAAAATAAATGTAATATAATAGATAAAAATAAACATAATACAATCAAGAAAAAATACAGATGGATAGACTTGAACATAATACTTGTATCAATTTCAACTCTAATACCATATTAAAATATCATTAGTCCCAAAAGTTCATGGGGTTACATTACAAACTCAACAATATATATGAAGCTCTCTAATAAAAATCAATGCGTAAATCGATTTATTTTATAAATTGTAGCTCTTATTAAGTCCAAAAACAAAGGTAACCTAGAACAAGATTTTCTCTCTCTAAACAAAGATAAACTTACTACCTCTTGAAAATCAAGCTAACAAGTGGAGGTGATAATTTCCTCAACATTCAAAAGAGAAAATCAACTTGAGATGACTCCACACCTCAAAGTATGCAGCAGTTTTCAATAAAAATGCACTACAAAAAATACTTTAGCACGCAGACACACAGAAAAGAGTCCTATGTAAAGAATTGTTTTCCCTCTTATTTCTTTATTCAATTTTTCCAGGGAAGGGAATCCATGGGAGGATTTGATCTAAATAACAATTCAAAGCAAACTTTAATGAGGAGGTAGGGACATTTCATAACTCTGAAGAGTAAGTTAAAAGAAGAAGAAGAAGAAGAAAAATTGCAAGGAATGTGATTTATTTCTCTTTCTTTGGTTAATAAGAGATTCAAAATAAAGAGGAAAAAATAGTAAGATAACTATTAAAAACTAAAGATGAAAGAAATTGAAAAGGAAAATTTATTTTTCTTGTATTTCTTCGTATTTTTTTTCTGTTCCTTCCAAACTAAGTGTGTTTGATATTCGTGGAAGGAAAATGAAAAGAAATGGAGAGAAAACTAGGAGGAAAAATTGGTTCCCTCCTTATTTGATTTAAAAAAAAAAAGTAAAAAAAAAAACTAAATTTCTATACTAAAAATTAAACAAAGGAACAAAATAATTATTTTCTTTTATCCTCTCTCCTCAAGTATCAACCATACCACAGAGAAAAGTCATTTCTCTTCCATTGTACACACACCCCACTAGCATCATTAAAGCTTTTCCTTGCAAAGTATTCCCCATGTTTCAAACAGGGGTCGGTGAGCCAAGGCCCCAAGACTCTAGTGCCCTGCTGCAAATTTCGCATTCAATCTCTCTCATCTGACTCGCACGTGAAGCTCTCTCTCTCTCTCTCTCTCTCTCTCTCTCTCTCTCTCTCTCTCTCTCTCTCTCTCTCTCTCCTTCCTTCCTCTTCAACCAGCAAACCATTAAAACAATGTCCATAATAACTATTCAGACCACAGACCATACCACATCTAAAACATCTTCTGATTTCAGAAACAAAATTCAGGTGTGACGTCTCTCATGGCCAAAGGACTCGGATTTTTGTGGGTCTTCGTTTTTCTCTTGAAGTTTTACACCCCTGTTTTATTTTTTTAATCATCTTACAGTTTGCCATTTCATGATAAAAGCAAAGATACAAACAGTTGATGCTTATATATGTATGTATATATAATGTATGTATATATATCAAATTTACAGTTGAACACAAGAAGTTACTGTTTGTTCGAGGTTGTCAATGCACAGCAGAATTTATTGAAAGGAAAAATAAAAGGAAAACAGAATGAAGGAAGAGACGCTGGACATCACTACATACCTAAGGCGGCAATGGCGATGGCTGAAGGCGGAGGTTGCGGTGGCGTCGGCGGAGGCTGAAGGTGCCTATGGCGGGGGCTTAACGCAGCAGTGGCACTGGTGCTAGTCTGTCAGAGGCTGAAGGCGCCTGTGGTGGGGGCTGAACGGAGCGGTGACGTTGGTGATGCCTGAAGGCAGTGGTTGCAGTGGTGGCGATGGCGATGGCGATGGCTGGCGACGGTGGCGGCGGTGGCTGAAGGCGGCAGTGGCAGTGGCTGAAGATCCCTTTCTTCGCGAGAGAGTGAGCGAGAGAGTGAGAGAGATTGCGGCCAGCCAGCCCTAGCTTGTCAAATCGACAGAAAGAAAGGAAAAAAAGGAGAAAATTTTTAAATTATTAGCGAAACGATGTCGTTTCGTAAATTATTTGTGATGACTTCGAGCCGTCACAAAAAGTTTGTCGCAAAAGGTACTTATTTGTGACTGGAACTTAACTGTTGCAAACATGCCGTCACAAAATTTAATTTTTGCGATGATAATTGCGACGGCATTGTTCCGTAACAAATAATACTATTTGCCATGCCAAGATAGCCGTCGCAAATACTATCATCGCAAAAAGTTCATTTTTTAGTAGTGTCAGCAATAACTGTTAAATTCTAAATAGCAAGTTGACGGTAATGAAGAATCTATTACAAGTTTTAAGAAGAAAGGGTAATCAATGTAATTTTCAAACGTGAAGAATAGTATGTGCATTAAACCAATACCTCAGCTTTCGGGGTGGTCCGGGTAATTTATTCTTAAGATTTATATTGGTCATAGCACATCTCGAGGTTAGGAATATAGGGAATTAGAAATATTTAATAGATTTGCTTGAAGTCAACCTGAATTTTGTTGTGACGTTACTATGCTTACCGTGAAATGACCTTTTCTATAGCAGCAATCCTGACTTGCCATTAATGAGAGATATGCATAGGTAATCGATAAAAGCACTTGTTCCATTATTAGACGAGATTATATTGTGTAAGTGCCACACCATGTCCAGACTGACTATTTTTGGCATTAAAAGTGGGGATATACAGCTATTTGGACAATTTGGACAAATAATCATTTTCTTCTTTTAAATTTGACAAAGACTAACATGACCTCTAAAGACATATTATAAGTATATTTTGTCTGATTGTGCGTAGTGTTGCTAATTATCTTTTCAGTGTTAAAAATTATAAAAATATAAATTTTAATATTTTGTACAACTAGACAAAACATACTTCAAATGTGTCCTTAAGGCACATGTTAACATGATCTTTTAAATTTATCTCAAATGTGAAATTTCAAAGTCTTTTCCTTAATTTTTACTATTTTTATTTAAACACTCCAACTTTAAAAAATAAGTCATTATGGTCCAATATTTGAAAGTAGATAAGAAAATTAAAGTTTAATTATACTTCGACTTTCTAAACTATAACTAAATATCACTTTATCCCATTAAACTAAAAATCATTACATTTCCAACCTCTATTAAATTGGGATCTTGTCTGGCTAAAATTATATATTAGCCTATTAAGTAAAGAGAAAAAATGATTTTATGGCTAAGAATTGTTGTAAAACTCATCACATGCCTAAGAAAATCTTCAAAATCATTGACAAAGTTTATTTTGTTAACCATCAGTTACTGACCCTACCAATATCAAGAATATTTTTAAAACTACAAGTTTGCTAACCAAATACCAAAACATATCTTATAATATACCACGTTACAAAGGTTAGAATTATTAATTTGTTTGTTTTGTTCCCAATTTTAGCACAAACTTAAATTCTAATTATTTAGAATTGAAAGTATACGAATTTTTTGTTTAGCTACAAGTAAAGTGAAACTGAATCATAATTAAATAGTCAAAGTGTAGTTAGCCCTTAACTTTTCTCACCTATTTTAAAAGTTAGACTATATTAACTTATTTTTAAAAGTTCGAAGGCTTAAATAGAAAACATAAAAATTAGAGAAATGACATTTAAAAATGAAACATAGTTAAAGGAGCAAAATGATTATTTAAATTTTAATTTTGTGTTTTTGCAACTTATCTTCTAAGGCTTAGTGATCTTCATACTTAGAAAACAGCCAGTCAAAATTTTGAACTATATCTTGAAAATATAGGGAAGCAAAGATTTTAAGCTCACTTAGTTTATTCTCTCTCTCTCTCTCTCTCTCTCTCTCTCTCTCTCTCTCAGTAGAAGTTACGATGAGTTTGGTGGCCAAAATAATTGTATTAGTCTAAACTATAGTTCGAAATGTTTTCTACAAAAGATATATTGCCCCGCCTTATCTAATGTTTTGTATTCTTTCTTTTATTATTTAGTGGGGGGATAATAAATAAAAATAAAACGATTGGCTAATAAAGAAGAGGATATAATAACTCAATCCAATTTCTTAAATAATTTAGAAAATATAATTTCTAAAAATTTCAAAAAAAATAACAAAATGATATATTTGAGCATGCATGACCCTAATAAAAATTACACAATATCAATTATGGAAATAATCTCCCTTTCATGGCTCCATTGTTCTGGTCATCATCAACGAACCGATTGCAAATGATATGCGGTGATGGAAAGCTTTGGGCCCACTTTAACTTGAATCACGAAGACCGAGCTGCAGTGTAGCTTATAAATGTGATCGTAGCCAATAATTGCTCAATATACATGTGAAGGCAGCAATGTAGCAACATGAAATTAGATAATATGTTGTGACTATTTTGTTGAGCTAGATTCCAATGATTGTAAGAGGTGGTACTTCTGGGATATATATGATGCACATAGATGCTGAGCTGGCATGCCAAGCGCATCATCCACCTTCCGATCAAGCCAACTACCTTTCATGGCTTGATTCAACCGTTGGATGAACCCCATTCTGTGTTCCTCGCAATAATTCAAGAAATGTGCCACAGCCCTAGGGTTCTTATCCTTCCAGCAAATGCAAAAGTTGTCAGATTCCGGCAGCTCGCCGCGGGAGGAATCTGACACCACACCCAATCCTGCTAATCCTAAGCTACTGCTTATGTATTCAACCATGCCATTCACGAGAGACTTCGGGGCATTATCATAGAGCCATACACGTGCCATGCCTCGTTGCACTGCCCTTAACATGGCATGGTCAACATTAGCCTCCTCTTTCATTGTTGAGGGACTTAAATGAAGGACAAAATCATGTTCTTTGAAGGACTCAACCGTGACCATGTGGGTCAGATTCCGGCTGGAGAGCCGGAGGGTGACGTGGTTGACTTGCTTCTTGGGTTGACTACTGTTGGGGTAAAGAAGTGTTTCAACAAATTTACTTGTGTCAAGGACTAACCGGGTAGCTTTGTCATTTGACACGAACAAGAGTTGAAACATGTGGCCGGCAGCGGAGTCGGTGGCATCATTTTTAATGTCGATCGCGAAGCCTTTGGAGGCTTCATGGTTTGCCCATATGGAGAGAATTCCAAGGAAGAGGACCAAAAACAGCCGGAGAATAATTTTGGAATTGGATGTGATGACTTTGATGTTCTCATCATCATCATCATCATCATTAACATCTACAAAAGAGTTGATGGTGCTTGTGACATCAACGGCAGCGGTGGCGGCAGTTGTGGTGGGCAGGAGGGGACGGAGGAGGTGGTGGTCCTCCATGTGGAGAATAATGAGAGTGAGTATGTCGTTGAAATGCAATGATCATCAGCTAGAGCCAAACTTTTTTTTTATATAAGGTGCCATCTAACGCTATTTGGGCGTGTGTATGAGGATGTTTGTTTATATTGGTCATACATAGCACTACGTTTATTTTGTACATATTTGCAATACATTAATACATATTAATGTATGCATACTTTTGTTACTACTAATATAAAAGTAGATAAAAAAAAAAACAATCCATTTAAATATCTTCGTTTTGGCCATGACAAAAAAATTAGATCACGTCACGAAATCGATTAAGACAGAGTAGGAGCACTTACCCAAAAAGGTAGAAAGAAAGAATAGGAGAAGAAGAAGAAGAATGTTACTTTGCCCATATCTTAATCTCAACTCAAGAAAACAAATACAAAACATGAGTTTGACATAAGTTGAACTAAATATATTGTGTTATTGTATTTCTTTAGATCCTTTTTTGCTTGGACAAGGAGAAGTTTCTAGTTTATGAGAAGACTCATATAGGAAGAATAAAAGGGCATTGATTTAAAGTTTTAATTACTAGAAAAGAATTATAATGATTAAATTAAGAATAGACAATCCTGTCGTAAAAGAATAAAATGCATGTGTGATTCATCTATATACAGAGAGAGAGAGAGAGCGAGAGAGAGAGGTGCACTGTACTCCGGGTGTGCGAGTGGGGAAGTCGAATACCGCTAGTGCTGTATTATTTGTTTAGAGGATAAGGAGAAAAAAGTTGTGGCTAGCTTTGGATATTATGCAGTGGCAGAGCATTAAGTGTTCGAGTTAACGTGGACATCCAAACACCACAGGACCATCGGGTGATGCGTGGCTTCAAATTTGACTGCGGTAGCCTTCTCATCTGACGTAGCTAGCTAGGATGTCAACACGAAGCGACCCAGACCTTCAGGTGAACAAGCTTATCCCCACTCTCCCCCAAACAAAAAACCAACCAGTGCTTCGCGTCTTTTCTATTTCATTCTATTGCATTCTGGGTTAGGCCGAGTACTAATCTAATAAATGAAGTACTCATCTGGCATTTTTTTTCTTTTGCGCTCTCTCCCCTTTTTTTTTTTTTTTTTTTCCTCTGTCAGTCCAAAGCAAAGCAATGAGAGTTGGTTAAAGATTCTCAAAGAGTATGTTTTTCGTTTGTTGGAAATTATGCAAGTATGATATTTTTGTCAGGCTGATTACAGGAATAAAATAATAATAAATTTGCATATAAAAATATTACTCATGAAGAAGTTTAGAAAAGTATGTATGGTTGAGGCTCACAGTTTGCACTCTCCCTAGAGAGGATATGTCTTTTTTCGTCTTCAGTTAACAACGTTCCTCTCCTAATGTACAACAATTTTCAAGGTTGTTTTTGTGCAACCAAACAAATTTTCATAAACCAAGAATTGCCCAACACTCAAATAAACATAAAAGTATAGAGAGGAAAAAAAACAAAAAAACAATAGTCATGCTGTAAAACTTTGAGAGAGAGAGAGAGAAGTGTATCTACATTATCCACGTATAAATCTCTCTACAGAAGTAGTTATTTATTATTTATTATTATTTATATAGTAATATATATACACTACAATGTGGACCACTAAATAGGAAGTGGAGTCTCCCACAACAGCCCTCCACAATGGCCCCCCTCTCTTTCTTAAGTATACATAGGATAAGATATAACAGTTATATAAAATATGAATAAAAACTTTAAAAAAATCTTAAATTAAATTACAAAATCCCCCACTTACATTAAAATTTTTTGATAAGAAGTATTGTTAATAAGTGTAAGCACCTCCATTTTTAGTCATTTGGCAATTTTCGGTTCAAAGCACCGTTCCAATTAAGGTCAAACATTACGAAAGCCCTAGACGGCCTTCCAAAGATCAAATCGACACTCCAAGATCAAGACGATCTCTTTCAAGCCTAGATGGCCATTCTAAGATTAAAAGGACCAAAATGCCCCTCGCTATTCTAAATGCACCCATGGGTATTCCAATCAGCCTTTCAAGATTGGGTAGTTTCTGAAACTAATCGTCAACACCGTTGGAGTGGTGAAAACACTCACAAACTTTACATGATTCACTTCCAATGCTTGCTAGCCTGCCGGCGTAGAATGTTCGTTATGCCTCTCGGCATCAAGCAGCCTCCTCAAGACTAAAAGATCATTGGAGCCAATTGCCAAAACTGCTAGAGTGGTGAAAACATTAACAAACTATCAAACTGTTAGAGTGGCCTAAACACTCACAAACAGGTTAACATTGACACACTACAAGCAACCTAGTGTTAAAAGATTGGTTAAGCCTCTTGGTCGTGATGCGTTTACCAGGAGATACCTTTAGAAACCAACTCATCATCACAATTGTCAGGTTGACGAAAACACTCATAAACGTAGGCCAACACCAGGACCCGCTAGCCCCAACCTGTTATAAATGACCATTTTGCACCTAGGTAGCCTGACATGTCTTTCAAAAAAGTACAAGTCCCTCAAAGACACGGTAAGATCATGCTTAATACTATTTCTAGACAATCTTGCATGTTCGATATGCCATTCAAACCAACTCTGGTCCCATTTCAAAAAATCCCACCGTTTTGACCCTAGGTAGTCCGGACACACTTCTCAAATAAGTATAAGTCCCTTGAAGCGGTAAGACCATTCCAAACTATCTTTAGGTAGTCAGAAACATCCTAGTTGCCAAATAAATTTCATCTCGATCTCATTCCTACAAGCCCTTGTCAAAATAACCATTTCATCCGTTTGGGCAAAAGCACATTTTCAAGACCACATCAGCTCTGGAAACTAAACTGGCCCCCACCGAGACACTCTGAAGCGGGTTCTATGACCTTTCAAAAGCAAGTCCATTAGCTCGAAACACACTTTAATCAACAAAAAGCTTTAAGAAGTGTGTCATATATGCTTCTTCAAAGTCAACTTTTTCTTCACTTCCTAGATTATAACCCATCATGAAACAGTTGACGAAACACACAAATTAGGGAAGTCCCAAAAGTCTGAGCGATAGGCTTTTCATTGGTATAGTTCAAATGTCCAAAACATCACCCGAAGGCCATGATCAAACGGTTCCAAGAAAGGAGTTTTCATAAACTTGGAAAACGTGTAAAATAAACTTCCAATGTCTCATTTTAAATGTTGATTCCCTAACTATACCGCATCATCAAACGGTTAGCAAAATATGCAAATTAGCGAATTCTTGAAAGCCTTTCCAGAGGGCTTTCTATCAATATGGTTCGATTAAAAAGATCACTCCCTAAAGGTTATGATCACATCGATTAAAGATGACTATTTTAGGAAATCAAGAAAAAGCATAGCGCAGATGTAAGCACCCCATTTTTTCCTGCTCGGCAATCTCTGGTCCAACCAGACTCATATTCAAATTGATATAGATATATGAAGGTCCGAATCAATTTTTTGAACTCAATTCAATTAATCTATCGCTTCGCGGGTCTACTGGGCCCAATAGAGGCAAAATGACCAAAATGCCCTTGTGGCATTACTCGGTCCAATTCCAATTGGCACGTTTTCTTAGAGACGCTAAGTCACCGTTTTAATCTCATTTCAACTCCAATTCAAATCAAATCTATCATGCCTATCGAGAAAGTTGATCCCCCAGGCGATAAGACCATCCAATCCGACATGTTTTTTGAAAAAACTCTTCAGAACAGTAAGTCCCTTCAAACCCGTCGATCAAGACAAGACTCCAAGTTCCCAAGATAGTAGAATGGTCCACCTTTGGGGCCTTCTAGCCTGCCAATAAAGAATGTTTATTATTCGGCACGTCTTTTGAGAAAGTTGGTTCCTTAGACGATAAGTCCACTTAGCAGCTTCCTAAGATTAGGTAGTCTCCAGAATGAACGCGACCCATTAGAGTAATGAAAATACTCATAAATATCACAACCGTCAGAATGGCGGAAACACTCGTAAACAGGTCAACATTGGGAATTGCCAACAAATCCCTTATGTCACGGGATCGAACTCGCCTCTTGGTCGTGACATGTTAACCAATGACGAGATACCTTTGGAAATCAACTCATCATAGACTTTCAAAGTGATAGAAACACTCAAAACCCAGGTTAACACCAGTGCTTGCTAGCCCACTTCGGTGAAAAATGACCAAACTGCCCCTTGAGCCATTTCTGGCATATTTCTCGAGAAAGTACCTAAGTACTCAGAACGGTAAGTCCACTTTTCCAAGATCGTCCTAAAGATGATCGGGCATGTTTAAGTGCCTTCCAGTCAGTTCTGAACCAATTTCGGGACTATTCGGTCAAAATGACCATTTTGCCCTTGGGCATTCGAGTGCCACTAGGAACCACACCAGCTCTAGGTATCAAAACGGTAACCTTCGGAGAATGCTTCTAATAGTATTCCTGATCTTTCAATAACTTTTTGGGTCACTCTGAGTTAATTTCGGCAAACCCGGTGCAAAATAACCGTTTTGCCCCTGGTGGGCCGATCGCCTTTTCCAACCACACCAACTCGGGGTATCAAACCGGCACTCCCTTGGAACACTCTGGATAGTGTTTAAAACCTTCAAGTTCTCTTATGAGCTATTTCGAGTCCATTCCGGTGGTCTTCCAGTTTGGTTGGCCGTTTTGCCCTTAAAAGTTTGGTCGACAATTCCGACCTTGTTTTTCAAGTCTGTTACCCCCAGGACACTATTTCAAGGGTTTTTACCCATTCCTAACCTTCTGGAACATTTCTGGACCTTCTAGAGTCACTCCTAGTGGAGTCAAGCTAAAAATTGCATGGAAGTCACTAGAACAGGCGCCTAAATCTTCTGCCTTGCGTATTAAGGGTCGAAGATACATTTCTTGCCGCCCTAAAAAATTTCCTAAGTGGCTGGCGCTACTGCAACAGGCACCAGGCCAGTCTTTTGTCTATAAATACACAGCCTCCCCCTTGCGTGAAAGGGGTTAGCAATCTAACTCTAGAAACTCTGTCTCTCGATATACAGACTTTGAACTCTCTCCAAACCCTAGTTTTCTTAGGCTTCTTCAAATCCTAGCCCCCATACACTTTAACCCTAGCATACATACACTCAATACACGCTTATACGAGCCTCCAAGCCAACCATTGAAGACTCAAGGTGCTACAATCTAAAAGCTATCGAAGATCAAAGCAAAGTAAAGCAAATAAAGCAAGCAAATCGAAGAAGACACAAGGTTGGTTTTGTATTTACGTTTACACAATCCCCCCCCCCCTCTTTTGGCTCTCCTAACCCACTTGAGTTTTCATCTATTTTAATCTCATATCTTCCCCCCCCCCCCCCCCCCTCCCCCCTTCCCCTCCCTTCTTGCATGCTTGAAACAGGGGAACCCCTGATTCATGTGTAGGAAGAATTGTTGAAAGTCATTGTGTCGGGGGCTTTCTTCTAATTCAACCTTAGACCATATGGATTCGGCCCCCTTGATTATGTGGTGAAGCCCAAACCTTGTATGCTCATGACCCTACTTGCATTATGCATATCATACTCATACATCTCCTCAAAATCGTTTTCTAAACTTGTTTTCAAAACTTGCATCAAAATCTCTTTCAAAACTTGCATTAAAAATCAGCTCTTTCAAAATTGTTTTCAAAATCACAATTTTAAGATGATTCTAACCACTCCATGGTTACGGTTGTCTTAGAAAAGTGTTACATAAGTTTTGGATGTAAATCCTAAAATTGTTTTTGTCAAAATCACAATCCTAAGGTGATGCTAGCCATTCCGTGGATAGAGTTGCTTTAGGAAAGTATTATATTTAATGAGACCAATATGGTCCATATTTTCAATTCTTTGTTGTTTTAAAATCACTATCCTAGAATGATTTTAATCTTCTTATGGTAAAATCGTTTTAGGAAAGTGAGATACTTTTAGAGGCTTGCAAAAGTCCACATTTAAATCCCTTTCCAAATTGCTTTTCAAACTTACTTTCCAACACCTCTTTTTAAATTCTATCTAAAATCTCTTTTCAAATCTACTTTCTAAAACCTCTTTTTTAATATACTTTCTAAAAATTCGTTCTAATCTCTTTTCCAAAATTGCTTTTCACAAATTGCTTTCTAAAAGCCTCTTTTCAAAATCTATTTCTTAAAAACTCTCTTCAAAAGCTTTCTTTCCGAAAACCCTCTTTTAAAGTTCCACTTTCCAAAACTTATTTTCAAAAAAGCTCTCTTCAAAATTCTACTATATAAAAACACTCTTCAAGTTTCCCTTCTAGAAAATCCCTTTAAAAGATTTATTTTTCAAAATCTTTTTTTCTTGATGTCTAAGTCAAGCTTCAGAGCCAATGATGAGGAATCGCTAGTTTTCAACTTCCTTTTTTTACATCAAATTATAGATCTTCCAAATTTTAGATTTCTAAAATTCAACCTTTCTAATTTCATGTCAAATCTAATCTTTTATTTTAGGAAATAAAAATTAAACCTGTCCTAATTTCAAATCTTTCCTAATCTAAACCTTTCCTAATTCTCATCCTTTCCAAAACTCAAACTTTCAAACCTTTCCTAATTTTAAACTTTCAAATCTTTCCAAAATTTTATTCTTAAATCAAATTTCTAAATTCAAATCTTTCCAAAATCAACCATTTTTTTAAAAACGAAGCTTTCTTAATTCAAAACTTTCCTAAATTGAAACTTTCTAAATTCAAAATTTTACTAAGTTGAAACTTTCTAAATTCGAAACTTTCCTAATTTGAAACTTTCTTAATTCTAAGATTTCGTAAATCCAATTTTCCCTAAACTCCAACTTTCCAAATTTTCTAAATCAAACATTCAAGTCAAGGCTTTTGTAAATCCATTCCAGGTCAAGTTTTTCAAATCAAATCAAATCTCTTTTTGAATCTTTCTTGAATCCAATTTCCTAATTTGAACCTTTCCTAAATCAAACTTTCTAAAATTAAACTTTTCAAGTCTAAATTAAACCTTCCTAATTCAACTACATATTCCAATCTTAGGTGACCTAAACCCTAGGAGGCCTAAACCCTAGTTCAACCCTAACCTTAAAGTTAGGAAGCTTCAATCTTTTCAAAAACTCTAAACGAAGATGATTTTCCAATTTCAAACCTCAACATGTTTTCAAAACTCAACTCTATCTTTCCAAATCGAGTCCAAGTTTTTTTTTCAAAGATTAAAACCCTTTCTTCAAGTCTAATCCTAAGTCTAGGTTCAAGTTCGAATCAAAACTTGATTTCAAATCTTCTATTCTAAAGTTCAAATCAAAATCTCTTTTTCAAATCAAACTCTTTTCTACTCAAATCTTTTCAAGTCGAACCTTCCAAAAGCTCAAAGTGTCTATTTTCGATCGGACTCTTATCTAAACTACTACTGACCTGATTCCCAAAAACGAATACGTAGACAACCCTCATGGGTGTAGTCATAACATTTTTCAAACTTCCAATTCCATGATCTATTTCCAATTTCGAAAACTTACTTTCAAGCTTCAAAGTCTTCTTTTCAAATCTATTTTCAAAATCAAATCAAGTCTTTTGAAATCTATTTCCAAAATCAAATTAAGTTCTTTTCAAATTTACTTTCAAAATCAAATCAAATTCTTGGACTTGCATATCATGCATTATGTGAAACTTATTTCTAGAAGTTCTTTTCTAAAGTGGATAGTTTTGGACAATTATTAATCAAAGATTCTAAATGTGTGAACCTAGGTTGAATAGACATGTAGGAACCGTAAGGGCAGGGTAGTGTGATGGCTTAGTGCGTCTTCCCTACACGTAACCAGCCTCCGAACCTATAATCACTATTTTCAAAGATCAAAACTAAGTTATTTTCAAAAACGGCTTAAAACTTTTTAAAGGTTGCCAAATAACCTATTATCTTAAAAACTCTCTCTTAAGGAAGCTTTCAAAACCTTTTCAAAAATCCGAAGTGTAATTTTTGGATTGTGCTTAGTTTTAAATAACCTAACTCACCTTAATCAAGTCAGGTGCTGACTCCAAATCTTTTTCCAAAACCCCTTTCTCAAAATTAATTTCAAATTCAAACCTAGTGGTACTCGTCCTTCTAGGAGGATGGATTCTAATGAGAGAGCATTGTGTTTTTCTCGCTTGTCTTTTTCGAGTGTGAAAAATCGGAGCATGACAGCAGACGCTTCTAAAAACTTACTTTTAAGCTCATTTCTCGAGACATTATATCCATAGCCGAGATCATCTAAAACTCCCAAGTTACACCAACTTGAAGAGAAATTGTAGGACATATTTTGAAAAAATGAGTTATATGTTTGTTGCGCCTCGATTTTCACTGAGTCTAGGTCTTGACTTGAGCGAAACCCGATACTTTTTCTGTTAGAACTCACCCTCCTAAAAAAATGAGTGCAATGGGTTTTGAACTTGAAACTGATTTGATTAAGGGCTTTTTCTGGAAAAAGATTTGGAGTCACCACCTAACATGGTTAAAATGTGTGTAAGGTCACCTAAAATTAAGTGTAATCGGAAGATCAAACTTAGGTTTTTGAAAATGTCATCTTGAGAGGTATTTTAGAAAATAGGGTTGTTTGGCAACCTTTGAAAATGTGACTCCAATTTTAGTCTTCGAAACAGAAATCTATGGTCCCAATGTTTGTTATATGTAGGGAAGATATCCTAATATCATCACTCTACCCTGCACTTGTGGTACCTACATGTATATTCACCATATATTCACTCACTTGAATCTACAATTCCTAATTGTCAAGTTCATATCCACTTGAAAAAGAATTTGAAAAATGATTTTGTCATCATTTTTGGGATGAATGATGCATGATGTAATTTGAAAAAGAGTTTGAAAGAAACTTAGGGTTGGATTTTGAAACGGGGCATTTTGAGTTTGAAAAGGGGTTGTGATCGCACCTATGACCGTTTTTTATGCATCTTATTTGGCGAGAATCAGGTCAATCATAATTCGAACTTACAATCTGATTGAAAATAGGCACATTGGGGCCTTTGAAAAGTTTTGAAGACTCAATGGGGTCTTGTTTTAAAAAGGAGAACTTGAGAGTTTTGACTCGAAACATGGAAATAACTTGAGAGAGTTTGGATTTGAAATTTGATGTTGGAGTCTTTTTGAAATAGAATTTGAAGATTTTTTAAAGTGCTTTTAAAATGAGATTTTTGATGTCTTAAAATATTTTTGAACAAAACTCAAGAAGTTTTTGGAAGTTTTGGACACTTGATTAGGGATTTGAAAGTGGGACTTAGACTTGCAAAAGTTCTTGTGAACTTGTCTTGAAAAGATTTTTAAAATAGTTTTTGAACACCTTATGAAAGCTGTGTCGATGTTTCATTGCTTGTGAGAGGTTCGCTATGTGGGAACTAAACTCCTTCAAGGCTATGATTTTTGAAAAATATTTTTATAAAAGGGTCTAGACACTTCCCTTAGGGTCTTGGACTTTAAGGTTATAGAACCCGTATTTTCATATCTCACTTTACCTCATAAGAAGGCTTAGGATTGCTTCAAGAGTGTGATGTTTAAAAATAATTTTTGGAAAGAGGTTTTAAAAAACATTTAGGGTTTAGAACCCTAATATGAACCTTATAGGTTTCATTTGATGTTTCACTTTTCTTATGAAACACTATTCATAACAGGGTTAGGATCACCTTAGGGATGTGAGTTTTTGAAATCATTTTTTAAAGTAGTTTTTTGAAAAATGGTAAGAGTCTAGCCATTTTGGATTGAGATAAGTTTGAGAGAGCTTTTGAAAACATTTTTGAGTGGAGTAGGAGTATTTTGAAAAGACTTTTACATTAGGATATTTGGAAACTCGAAGGAGTAATAGGTTTTTGAAAACACGTTTAGAAAAGATTATTGAGTTGAAAACATCGTTTGAAAAGAGGTTTAGAGCTGGGGTCTTGAAGCCATCTAACCTTGGTTGGGTAAACTAGGATTAAGATAACCTAGGGTTACGTTGACCTACTATGGTTTGGTTAACCTAGGGTTATGTTGACCAACTAGGGTTAGATTGACTTAGGGTTGGATTAATAGGGTTAGGTTGACCTAATATTAACCAACTAGGGCTTGGGTAACCTAGGGTTGGATGACCTAGGGTTGGTTGGCCTAGGGTTGGACCAACTAAGATTTAGGTAACCCAGGGTTTTGGAAGATGGTTTAAGGTTAGAGTTTGACCCTAATGGTTTAGGAATGTGGCCACATGTATGCAATGGAAAGGAAATTTTGAAAATATTTTATTTTTATGTGAGAAAATATATGATTTAATGTTAAAAATGAAAAGATATGATTTTGTGCTAAAAATAGAAAGATTTGATTTTGATTTGAAATTAGAAAAGGAAATATTTTAATTGAAACAGGAAAGATTTGAATTTGTTTCCAAAATGGAAAGTTTTGATTGTGTCTTCAAAAATAGAAAAATTGATTTTGTTTCCAAAATGAAAAGATTTAATTTTGCTTCAAAAATGGAAAATTTGATTTTGTTTTTAAAAATAGAAGATTTAATTTTGTTTCCAAAATGAAAAGATTTGATTTTACTTCCAAAATGGAAAGATTTGATTTTGATTCCAAAAATGGAAGATTTGATTGGATTTTTAAAATGGAAAGATTTGATTTTGTTCAAAAATAGAAAATTTGATTTTGTTTCCAAAATGGAAAGATTTGATTTTGCTTTCAAAATTCGAAGATTTGATTTGATTTGAAATTGGAAATGGTAAGATTGAATTTGAAAATCTTATGATTTCATGTGAAAAATTTTGTGATTTTTACATGACATTTTTTTAAAGATAACTCAAGAAAGTTATGCACTTTTTAAAAATTATAATGCAATAAGGATTTGGAAAACCATTTTGATGCAATGGAAGTGGAAAGATGCAAGAACACAAAATGGAAGTTAGGGGGCATAAGGAGGGCCACCTTAGGCATGAAAATACAGGGTTTCAACCTAAACTTCAAGAAACTAACTCTTAGAACTATTTTTAGAAAAAACGCCTTGTGTGCAAGGTTTTGAGAAAATTTAAAACAGTTAGGGTTCGAAAGGAGATGGTTAGAGTTATGAAACCCTAATATGGACTTTGGAAGTCACTTTGAATGTTTCACTTTCCTAAAGCAACCCTAACCATGAAAAAGGCTAGAATCGCTTTAGGGTTTTGATTTTAAAAAGCAAATTAGGGTTTTGAAATCCTAATATGGACCTTGGTGGCTACTTTGAATATGTCACTTTCCTAAAGAAACCCTAACATAAAGAGGTTAGAATCACTCTAGGATTGTGAGTTTGAAAATAAGACTGTTACAGACATTACATGAACATGATAATTATAACAATGCAAAGGGTCGTGAGTATACAAGGTTTAAGGCTTCACCACATAATCAAGAGGGCTCAAGACCACACCATCGTAAGGTAGACTATAGGAAGGTCCTTGACTGGTGACCTCTCCAAGGCTTTCCCTAGGCATAGACCCAAGGTCTTCTTGTTTCAAGCATATAAGAAAGGGGGAAAGAATATGGGGTGAAAAATAAAGAACAACCCAAGTGGGCTAGGAAGGAGAAGAAAAGGGTGGGGGGTAACACAATTTAAAGAGAAACCCTACCTTGCCTTCAATCTCCTTCAAGCTTTAATGGTGTCTTCACCTTCGACTTGAGAGGGCTTTAAGAGTCTTGAGTGGGTTGGAGAGAGCCTTCAATGATGCTTGAAGGCTAGGGTTTGAGTGTAGGGCTATGGAGACTTAAACCCTTAGAGAGATTAGGGTTTTGTAAAATTTTGAGGGCTGTAGAGAGTTTAGTAGAGTTTCTTTGTGACTTTTTGAACTTGGAATATGTTGGGGGTGATCTATATTTATAAGCAAAAGTTAGAGGAGGTGGCGCCACTAGTAGTGGCTCCTAGCTAAATTTTGGTTTGTAGGGTGCTTAGCCGATTTTGGCCTGGCGCCACTCCACTACTAGTGGCGCTTAGCCAATTTTTTGCTTGGCGCCACTAGGAATGGCACTACCTTAGTATGGAAGTGATCTCTATGCATTTGATTTTACCTTGGGCTGCAAGGCAAAGACTTGGGTGCCACTCCTAGTGGCTTCCAACCATTTTTTAGCCTAGCTCCACTACAAGTGGCTTCGGTTCAATCTGGAAAGTTGTAGGGCTACGGAGCCCAAATGGAAAAGAGATAAGGGTACCGGGAGTGTCCCGAGAATTGTCAATTTGATATCCAAAGCCGGTATGGTTGAAAAAGATGACTAGCCCACTAGTGGCAAAATGGTCATTTGAACCGGGAAACACCGGAATTGGTTCGGAGGCAATTGGAATGGCATTTGAAGGTCAGGAACACTATTAAGAGTATCTTAGGGGATTATCGGTTTAATACCCTGGGCCGGCATGGTTTAAAGGATTGCTAGACCTAGTAAGGGCAAAATAGTCATTTTGATTAGGATTCGCTGAGATTAGTCTGAAGTTGGCTAGAACAACATTTGGAGATTGGAGATTCTCATGGGAGTGGCTCAGGGGTTTACCGGTTTGATGCTCAAAGCCGATGTGGTCGACGAGGGCAATCGGGCGCCTAGGGATAAAATGGTCATTTTGACCAAGAATCACTAGAATTGGTCTGAAGTTGGTTTGAGTGGCATTCTGAGCATGCTGAACTATCCAGGGATAGTCCTGGAAGAGGTGGACTTAGTGTTCTAAGGACTTAGGTACATTTTCGAAAAGCGTGTCGGGTTGGGCCCATTAGGGGCGACGCAGTCCTTTTTCACTGAAATGGGCTAGCAGGCATTGGTGTTGACTAGTCTAAATTTAGAATGGACTTTCTATCTTGAGAACTTTGTATCGTCTTGGAGATGTGCCTATAGAGACATATCATTCCGATAAACTCTATACCTTCCTGGTGAATGTGTCGAATTGATCTAGACTGGATGATGCCTCATGGGCATTTGGGTCACTTGGCTTTAGGTGGGCCCGAGTAGCTCAACAAGCAACAAATTGACTAGATTGGTGTTTGGAATGCTGGTCTGGGCCGGAATGTGCTATAATGCTTGAATGTGAGTCTGATTGGGTTGGAGATTGCTGAGCGGGCAAAAATGCGTTGCTTATAGATGCCCCTCCTTTTTTTGTATTTGCTTGTCAAAGACATAAAATGATAAAACAAGGATCTTATGTTGACCGCGAGGTGATTAGAGGGACTAGAATAGTTGGAATTTGGAATTTAGTTACCCTGAACCTTTTCCAAGTGTGATCTATAACCCACACTATAAAACCCTAACTTGGTTAGCATCATGCTTAACTTAATAGCATGTTTATGGTACATGATTATCCTTAATTAAGGTGCTTATTTAGCTTGGTTTAATGAGAGCTTGCATTTGGGGGATTATCATGTTTTTAAGCATGATTAGTGCACTTAATTCATGATTAATTGGTTTAATTAATCTTCATGCTTAGCTTGTGTTAATCATGATGAATTATCATAAGTGTGATTAATTATGTTAATCATGTGGATGAGAGGTGGATTAAAGAAGCAAAGAGGTGTTAGGTGGAGGGTTAACCCTAAGACACCTAGGTGTGTGTTTCACTAATGTTGCTAGCAAGTGTGTGTGTATGACATGTGGAATGATAGATATATTTTGTATCTATAATTGGCTTCAAGACAAGAGGAGGAGAGGGAATAGAGGGGCTTCCGTAGTACAATTGTTTGGCAAGAAAGAAAGTGAGAGAAAAGAGAGAAAAAGAAGAGGAAAGAAGGGAAGAGGAGAAATTTGAAGGGGAAGCTTGTGATTTCATTGTTGAAGGTGAGAGATCTTATGTTTATGTTTGTTTCATTGCATATTTGTTGATTGTGTATGTTAACATATCAATTCATGCCATGAAAGTGAGAATTGAAGTGATGGAAGAGAAAAAGGGGTGAGGGCTTTCATGGTGAAAGCCTTAATTTATCTTAGTGAACATGTTATTAGTTGTCTTTAATCTTACTTCTAGCTTGGTATTGCATTTTGGAGTCTTTGGTGAGCTTATGTGAAGTGTTGTGGTGGATTGGAGTAAAGAAAACTTGGGTTAAGAAGCCATTTCGAGCCATGTCCAGTAGATCTCGCTAAGGTCTCGCTAGCTTCTCGCCCCAGCGAACTTATCCAGTAAGTCTCGCTACCTTCTCGCTCCAGCGAACTTATTTATCCAGTAAGTCTCACTACCTTCTTGCCCCAGCGAACTTATCCAATAAGTCTCGCTACCTTCTCGCCCCAGCGAACTTTTCATGACAACTTTGACACTCTTTAGTGAAATGACCATAACTTTCTCTAGAAAACTCAGAATGGTGCACTATTTGAAGTGTCAGAAAATAGATTCATATATCTTTCTACTGATACAAATTTGGTACTTTAAATCCTTGTAGCTTGTGAGACATTGTAGTTTAAAGTTGACATTACATTGCATTGGGGAAGGGTTTAACATCCTATTAAGTTCTAATGCATCATTGGTGTTCTAAATTACATATTTAAGGTGTATAAGTTACAGTCATGCATTGGTTATGAATTATAACATCTATTTTATCAAGTTTGATGTGGTGATGTTTGATAGGTGTAGAAGCGGATCAAAACACTCTGGTTCAACCAAAAGAGTGACTCGACGATGTGTATAAGACAAGTATTAGGTGGGAATACAAGATGATCTTATTCATAATGCACTGAATGGTTTATTGTCTACATTCGTGGTGATTGTTTGATTATGAGGTGATAATTGCATACAATTTATACATTGTGTGCACACTTTGCATTGCATAGAGGAGGTTTAGCCGAGTGGGGGCTAACCTAAGGTTTAGCCGATGTGAGGAAAACCTAAAGGGTATCGATGTGGGATATCCTTGATAACAAGCCATTGATATATTGAGGCAATGTTATCAAAATAGCGCGCACATATGTGGTGTATCATGCATTACATCACAAGAGACATTGTTTCTATTGTTGTTGGTATATTATCTATGGATGATTAATTCAGTGGATGTTTATCATTCCTTCTTTACGAGTTTGATTATCTTGTGAGCACGTTGATATATAGCTCACACCCACGCATATTGTTTTGCAAGAAAATGGAAGATGTCGAGTCCACTGTTGGTGTCGAGTTGGAGAGCTCCGAAAAGCTCTTTAGTTGAGTTATTAGTCATGTACATTGTTGTACATTGTATTAAAGTCTTGTTGGAGTTTTGTTTATTTTGTGGTTTTGTAAATATTCATAAGTGTGGATTGAGAGTTATCTTAATGATGTATGTTGGAGGATTATAAGATGGTTTGTATTTATTTAATATGATGATATATATTCTTATAAGATTTCTATCTTTGGGATTATATTGAGGTTTCCCTGACAGGTAGGTGACCTGTGCGATCACGTTCATCCTAAGACGGCGTTAATGACGCTTGATTAGGAGCGAGCGCGACAGATTGGTATCAGAGCTGGGGTTTAATACCAAAGTTCTATTGTTATGTTGTTTGAGCCAAGGTTTACAACTAAGGCTGTGTTGTGGAGTTGGTCTCTAGAGTTGCAGTGGACTGTAGGGTGTTGTTTGTGTCAGTTCGAGTTAGTAGGCTTATGTGAGTCATATATGTATTGCGTACTAATCTTGAATTGATGTAATGGGAATGGCTCAAAGAGATTCACCGAGGAGAGTCGAGGAGGAAGCCTCGTCAGCTCCAGTTCAGGGGCAAAGACTATGGGGAGAGGGTGTTTAGAATCCACCAAATGCAGCCGACAGAGTGGCAAATGTTTTAGCTCAATACATTGAATATCGGTCCATGAGACCAATGCAGAGAACTAGTACATTGCACGAACAGTTCATGAAACTGAATCCTCTAGAGTTCCTTAGGGCAACTGATCCATTGGTGGCAGAGGAGTAGTTGAAGAAATTAGAGGCAATCTTTGAGGTAATGGCTATGACTGATGAACAAAAACTGATGTTGGCTGCATTTATGTTGAAAGGTGAAGCTCGAAATTGTGGGAGGCAATGAGACTAATGATGGGTTCCTAAGGTAGTGGAGTACCAATTACGTGGCAGCAATTTATAAAGGTATTTAATGAGCAGTACTTTCCACTTATTTACAAATATCAGAAGGAGCAGGACTTTATCTATTTGAAGCAGGGGAAGATGACTGTGTTTGAGTATGAAGAACAATTTACAGCTTTATCACGATTTGCACTTGACTTAGTATATGCCGAAGATGCTAAATGCAGGAGATTCCAACAAGGGTTAGAGTTAAGTGTACAATCTCGAATTTCAGCTCTTGAGATGGTAAGGTATGCTGACTTGGTGAATAAAGCAAACATTGTGGAGCAAGATGTAAAAGAATTGTCAGGTAGAAGAGAACAGTTTAAAAAGGGAAGTTTGATGTAGGGGCTGGAACGTCAGGTCAGAAATTATCAGAATCTGTAAGATATGGTGGACAGGGAAGATCACAGTCAAGTCAAAGAATAGGGAGTCCTAGATCTGGAAGTCCAAGGGGTCGTGGCTCTTGGAGACCTCCGGTGAGACCTTCAAGTTCAGGAATTTTTGGTGGCAAAATGGAAGGAGTTACTTGTTATAGGTGTGGAGCAGATGGCCATATTATTAGGGGTTGTCCAATGCCTTGGAGTGATAAATGCTATCAGTGTGGATAGAAGGGTCACATAGCAAAACATTGTACTCAGGGCTCTGTAGCAACCTCCTCTATAGGTAGTGTGGCTGGTGGTGGAAGAGGGATGACTAGGAGTGCACAACGTGGACGTGGGACTACTTCTGAACTACGAACTCAAGCACTGATATATGATATGAACCAGCGGAATGCTCAGGCTACACCTACTGTAGTGACAGGTATGATATCTATGGCTGGCAAGGATGCTTACGTACTGTTAGATCCTGGATCTACCCACTCTTTTGTTTCTATTGCATTTAGTGAATATCTACATAGACCACATACGCCTATGGCACAATATTTACTTGTTTCTACACCTGTGGGGGATGTGGTGTTAGTGGAAGTGGTGTATAAAGACTGTGTGTTAAAAATTGGGGAGAAAGAGTTGAATGTGGATTTGATTCCTTTAGCAATCCATGATTTTGATATGATATTGGGTATGGACTAGTTATCATCTTATCATGCTTCCATTGACTGTTTCAAGAAGGAAGTTATTTTTCAAGTGCCAAATGAATCAGAGTTCAGATTTCAAGGTGAGCGAGATGTAGTTCCAACTTGTTTATTATTAGCTTTAGAAGCTAGAAAATTATTATAGAAAGGATGTGAAGGGTACTTAGCTCATGTGATTAATAGTACTAAAACAAAATTGAAACTGTCAGATCTTCTCGTAGTTCAAGACTTTGTGGATGTATTTCCAGATGAGCTACTAGGGATTGTGCTTGATAGGGAGGTGGAGTTCTCTATTGAATTATTACCGGGAACTGCCCCAATTTTTATTACACCTTACAAAATGGCCCTAGTGGGGTTAAAGGAATTGAAAACTCAATTGCAAGATTTGTTAGATCTGGGGTTCATTCAACCTAGTGTGTCACCATGGGGAGCTCCTATGTTGTTTGTGAAGAAGAAGGATGGAACCATGAGGCTATGTATTGATTATCGGCAATTGAATCAAGTTATAGTGAAGAATAAATATCCTTTTCCGCGTATTGATGATTTGTTTGATCAATTGCAAGGGGCAAAGGTCATTTCAAAGATTGATTTGAGATCCGGTTATCATCAGTTGAAGGTGAAAGACAGTGATGTTTCAAAAACTGTTTTCCGAACGCGGTAGGGACACTATGAGTTCTTAGTGATGCCGTTTGGAGTGACTAATGCTCCAGCTATTTTCATGGACTTGATGAACCGGGTATTTCAACCTTTTCTTGACTCATTTGTTATTGTATTCATTAATAATATCCTAGTTTATTCACACAGTAAGGAAGAACATGAATAGCATTTAAGACTTGTTTTACAAACTTTGCGGGATAAACAGTTATATGCTAAATTTAGTAAATGTGAGTTTTGGCTTGATAAGGTGGTATTTTTGGGACATGTGATTTCTGATGAAGGAATTTGTGTTGATCCAAAGAAAATTGAAGCTGTAATGAATTGGGAGCAGCTGAAGAATGTATTTGAAATCAAAAGTTTCTTGGGGTTAGCGGGATATTACAGATGGTTTATTCAAGGATTTTCATCTATCACTGTATCATTAACTAAATTGACACGGAAGGATGTAAAATTTGAATGGACTGATGCTTGTGAGTGTAGTTTCCAAGAATTGAAGATAAAATTGACTACAACTCCAGTGCTAATCATTCCTTCAGGGAAGGGAGACTTTGTGATTTACAGTAATGCTTCTCATTAGGTTTTGGGTTGTGTGTTAATGCAAAGAGGCAGAGTTGTTGCCTATGCTTCTAGACAATTGAAGACTCACGAGAAGAATTATCTTATTCATAACTTGGAGCTAGCAGCAGTGGTGTTTGCCTTGAAATTGTGGAGACACTATCTATATGGTGAGTCGTGTGAGATATTTACAAATCATCAGAGTTTGAAGTATTTGTTTACACAAAGAGATCTAAATGCGAGGCAACGGAGGTGGATAGAATTGATCAAAGATTATGAGTGTGTCATCCATTATCACCCGGGAAAAGCTAATGTGGTAGCAGATGCTTTGAGTTGACAAGCTTCTGGGAGATTGTCATGTATTCAATGTTGCCAGGCAGAATTGTTTGTAGAGTTAGCTTCTTTGGGGGTAGAGTTTGAAATGATAAGAATTGATGTAGTGTTAGCACAACTCCGGGTAAGACCATTATTATTTGATCAATTCCGGGAACTACAACTTCAAGATCCACAATTGGAGAAAATCAGGAAGCAAGTGAACGAAGGGGTAAGAAATGATTTTTCCATTCATGCTAATGGTACTATAATGTTTGGGACCCGTTCTTGTGTACTAAGCAATTAAGCTTTGAAAAATGAGATTTTGGAAAAGGCATATCAATCTTTGTATGCTATGCATCCGGAAAGTACAAAAATGTATCGTGATCTTCGGGAAGTGTATTGGTGGCCTAGTATGAAGAGAGAAATTGTAGAGTTTGTGGCTAAATGTTTGACTTGTCAACAAGTAAAAGCAGAACATCAGAAGCCGACAGGTTTATTGCAACCTCTTCCTATTCAACAATGGAAGTAGGAGCACATTACTATGGACTTTGTGGTGGGATTACCTAGAACCCCAAGTGGATTTGATTCTATTTGGGTAATTGTGGATAGGTTGACTAAATCAGCTCATTTCTTATCAGTTACGACTACCTATACTCTTGATAGGTATGCTAAATTATATGTTGATGAAATTGTGAGATTGCATGGAGCTCTAGTGTCTATAGTTGCAGACAGAGATCCAAGATTCACTTCTAGAATTTGGCCTAGTTTGCAGGACGCTTTGGGTACTACTTTGAAATTTAGTACAGCATTTCATCCTCAAACTGTTGGTCAATCAGAGAGAACTATTCAGACTTTAGAGGATATGTTGAGAGCTTGTGAATTAGATTTCAAAGGTAGTTGGGAGGATCATCTAGCTTTAATGGAATTTGCATATAATAATAGTTATCAATCCAGCATTGGGATGGCTCCATTTGAAGCTTTGTATGGGCGTCGGTGTAGAACTCCAGTGTGTTGGAGTAAGGTGGGAGAGAGACAGCTATTGGGTCCAGAGATGATTCAAAGTACAACTAAAAAGATTAAGGTAATTCAAGAGCATTTAAAGATAGCACAAAGCAGGCAGAAAAGCTATGCAGATAATAGAAGAAGAGAACTAGAATTTTAGGTGGGTGATCAAGTGTTATTGAAAGTATCTCCATGGAAGGATATCTTGAGATTTGGGAAGAAAGGAAAGTTGAGTCCAAGGTACATTGGACCCTATACTATTGTGGAAAGAGTTGGCACTACTGCTTATCGACTCGATTTGCCTCCGGAAATGTCTAAGTTGCATGATCTCTTTCATATTTTCATGTTAAGAAAATATATACCGGATCCTTCTCATGTGTTACCTCAACAACCGTTAGAGTTGGAAGATGATTTGAGTTATGTTGAAGAACTTGTTCAAATACTAGACCGTAAAGAACAAGTTCTGCGCAACAAGGTGATACCACTTGTGAAAGTGTTATAGAGGAGTCATACAGTGGAAGAGGCCACATGAGAGAATGAGGAGTCAATGAAGAATCAATATCCGTATCTATTCTAGTCTGGTAAGTGAATTTCGGGACAAAATTCTTAAAGGAGGGAAGAATTGTAAAACCCTAACTTGGTTGGCATCATGCTTAACTTAATAGCATGTTTATGGTACATGATTATCCTTAATTAAGGTGCTTGTTTAGCTTGGTTTAATGAGAGCTTGCATTTGGGGGATTATCATGTTTTTAAGCATGATTAGTGAGTTTAATTCATGATTAATTGGTTTAATTAATCTTCATGCTTAGCTTATGTTAATCGTGATGAATTATCATAAATGTGATTAATTATGTTAATCATGTGGATGAGAGGTGGATTAAAGAAGCAAAGAGGTGTTAGGTGGAGGGTTAACCCTAAGACACCTAGGTGTGTGTTTCACTAAAGTTGCTAGCAAGTGTGTGTGTGTGACATCTGGAATGATAGATATATTTTGTATCTATAATTTGCTTCAAGACAAGGTAAGGGGAGGGAAGAGAGGAGCTTGTGTAGTACAATTGTTTGGCAAGAAAGAAAGTGAGAGAAAAGAGAGAAAAAGAAGAGGAAAGAAGGGAAGAGGAGAAATTTGAAGGGGAAGCTTGTGATTTCATTGTTGAAGGTGAGAGATCTTATGTTTATGTTTGTTTCATTGCATATTTGTTGATTGTGTATGTTAACATATCAATTCATGCCATGAAAGTGAGAATTGAAGTGATGGAATAGAAAAGGGGGTGAGGGCTTTCATGGTGAAAGCCTTGATTTATCTTAGTGAACATGTTATTAGTTGTCTTTAATCTTCCTTCTAGCTTGGTATTGCATTTTGAAGTCTTTGGTGAGCTTATGTGTAGTGTTGTGGTGGATTGGAGTGGAGAAAACTTGGGTTAGGAAGCCATTTCGAGCCATGTCTAGTAGATCTCGCTAAGGTCTCGCTAGCTTCTCGCCCCAGCGAACTTATCCCGTAAGTCTCGCTACCTTCTCACTCTAGCGAACTTATTTATCCAGTAAGTCTCGCTACCTTCTCGCTACCTTCACGCCCCAGCGAACTTATCCAGTAAGTCTCGCTACCTTCTCGCTACCTTCTCGCCCCAACGAACTCTTCCTGACAGCTTTGGTACTTTTTAGTGAAATGACCATAACTTTCTCTAGGAAACTCGAATTGATGCACCGTTTGAAGTGTCGAAAAATAGATTCATATATCTTTCTACTGATACAAATTTGGTACTTTAAATCCTTGTAACTTGTGAGACATTGTAGTTTAAAGTTGACATTACATTGCATTGGGGAAGGGTTTAATATCCTATTGAGTTCTAATGCACCATTGGTGTTCTAAATTACATGTTGAAGGTATATAAGCTATAGTCATTGGTTATGAATTATTACATCTATTTCATCAAGTTTGATGTGGTGGTGTTTGATAGGTGCGGAAGCGGATCAAAACACTCTGGTTCAACCAAAGGAGTGACTCGACGGTGTGTATAAGACAAGTATCAGGTGGGAATATAAGATAACGTTATTCATAATGCACTGAATGGTTTATTGTCTACATTGGTGGTGATTGTTTGATTTTGAGGTGATAATTGCATACAATTCATATATTGTGTGCACACTTTGCATTGCATAGAGGAGGTTTAGCTGAGTGGGGGCTAACCTAAGGTTTAGCCGATGTGGGGCAAACCTAAAGGGTATCGATGTGGGATATCCTTGATAACAAGTCATCGATATATTAGGCCAATGTTATCAAAATGGCATGCACATGTGTGGTGTATCATACATTGCATCACAAGAGGCATTGTTTTTATTGTTGTTGGTGCATTATCTATTGATGATTAATTCAGTGGTTGTTTATCATTCCTTCTTTATGAGTTTGATTATCTTGTGAGCATATTGATATATAGCTCACACCCACACAGATTATTTTGCAGGAAAATGGGAGATGTCGAGTCCACTGTTGGTGTCGAGTTGGAGAGCTCCGAAAAGCTCTTTAGTTGAGTTATTAGTCATGTACATTGTTGTACATTGTATTAAAGTCTTGTTGGAGTTTTGTTTATTTTGTGGTTTTGTAAATATTCATAAGTGTGGATTGAGAGTCATCTTAATGATGTATGTTGGAGGATTATGAGATGGTTTGTATTTATTTAATATGTTGGTATGTATTCCTATAAGATTTCTATCTGTCGCGCCCAGATTTTTTGCACTCGAGCAATACACACACAAGCGGGAAAAACATTGTACTCTCTCGTTAGAACTCACCCTCCTAGAAGAATGAGTGCGACTATGTTTGAATTGAAAATAGATTTAAATAAAGGATTTTTGGAAAACATTTGGAGTCACCACCTATCTTGATTAAGGTGAGTTAGATCACCTAAAAACTAAGCATAATCCGAAGACTACACTTAGGGTTTTTGAAAACGATTTTGAAAATGCCTCCTCAAGAGAGGGTTTTTAAGAAAACAGGTTATTTGGCAACCTTTGGAAAACATTTAAGCCCTTTTTGAAAAATAACTTCATTTTTGGTCTTTGAAATCATTGATCCTAGGTTCAGAGGTTGGTTACGTGTAGGGAAGACGCACTAAGCCATCACCCTACCCTCCCTTGCGGTACCTACATGTCAATCTACCCTAGATTTACCTATGATGTCTTCAACTAACAAATGTTCAATCCTATCCTCTCTAGAAAACAATGTTTAGAAAAACATGATGCATGATATGCAAGTGCAAGAAAAGAGAGTCGATTTGGAAATAGATTTGAAAAGAAGAATTTGATTTGATTTTAGAAGAAAGATTTGAAAGGATAGACTTGAAATTGGAAAGTTTGAAAAATTGGAAATAGAGATTTGGAAATAGAAATTTGAAATTAGAAGTTTAAAAATAGATTAGAGATTTGAAAAGATTGTGGAATTTGAGATTTGGAAAATGTGGAGACCTCACCCATGAGGGTTGCCTACGTATCCTTTTGGAGGAATCAGGTCAGTCGTAGTTCGGACAAGAGTTCGATTGAAAATAGAAGATGTGGTTGGAAGAAAGTGATTGAGTTGGAAATTGGATTGGAAGATTGAGAGATTGAACTTTGATTGGGAAGATTTGAAAAGACTTGACTTCGGAAAACTTGGTTTTAGAAAACCTAGACTTAAGGACTTAGAAAAGAAAGATTGGATTTGACTTGGAAAGATTTTAGAGAAGAATTGACTTGAATATTGGACTTGGAAGATTAGGAAAGCTTAGAATTTAGGAAAGATTCAGATTAGGAAAGTTTCGAAATAGGAAAGTGTCATTTTAGGAAAGTTTCGTTTTAGAAAAGTTTTGAATTAAGAAAAGTTCGAATTAGGAAAATGTCATTTTAGGAAAGATTTCGAATTGGGAAAGTTTTCGAATTAGGAAAGTGTTGGATTAAGAAAGTTTTGAAATTGGAAAGTTTTGAAATTAGAAAGTTTCAACTTAGGAAAGTTTTGAATTAAGAAAAATTTAAGATTTAAGGAAGATTTGAATTGGGAAATTTTAAAATAAGAAAGGTTTAAAAATTAGAAGGCTTGGGATTTAGAAAATCTTAACTTAAGAAAGTTTTGAATTTAGAAAGTTTTGAAATTTAGAAAGATTTGAAATTTAGAAAATTTAAGATTTAGAAAGTTTTAGAATTTGAGTTTTAGAAAATCTTGAAATTAGGAAATGTTTCAGTTTAGGAGAGATTTGAAAGCTTAGATTTGGAAAGTTAAAATTTGAAAAGGGGTAGAATTAGGAAAGATTTGAAAATTGAATTTTAGAATTTAGGAAAGATTTATATGTTCAAGTTTTGGAAACTTAAGATTTAGAAAAGTAGAAGATTAGGAAGGAGTTGAATTACGAAAGATTAGGACTAGGAAGGGTTAAGATTCCTATTTCCTAAAACAAAGGATTGGATTTTGTTTATAAAAGAGAAGGTTTGATTTTGTTTCAAAAAAATGAAGGATTGGATCTAGTTTCCTAAATGGGGAGATTGGATTTAGTTTCCTAAAGGGAAGATTTGATTTGACGAGGATTTGGAAAGGGAGGTTTTAGAAACCCTAGATTTGGAAGACTATAGTTTTGGCGTAGAAAAATAGGTTTTGATGTGAAAAGGGAGATTTTGGAAACCTAAGTTTTAAGGCAAGTTCGAAAACCATGTTTTTGGAAAGAAAACTAGGGTTTCCTAATCGTGAGTTCTAGGGCTTGACTTGGACTCTAAGGAAAGAGTTTTTGGAAAGGGGCTTTGGGAAGGAAATCCTAGGAAGGAATTTCTAGAAGGTGAGTTTTGAAGAAAGAGTTTTAGAAAGATTTGTAGAAGGAGATTGTTGGAAAGAGATTTAGGAAGAGATTTAGGGAGCGTTTTTAGAAAGTGGAATTTTGAAAAGAGTGTTTTGGAAAGGGGTTGAAAAGGAGTTTTTGAAGAATAGATTTTTGGAGGAAGTTTTTAGAAAACAATTTTAGAAAGAAGAGCTTTTAGAAAGTATGTTGAAAAGGAGGGTTTTAGAAAGAGAGAATTTTGAAAAGAGAGTATTTTGGAAAGTATAAAAACGTCTCACTTTCCTAAAGCGATTCTAAGCATAAGAAGGTTAGAACCCCTTTAAGAAAGTGGTTTTGAAAACAAGAAGGAGTTGAAAATAGAGACCATATCGGTCACTTTAAATATAGCACTTTTCTAAAGCAACCCTAGCCATGGAAAGGCTAGAATCACCCTAAGATTGTGATTTTGAAAACAAGTTTTGAAAAAGAAGATTTTGATACAATTTTGAAAATAAGTTTAATGCAAGCTTTGAAAACGAGTTTGAAAACGATTTTTGGAAAATGCAAGATAATAAGATGCACAATGTAAATTGGGGTCGTGAACATACAAAGTTAAGGCTTCACCACATAATCAAGGGGGCCGAACCCACGTGGTCACCAGTTAGACTAAAAGAAAGCCCCCGACACAGTGACCCTCCAATAGTCCAATCCTACACATGGACCGGGAATCCTTTTGTTTCAAGCATGCAAAGAAATGGGAGAAAGAGATGGGGGATTAAAATAGAGAAAACCCAAGTGGGTTAGGAGAGAGAAGAGAGGGGGGAAAGTGTAGAAACTTAAAGAGAAAGCCTACTGTATGTCTTATTTACTTCGCTTGGCGTTGCACGCCTTGCTCTACTTGCTTTTTCTTCGGTCCTCGCTTCAGTCTTCGAGAGTTTTGTCTTGGTCTTCGAGAGCTTCGAGTTACAACAATCCAAGTCTTTAATGGAGGGTTGGAGGCTAGTGTATAAGTGTATAGTGTATGAGTGTACAGGAGTGTATAGGAGGCTAGGGTTTGTGTATGGTGGCTAGGGTTTGGAAAACCTAGAGAAGCTAGGGTTTAGGGTGTGTACGAGCTCTGTATATCGAATGTTAGGGTTTTTAGACTGAGTTTGTGGACCTCTTTCACACTGAAGGAGGCTTTGTATTTATAGACATGAGATAGACCTGGCGCCTGTTGCAGTGGCACTAGGGCAAAATTCCTCTTAGCACCACTAGGAGTGGCGCCAGGCCATTTCTTGGCTTGTAGTAGTGGCGCCAGCCAGTTAGGAAAGTTTGTAAAGTCAGCAAACAACATATCTTGGGAAGATTTGGGCACCTATACTAGTGACTACCATGCAATTTTTAGCCTAGCTTCACTAGGAGTGACTCCGGGAAGTTCGGGAAGGATTTAAGGGACCAGGATTAGCCCAGAAGGCTAGAAAAGGGCAGGAACACTTAAAATAGTGTTCCGGAGGTATTTGACTTGAAAAATGAAGATATGATGTGTTGGAAGGATTGACCGGGCCATTAAGGGCAAAACGGTCAATCAGGCCGGAAAGCTGTCGGGACGGATCCGAAATGTCCTAGAAAAAGACTCGAGATTTAGAAACATTATTCAGAATGTTCCCAAAGGCTTGCCGGTTTGATACCCAGAGCCAATGTGGTTGGAAAAAGTGACCGGCCCACTAGGGGCAAAACGGTCATTTTGCACCGGGTTTGCCGGAATGACTTAGAATGATCTAGAAAGATAAAGAAAGGTTGAGAATACTGTAGGAAGCATTCTTGGGAGGTTAGCGATTTGATACCCAGGGCTGGTGTGATTCCCGGGGCATTCGAATGCCTAGAGACAAAATAGTCATCTTGACCAGAAAGTTTCGGAATTGGCCCGAAACTGACTAGAAGGCACCTAATCAAGCCGGATTGCCTTTAAGACAATCTTGGAAGGGTGGAATTACCATTCTAAGGACTTAGGTGTGTTCCCGAGAAACGTGTCAGAAAATGGCCCTAGGGGCAGTTTGGCCATCTTTCACCGAAGTGGGCTAGCAGGCACTGGTGTTGACCTGGGTTTTGAGTGTTTCCGTCACTCTGACGGCGGTCGCGTGATACAGGGGTTTGTAGGCAATTCCCTATATCAACCTGTTTGCCAGTATTTCCGCTACTCTAACCATTGCGATATTTGCGAGTATTTCTGCTACTCTGACAGTTTGCGATCATTCTCAAGACTGCCTGATCTCGGGAAACTGCTAAAGGGACTTAGCGCCTGAGAATCAACTTTCTCGAAAGGCATGCCTAAACAGACATTTCTGCATCGGCTGGCTAGCAGGAGCCAAAGGAGGACTGTTCTACCATCTAGGGGACTTGGGGTCTCATCTCGGTCGATAGGTTTAAAGGGACTTACCATTTTGAAGAGATTTTCTTTAAAAAATGTGCCAGACCGTCTCGAGAAATTAACTGTCTCGAGAGAGGGATTGGAATTGGAATTGGACTTAGAAAGGGGACTTACCGTCTTCAGAAAGACGCGCCTGACTTGGAATTGGAAAGAGGACTTACCGTCTTCGGAAAGACGTGCCTGATTTGGAGTTGGAAAGGGGTCTTATCGTCTTCAGAAAGACGAGCCTGATTTGGGATTGGAAAGGAGTCTTATCGTCTTCGGAAAGATGTGCTTGATTTGGAATTGGAAAGGGGACTTACCGTCTTCGGAAAGACGTGCCTGATTTGGAGTTGGAAGGGGTCTTATTGTCTTCGGAAAGACGGGCCTGATTTGGGATTAGAAAGGGGTCTTATCATCTTTGCAAATACGAGCCTGATTTGCAATTGGAAAGGGTAATGCCCCTTAAGGGCATTTCGGTCATTTTGCCTCTATTTGGGCCCAGTGGGGCTCGCGAAGCGATGAATTGACGGGATTAGACTTATAAAGTTAATTTGGATTGAAATATGCCCACAATGACTTGAACACAAGTCTGGACGGAGTGGAGACCTCTGAGCGGTCAAAAATGGGATGCTTACACTATCTTTGGGATTATGTTGAGGTTTCACTGACATGTAGGTGGCCTGTGCGATCACGTTCATCCTAAGACGGCGTTAATGACGCTTGATTAGGAGCGGGTGTGACACACACTAGTAGAAATCCTGTATTAGATTCATGTAGAGCAATAGTTGCCAAAAAAGGAAGAGGAATTGAAGACAATATGACAACTGGAAGCATGAAAGGTGGCTTACAATGGGAAACACTAGTTACTATAAAATTAAATAGGATATTTACAAATATATATATACACTAAAAATCTTTAAAAAAAAAAGCAATATAAAGGATTTAGAATACTATTATGATAAGTAAAATACTAATACTACACAATATTTTATAGACTTTTATTTTAAAAAATTAATAATATTGTTAAATAATAAAATTTGTGGGAGTTAAAAATATAGAAATTATGAGAAACATGTTTTTAAGAAGTTTCCACAATATTTTTTAAGAGTTTTTTACAGGTTTCTTTAAATTACGTTAGAGCTTTGAAAACATCTCGGAATTGTTTCCTAAAAGTTTCTCCTAAAATTTCATAAAATGTTCTGTCTCTATTCTGGAAGTGGGTTTCTGAAGAAGCGAGTTACCCCTCTCAAAAAGAATTTCTTGGTAACTAAGTTTATGAAATATGTTCATCTTGAAACTTGTCACAAAAACCCTGCGTGTTAATCCTTTTATAAAAGGGTCTATTAAATTTGTTTTTGACCTTACAAATCAAGTCCTTAATTGAATAATGTCTAATTCTAATATGTATTTTCTCATTGAAGTTTGTATTCTTAAATTTTGTTGCGGTAACTTGATTGTCACAATGTGTAGATATTGCAAGTATAGGCCCAGATAATAGTGGTATGGCTGCTATCAAACTACTTAGCCATTCAACCATGGTACAAGATAGATCTAAAGCAATAAATTTAGCTTCCATGGTAGATCGGGAGATAATAGTTTGCTTAGAAAACTTCCAAACTATTACTCTACCTCTTGAAGTGAAAACGTAACGACTAATGCTCTTGGTTTCATTAAGTAAGCGATCCAATTGCCATCACTAAAGCTTTATAAACTATCAAGGAATCCAGAGTACTGAATTTGATAGTTTATGATACCTGTCACGCCCTCCGTTAGAACTCATCTTTAAAAAAAAAGACAAGTGCAATAGGGGTTTAATTTATAATCTGATTTGAATAAAGGATATTTTTGAAAAATGTTTAGAATTGCCACCTAACATATTTAAAGATGTGCTAGGTTACCTAAAACTAAGAGTAATCCAAGGAGTACACTTAGGTTTTTTGAAAATGCCTTCTAGAGAAGGCTTGGAAAATATGGTTTTCTTAGCAACCTTTTGAAAACATTTTGAAAGCCCTTTTGAAATCTAACTGCATTTTGGTCTTCGAATCAGAGATCTATGGTCTGGAGATTGGTTATGTGTAGGAAAGATGTCCTAAGATCATCATCCTATCTCGCCCAATTCTCGATACCTACATCTCGATTCACCCTTAATTCACTCACTAATCTCTGGTTAACTAATATCCACTTATATAATTTGAAAATGGCATTTTTTAAAATCACTTTACGGATGAATGATGTGTGATGCATATTTTTGGAAAAGGCTTTTGAATTTGAGGAGCTTAGAATGAATTTTGAAAAAGGTTTTAATGAAAATGAAAGTTTTGAAGAGATGATTGACTTGAAACTAAAGATGTAACTGCACCTAGGTTTGTCTAGGTTGCCTACGTATCTCATTTAATGAGAATCAGGTCATTCGTAGTTTGTGCTATAACACAATTAGAAAGTGGACTCAAGGGAGTTTTAAAGGTTTTGAAACTTGAACTCAAGGGAGTTTTGATAAGTGTTTTGGAATCAACTCAAGAGAGTTTTAAAAATGCTTTTGGAATAGAATTCAAGGGATTTTTGAAATATTTTTGAAATAAAACTTAAGGGAGTTTTGACGAAAAGTGTCTTGAAAACTATTTTGAAGTCAACTCAAAAAGTTTTAAAAGTGTTTTGAAATGTTGATTAGAAATTTTTGAAGATGGAGTTTGGATAGGCATAAAGCAGAAGCTCTTGAAGACTTGTCTTTGAAAAGTTTTAAAAATCATTTTCTATGCCTTATAGAAGGTTTGTTTAAATATTTCATCTCCTTCAAGAGATTAGTTATGATCAAACTAATCTACCTTAGGCTTATGACTTTTGGAAAATACTTTTTGGAAAAGGGCTAGATACTTCATTTTATAATTTTTTTTTTATAACTTTAGGGTTTTGGAACGCTATTACGAACCATGATAGTCCCACTTGATATCTCACTTTTCTTTGAAAACTTTAATCATAGAAAGATGAAGATTTTCCCAAGAACGTCAATCTTGAAAATCCTTTTTGAAAGATTTTAAAACATTTAGGGTATGCAACCCTAATGTAACATCCTAAAATTTTGCAGTATTTAAATTATTTATTGCTAAAATTATTTTAGTGTAAAATATTAGAATAAAATATATAGAGATGCACCTTTGAAAAAAAAATAGGCAGAGTTTAAAGATTTTTTTTAGTAACTTTGATGTATTCGTGTCCATATATTGGTTTAAAAAAATTAATAATATATGAGGAGTTGTCAAAATTATGGACTTGGAGAGTTATACAAGTCAATAGGTGACTTCAAGAGGGGATATGTTGGTTTAAAGTTTGCTAAGATAATTTGCTGCTAAGGCAACTGTAGGGTTACAATTTTATTGATAATTGACGTATTTAAAACTATTATTTGGAGATAAATCTTTGTAAACTTGTAACTAGAGTTATAATAGTGATTTAGACTTCGGTCTCACTTAAAAATATTGAATATACGAATTACAAAGAATTTTTAAAGTGAGACTGCCATAGCTGACTCTTGATGCCATGTACTGTGACCTCTGCTTTGACCACACATTTGACCAAGTTAGAGTATTTAAACACTCATGATATTTTTATTGTAGCTATTAGAGATGTGGTGAGATTGTGTACCAAATTTCAAGTCAATTTGATATTGTTTGCCAATGTTTAGGACCTCTCAAAGCTAGACCATCTGCGACAGAAATTGAATTTCAATAGCATTGCCCTATTTTATAAAATACTAAATAAATACTTAGGCTTGTCTTGAAATTGTGAAATTTGGTCTAGATACTCTCTAAAATATTTAATTTTTTATCCCACAAGTTTTGGAAATTTTTTATATCAGATCATGACGTTGTGTTCATTTTATTTTATGCCAAGTCTAGGAAAGGGAAGTGAGGCATGGCATCACACGTGTGTATTTTTACTCTTTTATAGGGAACATAAGTTAATTTTAAAATAAATTATTTTACAAGTTTGGCATGAACTTCGAGACGAATGAAAGTAAGGGTGAATACGTAATTAGGTATGGGGTACTTATCCTGCTTTATAATTTGATATTTTGTAATTAAACTTTATGTTGAACTGCTCAGGAGCATATCTGTTGGAAAGGTGTTTTTGGTGGTTATAAGTTGTTTTGGAAATGCTAATAAGATGGCAACACTAATTCGCTCATGTCTTTTTAATTCCTGCGAAACTGCTAGATACTACGTTTTATTCTCTACATGATTTCTATGCCTAAATTGCATATTGGCATTAGGAGGAATAAGGGTGGCACAACCAAAAGAGAAATGACAATCTAATAAGAACCCCGGCAAGTGTGTATCGTAGGTGGGCCCCTATTGACTTGACGAGAGTGGAGTGTCATGGGTGGGCCCTATTGGTATGATCTTTGCCCAGAAGAAATAAGGATGGCACCACCAAATAACAAAACGAATGAGAATCAAACAAGAACCTCGATAAGTGTGTATAATGAGTGGGCCCTTACTGGCTTGACGAGAGTGGAATGTCATGGGTAGGCCCCACTGGCATGATTATTGCCTAGGAAGCATAAGGTAGATAAGAACCCTGGCAAGTGAGTATTATGGGTGGGCCCTTAACAGCTTGACGAGAGTGGAGTGTCATGGGTGGGCCCTACCGGCTTGATCTTTTCCCAGAAGCATAAGGAAGATGTCAGATATGATGAACCTACAAATCTGGATGAGATGTCTTTTAAAGGATTTGGGGCATATGCAAAACATTATCATCATCATTTCTTTTAAACTATGTCTATGTATCTGTTTGATTTCAAAATGTATAGATAGTGTCATTGAATCTATTTGTTACATACATTAAGAGGTGTTATCTCTATTTTATAACTATGCTTCTAAACTATAAACCTATTATATCATGAGATTTTATCTTACCTATTGAGTTTCATAGCTCACCTCGTGTTATGGGATGACATTTTGCGTATGGCGAAGCAGGATCACAGAAAGAATTGTTGAGTTTGGTCTATCAAAGCTAAATACAGAGTTGTAATAGATAGTTTACTAGATATACAGGTCAAGCTTGTACATTGTTCTTGAAGTTCATTACTTCATGTAAAGTTGAGTCTTTAAGTTTGTCGATATGATAGTGTTATTTCAAATGACACATTCAGTATTTTGTACCTGTCTATTAACCATAACCGTTAAGGATCCAATAATTGGAAAGTTTATATGGTAATTAGTAGCCTTACGCCTCGATTGTTCCAAGGAGGAAAATTGGCTCGTGACAGAGTGGTATGAGAGCTAGGAATTAGGTCTTATATGGGGTTGTGTGGCTAGAGTTAACAGATCAAGTACTAGGAAGATAAAGTTGAGACAGTGTTATGCTTGGAACACAACGTCGTGTTCCATGAATTCAAGTGGTAAGTCAGTATTATAGAACATAACCTTATGATTCAAAGATTATATGTGGTTATCTAACATATTAGGTTGAAAATTGTTCTCTTAAACCTCTTAAGATGACGAGATACTTTGAGATTGTGAGAAGCAAAATTCTCCCATGTTCCAAGGTGAAATTGACCCAATCGTAGTTGAGAGATGGCTGACACGAATCTGAAAGATCCCGGATACCATAAGTGTACTTAGAGTGCCAAAATGGGTTTGCCATATTGGTTTCTAAGAGAAACTCACTTTTGATGGAATCTAGTCAAACTCAGAGGAATATAACTAGAATACAGTGGGAAGGACTCACTGTAATTCTCTACACCCAGTATTTAAGAGATATCATTTCGGATATCAAAAAGGAAGATTCTGTATGGTTTGTGTAAAGGACCCATATAGTAGTTAAGCATACTATCCAATCCTTATAACTATTCCATTTTTCTTGGATATTATGTCAACCAAGGAAAGGAAGACATGACGATGCGGGAAGGTATTAAGATCAACTCTATACTTCGAAATTGTAGTACCTGAGGGTTAACAGTTCATAGAAATGTGAAACAAGCAATGTTGATGGAACAAGAACCATTAAAATATCAAATGACCTTGATATGAATTAGTTTTCCACAGTGTTCCATAATAGGTCCCACACCCCTAAGGTGCATGAAATGAAATAATTCTGTAAGGAGAACAATGGGTTAACCAATAGCTTATAGAAAGGTAGTAAAACCCGTTACTAGTCCTACCCTCACCCTACCAACACCCAAAGGAGTACGGTGGAAAGTTTTATGACATGTTGTAACTGTTAACAATTGGGACACCCAAGGTGGTCTTTTTAACCAAGTCTGGATTCAAGTTGATTTTTTTTAATTTATCGGATGTACATGCAATTGCAAACCCACACACCCAACCTACTCACTTCAGATCAATCTAGCTCCCGTTACTGCGTCATTGAAGACCAGTGGGCAATTAAGAAGCTTAATTTCAAAACTAAATTGTTAGTATTAAATACTAGGATGTGTCACTTATAAGGAGATTCTTAAACTTTGGGACATTGAAATAGTATGAGAAAAGAAAGGAGTAGATAAGAACATAATCGAGTTTGATAGTATGGGTACATCCCATTTTTGTAGAGAAGATGAACTATAACTTAGGGAATGATCTGTAGTAAAAACCAATGGACAAGGAGTTTCTAAAAATAATCTAGCAGAGTTCAGAATTTCTTCCTATTTGAAAATAACAAGAGAGGTCTATAACATCGTGGGTTATATTGATAACTTAGCACCAACACAGAAAGATCAATTGTTTCCATAGCTAGAAATTGACCTACATTTACACGAGACTGGTAGTTATTCCTGCAAGAGTTTATCTTGCTAGTACTTGTAAAGTCATCCTATCTCTTTTGTTGCAAAGGAATTCACTATAAATAAAGTTTTAGTAGTTTTTCTAGGTCTCCTAATAAGGACCTGAGTGAAGAATTTCATCTATGTTCTTATTAAACGTGTACTAGCAGCAATTACTTTACCTAGGATAATCACGTTGAATATGGTAATGATGCAAAAAAAAAAAAAAAAAGGATGGAAACCGAATTATCGTGATGTGATTCGTACCTGATGAAACGAACAATGGCCTGTTGGCAAGTTGTGATTAGTGTGAAAAAGGTGTTTCATTATTGCTTCTACCCCAATTGGGGAAAAAAATTCTCTATATTTTGTGATGTTTGATGGTGAATTGAATTATGTGTAAGTTGATAGCCATTGATAAAATGAGTCTTGCTTTAATGAGATTGCGAATAATTGAAATTAATAAAATAAAGCTTTTGGTGCTCGTGAAGCGCTTGATCACGTAATGAGTTTGAAATATAATTATAATAATAAATGTATACGTACGTGCAGCGAAATTGAAAATCTAAATGAACTCGTGATGAAACACGAGAAAAAATTTGAAATGAACAAGTTCATTTAATCATAACACTGAGAAGCAACATAAGTTCAAAGATTTAGAAACGAAAGGATCTTATAGACATGAATGAAATAACAACATGAGCGATGAATGTTGAGTTTGCTACATTGGAACAATGTATGAACAAAAAAAAAAGGTTCGTTACCTGTGACCCAAGAATTATAAAACCAGTGCATTAGTATATTGGTATATTAATAATATGTTTGGTCGGCAGATAGGATGCAACTAGTATAGGGTTGAGCGGCGAACTGATGGGGTTGATTGTAGGATTAGGGCTAAGATTGGTGTGTTTGGAGGGATGTTTTTACATAGTCTATGAACTAGAAATGCTAGTACGGAATGTCAGATTTACATGTTTCAAGGAGGTTTGGATTTGGTAGAGAATGACACAGTGAAGGTGCAGGGTGGTATGTCAAAAAGAAAGATTAAGGTAGATTGAATGGATGAGATGGATGATGATTTTTGACGGTTAAAGTCTACAAAGTGGAAAATATCAGCTCAAGCAAGTATGTATTACTTGGCACTCAAACCAAGGAAAATAGGTATAAGGCATACATCTGCATTCATGAAAGCGTGAAGGTATATATATAGATTATGCATGCATCATGTCAGTGGAGTCAAAGTCCAATCAATTGGCAAGTCTAGGGTGCCGCATATGCATGACATCACCATATAATTGTCATATTAACTTATCTATTTCAGTGCAGGTGACAGCCAGAAAACTGCCTTAAAAAGACAATATGAGGGAGGTTTCAAATTGAGACTGTGGTTTGGCATGGGCTTGATGATGGAAAGAAATAGAAGGAGATGCGTAATAAGACACACATAATATAACCATAGCCACACTATATACTCCTGCGTAGATCACTTACACATCTACTCCTCCGGCTCTTCCTCACTGTCGGATACATCTATCACCGGGGTATTGGATACCACTGATATAACAGGAATAGCTACCGGTGTAAGGTCGTCCATAGACATCTCGGGAGTCAGTGGGTGATATTCGGGAGATGGTGGCTAGTAAGTAGGAGGCGGTGTCATAGGCGGGGCAGACTGCTATCCCTGTGTAGCGGGGTGTGGTGGCGGTGGGTTAGGGTGCCCTTGAATTCTCAGAATCGGTAACTCTCCAGACAACTGCATGCTTAGTATCAGATGTTGATACTCAACATGTCTCCTCACAATCTCTGTGACTTCCTGAAATATTTCTTTTAAAGAAGTCACCCTGTGTTGGATACTAGAGTCCTGAACACTTCTTATAAGATCTCCCCATCTTTAACCAACTCTTACTATCTCAACCTTAAGAAAAGCTTTGGCCTGGTTTCTAGTCACTGCTCTACGGTTATCTTTTATGTTACCCTCGACCTTAAGTTGATGCATAAGCAAGTCATCCCATATTGATAGATTCATCTACACATGAGAATTATCATTAGCGCCCAATCGATACTAGAAAGGTAATGTAAATGATGTGTTCTACATGTAAGGTGTTTAATTTCCCAAATGACCTAAACTCGTGCTCTGATACCAACTTTTCTAACGACCCACTTCACTCTATTTAGGTCAGGACAAGGGGGTTTAGGAGTTAAGGGGTTAAAGATAATGATATTTCATAAGCATAGATCTTAACACAAGTCAAAAGATCATATTTATTATTACAACACAAAAGAAAGCTAGTGGAACTACTGTTTTTAAGTCTCATTAAAATTACAACCCAAAAGAGACAAATTAACTCATATTCTCCCAAAGGGACAATATAGCAGTAGGACTCATTTCCGTATTCATTTCCATGGAAAACTCGTTGATGCCTTAACTCCTGAAAATTGTCCCATAAGATAGGAGTGAGCAATGAAGCCCGGTAGGAATTCTATGATTTTCATAATGCACAAGTTTAAATGCAATACAGTAAAAAGAATGATATCACATGCATATGTCCCTTATAGTTTCTTTTTTATCAATACCAGGATCCTACAAGTATGTCTTACCTAGGCCAATTCAAACCAATGGGTTCACCCATGATACTCCTCCTTCGTCAATTGTGAATCCTATTCAAGATCATCTAACCCGTATCAAGTCCAATGAAAGCAGACTCGTGGATGCCCTGTGTACCAATTGGTCAGGTTCCATCCATGATATAATTCTAGGATCTTTTCACATTCCAGTTATTCCTCCCTTATTCCTCCTCATTGATGCAGGCAATCTTATAATACAACTATGAAATCATTATAGCAGAAATATATCGGTAAAGCAGTTAACAAAACATTTAATAGAACAAAAATGAGCATGTATCTTAGAGAATGCATAGTTTCCTACTCTGATGATATTTTTGGATCAAGCTGTCTCTGATTACCGTATTATCTGTTGGATAAATAGCACGTAATTAGCCTTGTTGTTCAGTTATCGATAATTATAACAATCACTTATTTTCTCAATGTTCAAGGGTTACAAATCTCACAATCAATTTAGTAGTGTTTAAATAAGAAAATAATTACAATACAGTGGGTATCTCGGTAGGGTTAGTCCTTGGAATTTTTCTCGTCTCCCCTCAGGGACGGAATTGCCCGGTGTTGGAACCAAATGGGATTATTTTGAATTTATGTTGGGAGGTCTAGTGACCCCTACTTTTCCATTTCTGGGTTCCTCATATTTTTTGAGGTATCTCAGCAAAATTTCAGATTTTTCTCTTTATTATTGTATTTTAGATGATTTTCTATGTCAGAACACTATTTTTAATTAACAAAAAATCATATAAATATCAAAAAATACCAGAAAAATAGGGGAAGGCATGATTTGGTGTCACCAAGACAGCACAAAATTTTTAGGTCAAGAGAGTGTCGGACGCGGCCACATGTGCCACCACCAGCGCGTGGAGAAGGAAGGCAGTGTCTTCATCTTCTTGCTAGTGGGGCTGGGGGGATTCCCTTGCCATTTTCCATCGATCTGTGGTCCTCCTGGCCATGCATGTGTCCCAAAGATTAGCAAGGACCTGGGCTACACACTCATGACCAGAGCTCGACCAACGATGGCTAGAGGTGGCCTTTATGACCGAAAAAGCCTGGCTGCATGGCAGAACCCTAGGCTTCCGGACCTGCAATTGAGCTTTTGAGTTTCTTCCTATGATTTTCTGGAGAAGTGTTCTCCATAAAAAATTTTCCTAACATCGAGACGAAGAAGACCAAACTTGTCGTGATGGCAATGGTGGCCAGTGGCCAAAGCTGTGTGTTTTTGCATTTTTTTGGTGATGCCACAGTTTTAGGGCCATTGCAATGCATAGACAGAGGTGTGAGGCCTCTCTAGGACTCCTTGGAGGTCTAGGAGGAGCCTCATGCCCTTGTGACATGCCTCAGGCCCTAGCTCGATCTGGTTTGCTCAAACAATCGTGAAACACACCTTTCTTCTCTCTTTGGTTTAATTGGTGTTACGACGGGGATAAGGACTGGATTACAGTGGGTTTGGGATGGTGAAGGGTAGGGGAAGAAGCCCTGGCTTGCTCAAATGGCCTCCCCGTCTCTCCTTCTCTCTCCCCGACTTCCTCCTCCCACGGCTTCTCTCTCTCTCTAAAACTCTCTATGCTTGTAATTCGAACAACCCAGGGGAGGCGGTGTGGAAGCCACATATATATATATATATAGGGTGAGTGGTGCAGTCAATGGGTGGGGGTAGTGGGCTTGGTCGGCTGCATGGGGGCACTTCCCCGCATGGTTTCTCTATATATATCTCTTTCTCTCTCTCCCTCTCTCTCTCTATATATATAGCCAGCCACAAGGTGGCTTTCTAGCAAAAATATATATAGTACGGTGCATGCTTGGTTGGGTTGTGTGTGTGTGGGAGTTTCTCCCATTCCTACGGCTCCCCCCCCCCCCCCCCCCCCCCCCCCCCCCCTCTCTATATTTCTCTCACTTTCTCTCTCTATATCTCTCTCTCTATGTGTGTAAAACCAACCACTAAGTGGCATAATATATATGATATGTATACATGGTAGGTGGGTTATGGTGCATGGTTGGGTTTGAGTGTGTGTATGGTGTGGAGTTTCTATCATTCCACTAGTTCTCTCTCTCTCCTTATCTCCCATACTCTGTGTGTGTGTGTGTGTGTGTGTGTGTGTGTGTGTGTGTGTGTGTGTCTCTCTCTCTCTCTCTCTCTCTCTCTCTCTCTCTCTCTCTCAGTTTACCATGCAACCTCTCTATAATAGCCAATAGTTGGCTTTAAAAAGGAAAAAGGGTGTTTAGTGTGTGGAGTGTAAAAAGTGATTTTGGGTGTGTGTGTTGAAAATTACTAATTATATAAAATAAGCATTAATTATGTATGCAAGTATTAAGGCAAAAAACAAGGTGGCCATGTATGCAACCAAGAAGTGCACTCTAATATGTATGTATATAGTTTATATCACATGGTATAAAAGTTGGGTAATTAAGCCGAGTGGTTAAAAAGAAGTAAATTGGAATTAGTGTAATAGTAGGCTTAGGAAAACAACACCTAGCATGTGATGTTCGAGTCTATAGAAATACGTCATATCCAAGGCCATTACTAACGTATGAAGTCTTAATTGATGGTGGAAGAGTCAGTTTATCGCTTAGAGGCTTCCCGGCACTACTATGTGCGGTTATGATTCGTACTGGGCTTTACTATCTAACTACGGTTTAGAAAGGAAAAAAAAATTTCTAGCCTAATTTTTGAGTGACGGACGATCTAGTCCTATTAAGGTGTAATGCAGCCAATTAGAAAATCACGGTTATCACACTAGGTGTAATTTGAAGGCTAACATTAGGTTTTTCAAAAACGTTTTGAACATGTCCTTCTTAAGAAGGTTTTTGGAAAATATGTTTTTAGCAACCTTTTGGAAACCCTTTTTGAAAATGTGACTCCAGTTGTGGTCTTTAAAATAGAAATCTACGGTCTGGGGGTTGGTTACATGTGAGCAAGATATCCTAATATCGTCACCCTATCCTGCCCTTTCAGTACCTACATGTCTGTTCACCCTTAGTTCACTCACTTGAATAAATGGTTACTTAATATCTAGTTGTATCAACTTTAAAGTTTTGAAAAAAAAAATTGAGTTTGGTCATCGCTTTTTGGATGAATGATGCATATTGTTTAAAAGAATTTCGAAAGAGGAGGAGGTTCGACAATTGAATTTTTGAAAAGAGAGTTTGACTTAAAATAAAGGTTATGACCGCACTCATTGAAGGTTGCCTATATATCTCACTTGAAAAGAATCAGGTCATCCATAGTTTGGGCTAGGGCCCGATTAAAAAAGGACTAATGGGAGTCATGGAAGGTTTTTGAAACTACTTTTGAAATTAATCAAGGGAGTTATGGAACATTTTGGAAATAACTCAAGGAAGTTTGGAAATATTTTTAAAATAACTCAAGAGAGTTTTTAGAATATTTTTAAAACAACTCATGGAAGTTTTAGAAAGGTTTTTGAAGTCTTGCTTTAAAAATCTTAGAGTTGGAGTTTGGATTGGGTTAAAATAAGAGCTCTTTTGAACTTGTCTTGAAAAGTTTTTAGAAATCATCTTAGTAAAGGTATGTTGAATATCTCATTACATTTAAGAGATTAGCTATTGAGAAGCCAAACTCCGTTGAGGTTATGAATTTTGAAAACATATTTAGAAAAGGGGCTAAAAACTTCCATTAGGGTTTTTGAAACTTAAGGGTTTAGGAAACCCTAGTTGAATGTCACACTTTTCTTTGAACAACCTTAAACCATGGGAGCCTAAAATTGTTTCAATAGTGTGACTATTTGAAAATCATTTTTAAAAAATGCTTTTGAAAATATTTAGGGTATGGAACCCTAATATGAACCATGTATGTTTCATTTCATGTATCACTTTCCCTAGAGAACCCTAACCATGAGAGGGTTAAGATCACCAAAGGGTTGTGGATTTTTCGAAAACTTTTTAGAAAGCAAGTTTTGAAAAAGGTTAAGTGTCTCGCCATTTTAGGTTAAGACAAGTTTAAGAAAGCTCTTAAAAACATTTGGAGTGGTTTATAGAAGTACTTTGAAAATGACTTTGGAGTTATAATTTTTGAAAACCCAAGAGAGTAGAATATTTTTGAAAACAAATTTTAAAATCATTTTGAAATTGAATGACGGTTGGAAAAGAAAAGCCTTGAAATTGGTTTGACCTAGGGTTCACTAACTAAGGTTAGGTTAACCTAGGGTTAAGGTGACTTATGGTTAACTAACTAGAGCTAGGTTAACCTAGGGTTAGCCAACAAGGTTAGGTAAACCTAGTGTTTTGGAAGGTGGTTTTGAAGTAGGTTTTGGATCTAGTAGTTTAGAAAAGTGGTTTTAAACTAGGGTTTGGACCTAGTGGTTTTGGAAAAGGTGGAAGAGATAAGTTATGTATGAAACTTTGAAAGAAGTTTTTGAAAATCATGATTTCATGTAAAAAAATCTCATCATTTTATGTGAAAATTTTTTATGAAAATGCATGAACAATTGTCATTTTAAGTAGAAAAGTTATGATTTGATGTAAAATCTATCACACCCCCATCCCAATTAGATATTATGAATGTCACATTAGGAGAGGCGTAATTATACAAGTCACCGTACTTGTGAATGACACCTTAATCCACACCCGAAAGTAGAACACAGCAGAATAAATACCATTGCTTTATATAACCATAGACCAACTATACATAAATATAAAGTACATCAAAGTAAATCATCCTATAACTTTACACACATCTTTTAAATATAGGTACATAACAAACTCTCATAAAACCTCAACCTAACATAAAGCAAAATACAAATATAACTCAAATCCCAACATCTTATACAAATATGACAAGAAACTAAAAGCAAAGTAACAAGAGCTTTCCTAAGCCTCGAGACACGACATCGTGACATTGATAAGAATGCCACCGTGGCTAAGACCAATACTGTAGTGTACCAAACCATCATCTCTATATTACCTGTCAAAACAGTATGTGTGGGTGTGAGCTAATCGTCAACGTGCTCACGATAGATAATTAAACTCATAAAAAACGTTATATTCATAATCACATAATCAGCTATCAATAGATAATCCACTAATGAATGATATCATGTGATGCAATACATGAAACACGCGAATGTGGCACGATTTAGATAACGCTGGCCTAATATATCTATAGCTCGTTATTAAGGAATGCCCATCATGGCATTCCTAGGCCCGTCCACCATGACTAAACCTTTTGGTTAGCCCACCATGGCTAACTTTCTCGAGTGTAATGTAAGGCATACGATATGGATGGTATGCAATATCACCACATACATATATATAATCATCAATATCATCTCATACATATATATATATATATATATCACCGATATCACCGATATAACCTTATATATGACCACTATTAACACCTCATACGAATTCACCACCACCATACATATTAGAAAAACAAAACAAACAATCCATTCAATATAAATAAAACTATCTTATATTCCCACAATTAATACCAACGTTCATAACTATACAAACATTATATTCACTTCTATACGAATAAGATTATCTCAATTCTCACCTATCACTGCATACACAGTTGATGAAGTTACTCATTGGTTAAAGTTGAAGGATCTTGACCTCATTTAGCTCCTATCACTGCAACCATGTTAGTTACGAAACCACATTTTATAATTCATCAATAAATATTGAACATAAAAATATTTCAACAAATATATACCTTGAACATAATCATTTGAAAATAGGCTTAAAAGTGCCAAAATCCACTAAGTCCTTTAATCTGCCAAAACTAACATAGGTCTCATAACATGGACACAAATTCGTGAGTTTATACTAGACAATACAAACGTTGGCAATACAAACTTTGTCAAAAAATTTCAAACTTTGGCAATACAAACTAGACATCATAGAGAATATACTGACCAAATTTCACAGGTTTTGAATAAGTCTAAGTATTTATTTGGTATTTTATAAGACAAAATAGTGTTGCAAAAATGAGAATCCAATAGCAGATGGTCTATCTTTGAGAGGTTTTTAACATAAGTAAACGACAACAAAATGACATGAAATTTGCTACATATAATCATCCACATATTTAATAGATATAGTAAAACTTTCATAATTTTTTGACAACTCTAACTTAGTCTAATATTCTATCAAGCTAGGGGTCACAGATCTGGGCATCAGAATTCTGCAAAGACAGTCGGATTTAAAAAATTCACCATATTTCATAATTACAATATTTTTTAGTGAAACCAAAACCCAAATTACATTCATAACTTTAAGTTAAAGTGTTCAAAAATTTAGTCACAAATAAGATTTTCAGTTATGTCAAAACATCTCCAAATAGCAGCCCTGTCACAGAGATGACTCTGGTTATGACAATTATGGATGATTCTAAGTTTTTACCATGAAAGCCCTCGCCTCCTACACCCATTTACAAGGAATATAAGACATAAACATGCAAGAAACCCTAAACACACCATCACCATCACAAAACCATAAACATGAAATGTCACACCTTAGGAATGAAGACACAAGCCTTTGCCTTCAATCTTTTCTTTCTCTTCTTCTTTCTCTCATTTCTCCTCTCTTCTCTTTCTTTATCTTTCCTCCATACGAATGGTGAGGAGTCAACAAGCACCTCACCTAACTTTTCTCTCCCAACTCTTAGTCAATCTAGCTAACTTTCTCACTATAGAGTCCTACCAAAAGAGTCAACCAACTAACTCACCAACTAATTCACCAATGAAGAAATGACACATGTCACACACACATGCACCCACACAATTTTACATACCAATTAACTATGCAGTAAATGTAATTAAATAACTAATTCAACTAATTCTAATATATAATTAAACTAATTATGAAATTATGATATTAGGGTCTCACAACTCTCCCCTCCTTAAAGAATTTCGTCTCCAAATTCTTTTACCTCATGAAAAAAAGATATGGATACTGCTTTTGCATTATCTACTCACTATCCCATGTAGCTTCCTAGATTGTATAGCTCCTCGAAAGAAATTTCACCAATGGTATTACCTTATTGTGAAGTGCTTCATCCCTTCAATCTAGAATCTGCACCAGCTCCTTAATATAACTCAAATTATCTGCTAACTCAACCAGTTGCTAAACTAACACATGAGATGGATCTGACACATACTTCCTCAACATAGATACATGAAAAACATTATGTAGCTTGGACATCTCTGGAGGTAGATCTAACCTGTAAGCCACAACACCAACTCTTTCCATAATAGTATAGGACGCAATGTACCTTGAATTTAATTTACCCTTATTTCCAAATCTCAAGATACTTTTTCATGGAAAAAATTTAAGAAATACTTGATCTTCCACCTTAAATTCAAGTTCACGCCGTCGGTTATCCACATAACTTTTCTGCCTACTTTGTGCCACTTTCAAATGCTCTTGAACTGTCTCGATTTTCTCGATTATGTCTTGGATCATCCCCGAACCCAACAACTATCTTTCATCGACTTCACTCCAATGTACTGGAGTCCTATATCTCCTACCATACAATGTTTCGAATGGTGCCATGCCAATGCTAGATTGATAGCTATTATTATACGCAAACTCCATCAAAGCAATGTAATAACCCCAATTAGCTTTGAAATCAAGCATACAAGCTCATAGCATATCTTCCAAAGTCTGAATAGTGCTCTTAGATTGTTCATCTATCTGAGGATGAAAGTCCATACTAAACTTCAATGTTGTACCCATAACTTGCTGAAGACTCAACCAAAATCTCAAAGTGAACCTTGGATCCTTGTTTAAAACTATAGATACTAACGTTCCATGCAACCTGATAATCTCATTCACGTACAACTTAGTATATTTATCCAGCATATAAGTAATCTTTACCGGAAGAAAATGAGCTGACTTGATCAATCTGTCCATAATAACCCATATAGAATCATGTCCACTAGGAGTTTTTGGTAGTCCAACAACAAAATCCATAGTGATATGCTCCCATTTCCATTGAGGGATCGAGAGAGGTTATAATAAACCCACTAATCTTTGATGTTCAGCTTTCATCTGTTAGCAAGTCAAACATTTTGCCACGAATTTAGCAATATCCTTCTTCATCCCTGGCCACCAGTATATCTCCCAAAGATCTCTATATATCTTGGTAATTCTCAGATGCATAGTATATAATGAGTGATGTGCCGCCTTTAAAATTTTATTCTTCAAAGCTGAATGATTATGTACACGAAAGTGATTTCCTAACATCAAAGTATCATCATCAAGAATAGAGAAATCAGTGCTCACCTTCTCTGTCACATCTTACCTCATCTTTGTCAACTGCTCATCTTACATTTGAAGTTCTCAAAGCATCTGCCACTATATTAGCTCTTCCCAGATGGTAATGAATCACACATTCATAGTCTTTGATTAGTTCCATCTATCTCCTCTATCGTGCCTTCAATTCTCGTTGAGTGAATAGATACTTTAAGCTTTGGTGATCTATATAAATTTCATAAGGTTTCCCGTACAAATAATGCCTCCATATCTTTAATGCGAATACTACAGCTGCCAGCTCCAAATCATGAATAGGATAGTTCGTTTCATGTGTCTTCAACTATCTCGATGCATAAGCAATCACCCTTCCTCGTTGCATTAGCACACACCCCAAGCCTTGATGCAAAGCATCGATATACTCCACAAAGTCTCTCTTCCAGGAAGGAATTGTTAACATGGTGTAAGCACCCCATTTTTTACCGCTCGGCAGTCTACACTCCGTCCAGACTTGTTTTCAAGTCATTTTGGGCATATTCCTATCGAATCCAATTCTCTAGTTTCAAATTCCATCTTTCCATCACTTCGTGGGCCTGTCAAGCCCAAATAGAGGCAAAATGACCAAAATGCCCTTAGGGGCATTGTCCTTTCTTATTCCAATTCCGATCCCTCTCTTGAGACAGTTTATTCTTCGAGACGGTCCGAGTAGTGAAATACTCACAGAACCGTTAAAGTAGCGGAAATACTCACAGAACCGTTAGAGTAGCGGAAGTACTCTCAAATCGTCAACCCCGTCCGAGTAGCGGAAATACTCAACCCCGTCCGAGTGGCGGAAACACTCAAAACCTAGGTCAATACCCATGTCTGTTAGTTCACTTCAGTGAAAAATGACCAAATTACCCTTTGGACCTTTTCCGGTCAAGATGACCATTTTGCCCCTAGGCATCCGAACGCCCCGGGAATCACACCGGCTCTGGGTATCAAACCGGTAACCTTCTGAGAATACTTTTTATAGTATTCTCAACCTTCCCTTCTCTTTCCGGATCATTCCGAGCCAGTTCCGGCCAAACCGGTACAAAATGACCGTTTTGCCCCTAGACGGCCGGTCTCCTTCTTCGACCACACTGGCTCTGGGTATCAAACCGGTAATGTCCCGAGAATACTTTTTATAGTGTTCTCGACCTTCCGTTACCTTTCCGGACCATCCCGAGTCAGTTCCGGCCAACCCGGTACAAAATGACCGTTTTGCCCCTGGAGGGCCGGTTTCCTTCTTCGACCACACCGGCTCTGGGTATCAAACCGGTAATGTCTCGAGAATACTTTTTATAGTGTTCTCGACCTTCCTCTACCTTTCCGGACCATTCCGAGTCAGTTCCGGCCAACCCGGTACAAAATGACCGTTTTGCCCCTGGTGGGCCGGTCTCCATTTCCGACCACGTTGGCCCTGGGAATCAAACCGGCAACCTCTGGGAACATTCTAAATAATGTTTCCAGACCCCAAGTCTTCTTCCGGGACAGTTTGAGTCTGTCCCGGTAGTTTTCCGGTCCGATTGACCGTTTTGCCCCTAAAGGCTCGGTCAACCTTTCCGACACATCCAATCCTCACTTTTCAAGTCAAATACCTCCAGGACACTATTTTAAGTGTTCCTGCTCGTTTTCGGCTTTCCGGGTCACTCCCGGCTCCTTCAAATCATTCCCGGACTTTTCGAAGTCACTCCTAGTGAAGCCAGGCTAAAATTTACATGGTAGTCACTAGTACAGGCGCCCAAATCTAGTCAAAGATACGTTGCTTGCCGACCTTAATTGTTTCCTAAATGGATGGCGCCACTAGCAGTGGCGCCAAGCCAAAAAATGGCCTGGCGCCACTCCTAGTGGCGCCAATATAAATTTTGCCCTGGCGCCACTACAACAGGCGCTAAGCTTGTCTTCCCTCTATAAATACAGAGCCTCGATCAACGTGAAAGGGGTCTGCAAACTTAACCTAAGAATCTCATATTTCGATACACAGAGCTCGAGCACCTCCAAAACCCTAGCCTCCCTAGGTTTTTCCAAACCCTAGCCACTATACACAAACCCTAGCCTCCTATACACTTATACATTCCCCCATACACTCATACCCTAACCTTCAACCATCCTTCGGAGACTTGAAGAGCTGCCATCTAAAGCTTGAAGACAACCCTTGAAGGTTGAAGAAGAAGATCAAGACCATGACTGAAGATTGAAAACCGCACGGCGCGCAAAATAAACAAGAAACAAGGTAGGCTCCCTATTTAAATTTCCGCATTCCCCCTCTCTCTTCTCTCTCCAACCCACTTGGGTTTTCTCTATTTTAATCCCCCATCTCTTTCCCCCCCCCTTTTCTTTGCATGCTTGAAACAAGGGGATTCCTGGTCCATGTGTAGGATTGGACTATTGGAGAGTCACCGTGTCGGGGGCTTTCTTATAGTCTAACCAAAGACCACGTGGGTCCGGCCCCCTTGATTATGTGGTGAAGCCTTAACCTTGTATGTTCACGACCCCAAATTGCATTGTGCATATCATAGTCTTGCATCTTCCAAAACTCGTTTTCAAAGTTGTTTTTCAAAAAATCGTTTTCAAACTTGTTTTCAAAATTGCATCAAAATCTCTTTTTCAAAAACTTGTTTTCAAAACCACAATTCTAGGGTGATTCTAGCCTTTCCATGGCTAGGTTTGCTTTAGGAAAGTGTTATATTAAAAGTGGCCTTTTGGCCTATATTTTCAAACTTTGTTTTCAAAACCACTTTCTTAAAGTGGTTCTAGCCCTCTTATGGCTAGAATCGCTTTAGGAAAGTGAGATGTTTTTGTACTTTCCAAAAACTCTCTCTCTCTCCAAGAATTTCCTCCTAAAAATTCCTTTTTCAATATACTTTCCTAAAACTCTCATCTTCAAAATTGTTTTCAAAAACTCCCTTCCAAAATCTATTTTTCAAAACTCTCTTTTTCCACTCCTCTCCAAAATCTTTTCCTCAAAATCCACTTTCTAAAAACTCTCTCCAAAAATCTTTCCAAAAACTCTCTTTCTAAAATCTTCTTTCTAGAAATTCCCTTCTAGGATTTCCCTTCCAAAATCTACGTTTCTAAAAACACACTTTCCAAAAACTCTTTCCTTAGAGCCCCAAATCAAGCCCTAGAACCCACAATTAGGAAACCCTAATTTTCTTTCCAAAAACACAATTTTTAAACTTTGCCCTAAACCTAGGTTTCCAAAATCTTTTGTTTTCTACATCAAAACTATACATGTTTCCAAAACCTATTTTCTATGTCGAAACTACAATTTTTTAAAACTAGGGTTTCTAAAATTTCCCTCTCCAAATTCTTGTCAAATCCTATCTTCTCTTTAAGAAACCAAATCCAATCTCCCCATTTAGGAAACTAGATCCCGTCCTCCGTTTTAGGAAACAAAATCCAACCTTTCTCTTTTAGAAACCAAATCCAATCCCTTCCTAATCCAAATCTTTCCTAATTCTAATCCTTCCTAATCTTCCACTCTCCTAAATCTTAAGTTTTCAAAACTTGAACATATAAATCTTTCCTAAACTTTAAAACTCAACTTTCAAATTTTTCTTCGTTCAACCCTTTCCTAATTCTACCCTTTTCCAAAATCTTTTTCAAATCTAAGTTTTCAAATCTAAGTTTTCAAATCTTTCCTAAACTTAAGCCTTTCCTAATCTCAAGATTCTCTAAAACTCTAAAAACTTTTTGAATCTTAAACTTTCTAAATTTCAAATCTTTCCAACTTCAAAACTTTCTAAATTTGAAACTTTCTTAAGTTAAATCTTTCTAAACTTCCAAGCTTTCTAAATTCTAAACTTTTCAAAACTCCAACATCTTTTCAAATCCAAAACTTTCCTATTTTCAAAACTTCCTTATTTTCAGAACCTTTCCTTCTTCAAAACTTTCCAAAAATAAAACTTTCCTAATTTCAAAACTTTCCTAAAGTTGAAAACTTTCTTAAACCTAAAACTTTCCTAATTTCGAAACTTTCCAAAATTCTAAACTTTCCAAATTCAAAACTTTCCTAAGTTGAAACTTTCTTAACTCAAAACTTTCCTAATTTGAACCTTTCTTAATTCGAAACTTTCCAAAAAATGAAACTTTCCTAATTCGAAACTTTCCTAAATCGAACATTTCCTAATTCAAACATTTCTTAAATCCAACCTTTCCTAATCTCCTAAACCTTCCAAGTCAAGTCAAACCTTTCCTAAGTCTAGGTTTCTTAAAACCTTCATCTCTCTAAAAACAAGTCTAAATCTTTCTTCCAAAATCAATCTTCTCAAATCCAAGTCCAATCTTCTCAATTCCAATTTCCAATCTCCTTTTCTAATCTCAATTCAATCTCTTTCTTCCAATCCAATCTCTCTCTTCAAATCAATCTATTTTCAATCGGACTCTTGTCCGAACTACGACTGACCTGATTCCTCCAAAGGGATACGTAGGCAACCTTCATAGGTGCAGTCACAATACTTTTCAAACTTTCAATTCCACTCTCATGGGTGTGGTTTTCAAAATCTTCTCAAATCTCAAATTTCAATTTCAAAATTTCTATTTTCAAATTCCTATTTCCAAGTTTTCAAGCTTTTCAATTTCAATTCTATTTCTTCAAATCTCTTTCAAATCAAATCCAACTTCTTTTCAAATCTATCTTTCCATTCTCTTATCTTGCACTTGCATATCATGCATTATATTAGTTTTCAAACATTGTTTTTCTAAAGTGAATAGGGTTGAACTATAGTTAGTCGAAGACTCCCATAGGTAAATCTAGGGTAGATTGACATGTAGGTACCGAAAGGGCCGGGTAGGGTGATAGCTTAGTGCGTCTTCCCTACACGTAACCAACCTCCGAACCTAGATCACTGATTTCAAAGACCAAAAAGGAGTCATTTTTCTAAAAAGGGCTAAATGTTTTCCAAAGGTTGCCAAACAACCTGTTTTCTTAAAAACCCTCTCTTGAGGAGATGTTTTCAAAATTGTTTTTCAAAAACCCTAAGTGTAGTCTTTGGATTATTCTTAGTTTTTAGGTGACCTAACTCACCTTAATCAAGTTAGGTGGCGACTCCGAATCTTTTTCAAAAGCCCTTTATTCAAACCTATTTTTCAATTCAAACCAAGTCACACTCATTCTTCTAGGAGGGTGAGTTCTAACGAGAGAGTACAGCATTTTTCCCGCTTGGGTGAGTATTCCTCGAGTGCGAAAAATCTGGGCGCGACACATGGGCGCTGAAGTTAGTTTGATATTTAACTCCTTGAAACTACACTTATAATCAACTATCTAATCAAATGCTACATCCTTGCCAGTCAACCGTGTCAAAGGAATGTCAATAGATGAAAATCCCTGTATGAATCTCCGATAGTAACTTGCTAATCTCGAAAAACTTCTAACCTCTAAAACATTCTTCAGTTGTTTCTAGTTCATAATAGTTTCATTTTTCCTTGGATCAACATTAATTCCCTCAAAAGATATCACATACCCCAAAAACACTACTTCATCAAGCCAAAATTCAAACTTGCTAAACTTAGCATATAATTGCTTATTCCGCAAAGTTTACAATACAAGTCTCAACTGATTCTCATGATCTTCTTCATTACATGAGTATATCAATATATCATCAATAAGGACAATCACAAAAGTATAATGAAAAGGTCAGAATACCTGGTTCATCAAATCCATGAAGATAGCAGGTGCATTAGTCACTTCGAAAGGCATCACCAAGAATTCATAATGACCATACCGAGTACGAAATGCAGTCTTTAGTGTATCACTGTCTTTTATTTTCAATTGATGATATCCAGATCTCAAATCAATCTTTGAAAACACTATTGCTCCTTGCAATTGATCAAACAAATCATCAATCCAAGGCAAACGATATTTGTTCTTTACAGTAACCTAATTCAACTGCCGGTAATCAATATACAATCTCATGGTGCCATCCTTTTTCTTCATAAACAAAACTGGTGCTCCCTACAGCAATACACTTGGCTGAATGAATGCCTTATCAAGCAAGTCTTGTAACTGAAGTTTCAACTCCCACAATTTAGATGGTGTCATTTTATACGGTGAAATTGAAATCGGTGTAGTTTCCGGTAACAATTCAATAGAAAACTCCACTTATCTGTCTGGTACCACCCTTGGAAGCTCATCCGGAAAGACATCCGAAAGGTCTTGAACCATAGGAATATCAGATAACTTCAGTTCTAATTTTGTAGTGTCAACTACATGTGCAAGATATCCTTCACATCCTTTCTATAATAGCTTCTTAGCTTCCAAAGCTAATATCAAACAAGTTGAAACTACATCTCCTTTCCCTTGGAATTTGAATTCTGCTTCATTCAGCCTTCTAAAAACAACTTCTTTCGTAAAGTAATCAATAGACGCATGATAAGAAGATAATCAATCCATCCTCAATACAAAATCGAAGGCATGAATAGCCAACTGAATCAAGTCAACCACCAACTCGTTACCCCCAATCTTCACCACACAATCTTTATATACCATATTTACTATGATCACATCTCCCACAAGTGCAGACACAAGTAAAGGTTGTGAGAATGAACTATATGGTCTATCTAAATGCATATTAAATGCAATACAAACAAATGAATGTATAGAACCTGGATCTATCAACACATATGCCTTTTCATCAGCTATAGATAACATACATGTCATAACATTAGGAGTAGTATGCTCATCCCTCAGCGTCATGGCATAAACTCGTGCTTGAGTGCGTGATTCAAGCGTTGTAGCCTGTCCCCATTGTGAAACTCCTATTGCTCCCCTGCTTCCACTAACCACATTACCTACGGATGATGTTGTTACAAGATTTTGAGGACAATTCTGTGCTATGTGTCCCGGCTGTCCACATTGGTAGCATTTATCGATCCACAACACCATACAATCTCTAACAATATGCCCCTAAGCCTCACATTTATAGAAAACGATTCTCTTGGTGCTACCCCCCAAAGATCTTGAACTATTAGACCTAACTAGTGGTCTCCATGCTCTTTGGCCCCCAGGACTTCCTATGCTTCTTGCATTACTGAACCATGAACTGCCCAATCCAGGATTAAATTGCACTCGTCTTTATTCCACAGTTGAAGTAGATTCTGAAGGTCTCTGTGGTGAAGTACCAACTCCCGAATCAAACCTCCCCTTCTTGAATTGTTCTCGTTTTCCTAACGTCTCATTCACGTCCTGTTCCATGAACTTGGATTTGTTCACCAATTCTACATATCTGGTGATCTCAAATGTAGAAACCCAAGACCTGATTGACAGTTTCAAGCCCTGTTGGAATATTCTGCATCTTCCATATGTACTAAGTCGGTTGTAAATCTAGACAAGGCTATGAACTGCTCTTTATATTCTACCACTGACATCCTTCCTTGCTTTAATAAAATAAATTATTGCTCTTTTTGTTAACGGTAAATGAGAGGAAAGTATTGCTCATTAAATATTTTCACAAATTGTTGCCACGTAAGCAGTACTCCCTCGGTTTGAGCATTCATCATTCATCTCATGGCTTCCCAACAATTTCGTGCCTCCCCTCAAAGCATAAACGTAGCCAAAGGTAGCTTCTGTTCATCAGTTATCTCCATCACTTCAAATATAGTTTTTAGCTTCCTTAGCCACTCTTCAGCTACTAATGGATTAGTTGTCCCCATAAATTTTGGCGGATTTAGTTTCATGAATTGCTCATGTAAAGTCGTACTCCTTGGCACTAATCTTACCATCTGATATTCTATATATTGTGCCATCAAATTCGCAAGTTTGTCAGTTGCATCAGATTGATTCTAGAAACGTGGTTCATGCTCTCCTTGCCCCACGCCCCTGACCGAAGCTAATGAATCTCCTCCTTCCATTGCCCTGCATGATTCCCTTTGTGCCATTCTTTTTTGCATCAAATTAGAATAAGTACATCATATATATAGTTTATACACTCCTTAACTACCTAACCAACACTGACAACACCCTACAGTTCACTGTACTCCAGACACCAACTCCGCACCATAGCTTTAGTACATAACCAGGCTATGAAACACAGTTTTGAGACAAACTGTAGCTCTGATACAAAGCTGTCACACCCCCATCCCAATTAGATATCATGAATGTCACATTAGGAGAGGCGTAATAGCACAGGTCACTGTACCTACGAGCGACACCTTAATCCACTCTGTGTGGGTATGAGTTAATTGTCAACGTGCTCACAATAGATTTTCAAACTCATAAAAAAACGTTATATAAATAATCACAGAATCAACTATCAATAGATAATCCACTAACAAATAATATCTTGTGATACAATGCATGAAACATCCAAATGTGCGTGTGATTTAAATAATGTTGGCCCAATATATCGATGGTTCGTTATCAAAGAATGTCCATCGTGGAACCCCTTGGTCCATCCACCGTCACTAAGCCTTTTGGTTAGCCCACAATGGCTAACTCTCTCTAGAGTAATGCAATGCATACGATAAGGATGGTATGCAATATCACCACATGCATATATATAATCACCAATATTACCTCATATATATATATATATCACCATATCACCTCAAATATGACCACCATTAACACCTCATATGAATTTATCGCCACCATACATATTAGAAAAACAAAACAAATAATCCATTCTATATGAATAAGACTATCTTATATACCCACAATTAACACCAATATTCATAGCAATACAAACAATACATTCACTTTTATATGAATAAGAATATCTCAATTCCCATCTATCACTGCACACACACTCGATAAAGTTACTCCTTCGTTGAAGTTGAAGGTTCTTGATCTCCGTTAGCTCCTATCACCACAACCATGTGTTAGCACCCCATTTTGGCCACTCAGTGATCTCTGGCCTGACTGGAAGCACTTACAAACCAACACAAGCATACTCAAGCCTAAATTGGCTTTTCAAATCCAATCCGATCTATCAACTGCTTCGCGGACCCACTGGGCCTAATAGAGACAAAATGATCTAAATTCTCCTCATGCATTAGTCAATCCAATCCAACAACTCAGCATATCTTCTATAAGACGATAAGTCCATTCAAATTCAAAGTCAAATCCAATTGTTCCGTTATTCGAGAAAGTTGATCCCTCATTGACGGTTAGACTATTCCACCTAGCATGGCATGATCACCGAGAAAGTTCATTCCCTAGATAGGTAAAGCCCTTTTTACACTCATATCTGGTAAGTACTTAAGTGCCTGAGATGGAAGAGCGGTTCACTTCTAGCACCTGCTAGCGCGTCAATGTAGAATTTTCGATAATTCGGCATGTTTTTTGAGAAAGTAAAACCCCTCAAGAATGGAAGACCGTCCAATTCCGGCACGAGAAAGTACCAATTCTGAGAAAGTGACCATTCCTCGAATAGAAGTCCGAACCAGATCCAGGCCGATCAACATCGATGCCTGCTAGCCTGTTTTGGTAAAAAATGACCATTTTGCCCTTAGCAGGCCCATTACATTCTTTGAGAAGTACCAAGTCCTTAGAATAGTAAGACCACCTTTCTAGGCCGTCCCTAAATGATCTGGCATATCCAGTGCCATCCAGTCAGCCTCGGTCCTTTCCCGAAGGTTTCCCGGTCAACATAACCATTTTGTTTAGGTATCCAAATGCCCCAGGAAACCACACCGGTTCTAGGTATCAAACCGGCAACCCCCCCTCCCCCTGACAGTTAACTCTAATTAACCCCAGTTAACTCTAGTTAACCCCAGTCAACCCTGTTGAACTCCAGTCAACTCTGGTTACCCCAGTCGACTCTGGTTAATCCCAGTCAACTCTAGCTGTGCTAAGGCCTTTGAGGAGGAGACTTACGGTGGAGTTGCTATTTGGGAGGCTTCTAGCGAGACTTCTAAGGATACCTTCAGCGGTGTCGATGCTGGAGATGCTTATGACTGAGCCTGCTAGTTGGCTAAGGGGTGACTTCAACTCCTTTTTGTATTTTGCCCCATTCCCCTGCTTTCTATTTGAGAGAGAGATAGAGAGAGTTTTGTACAACAATAATTTATCTATGACAATTTTATTTTTGCACATACTTTCTTTTTCTGGTTTTATCTTTGATGCCCAATATGGATGCTCATTATGACATATTCGGAATGCATATTTTAGATTGTTATTTGTTTCATGAAATATCACATAGTAATATATCATAACAACATGAGTTAAAGTACTTCCTTTTAGCGTGTTGGATATGGACGACATTCCGAGCTTTTTAAGACGTGTTCAGTTTCTTTCTCAAATTTTTCCTCTTAGTCAGTGATGGGCCTCTGAGATCCTGAGAAGGCATCAGTTAGGGATTGGCTTGTCTAAAGTCAAACATCATGAGTTTGTTTCTAAAGGGGATGAGGTTTTTTTTAGAAGGTCGAACATCTTAGGTTAATTCTTTTTGAATGAATCGAAAGGTTCAAATTTGTATGGGTGGTCAAGAATGGGTCATCACCCCATTTTCAATGGTTTAAAAAAGGTTTTACTATAGTATGATGGTTCTAATAAGAAGGCTTCCATTTTATCGAAGTGTGGGAACTATTACACTAGCTCTAGCCTGCTAAAGATTTGATTATCATTCATTTTTTCTATCCCGCATTTGTTTAGCATGTCTAGTGATGTAGATTTTAATGAGCTAAATTTCTAGGGTAACTCCTTTATTTCCTTTGACCGAGGTCTAAAGACTTCCTTGACTGTGAGAGCTTTTAGATTAATGGATCATTGTCGATCAAAGTGATCTTCCTATGGACTATAATGTATGGTTAGATGAGGGGTAGAGAAAGAAAAGGATATTTTTGGCCCAACATTTTGATACAAGTAAAGATTAAGGATCACTGTCTATGAATAACTTTTGAGTGAAATTGCTCCTAGTATAAAGGGTGAAATCTCTTAATGCTAAATGTCCATCATCAATCTAGGAGGACTTTAATTTGGACTATAATGTAGGCTAAGGTTAAAAGTTTACAATGGAAGGGTAAAAGGCTTAAACTTTTTGTTGAGGGGGTTGTTTTACTGAGAATCATCTTTGGGAATCTATTCTTTCGATCAATGCCGCAGCTTGGCAAGCACCTTTGAGTTGCCTATCTTTTGAAGAAGGTTTTTTAGACTTTGCAATTCTTTTTTATTTGAGAGGACTTAAATTTGGACCGTAATGTAGGCCAGGTTATTGGTTTAAGAAACGAAGGGTAAATGAGGCTCAAATTTCTTATGTAAAGGGTTTTTTTAGGACCCGTGATCACCTTTTGAATTGCTCCTTTCCATTTTCCTTTTGCCCTTTGTTGCTCCAATTAGGATGAGGATATTTTGAATTCAACTATTTTGATACAAATGAAAGAACTGCGCTCTCTTCTTCTTCTTCTTCTTCTTTTCTCCGTTTTTCTCCTTCTTCTCTTTTAATTTTCTTTTTCCCTCTTTTTTTGTGGGGCTTTTGATATTCTAAAATTGACCCAGTGTGGGCAGTGATCATCAGGTAGGGTTTATATGAAAGAATCATTATAGGTTTAACAGGCATACAAGGGATAAAAATGTCTCTTTTTTTTTCTCAAGATAGAAGAATTGATGGCTTCTCCTTATTTCAAATTGAATAGCATAGTCCTTAAAGCCTTACAAAATTTGACAACCAAGAGGTTCTTCTTGCGGATTGATGTTGACTCGTTCTTGTGCCAAGGAATGCTCTGTCACATGGAAAGACTTGTTCATTACCCTTTGTGTTGGCTGGTCGAGTCAACTAATCCCATTGTTTCCTTAGTATGAGGGATGATTCCAGGTATAGCTTTTGAAAAAAAACTTTTATGGCTCAAATGGTTTAGTAAAGGTTATATTTCTTCATATGAAAGGGTAGCTAAAATGATGGTCTGCTATCATCTTGATTTTGTACTTTTAGCCATTAGTGCTTTCAGGAGCCCTTCATGGTGAAACACTTGATTGAATAAAACCCTTGTCAAGCAAGTCTTGCGACTAAACTTTCAACTCCCGCAATTTAGATGCTACCATTCTATATGGTGCATTAGAAATGGCTTCTCCTGGCTCAAGCTCTCTAACCCCAAAGCACCTTAACACACTCCTAAACTTCGCACAAGAGGTCCAAAGATACAAAATAGCATTTTCTAAGTTATAAATACATTTAAACCAACCAAAAACACACAAAGCATGGAAGATTTGGGCTTCCACCATGGAAACCCCATCTTCTTCCTCCTCCTTCTTCCTCCCTCCATCTCCATAGCCTATGCAACACACAAGCATGCTATAAACAATGAAAAATCCACAAGACAGGTAAGATCAATATAAAACTCACCTTGGATGATAGATACAAAGTGCAAACAAGGTTCCTTGGTTTTTCCCCTCTTCTTCTTCCTCTTCCGCTCTTTTTCTTTCTTCCTCTCTCTTGCTCTCCTGGCCATCGACTTCTCTCCCCTTCTCCAGCCTTCTCTTTGACGTCATTAGCCAAGAAGACATACACAAGTGTATCTACACCCCGCACATGCACCTCACATGCACACACTCACCAATTGACTCACCAATTGACTCACCAACCAACTCACTAGTCAACTCATCACAAGCCACACACCACACACAGATGCACAAAGCATTATCATGCAAGAAATAAAAGTAATTATAGAATTTTGAGAGTGGGGTCTCACACTTTCAGTCGTTTACGTTAGGGATTTGAACTTATCAACTTGCTTTAGCATGGGGTGTGATCCTTAGTAGGTAATTTTGAAGGAATTGTAATCCAAGCTTAAAGGGTTTTCTAATGGAATCAAATCAAACGAATGGTTGCATAATAGAATGTCCATTATCCTGTCAACTTTGATCCATTAATCTTTTAAGCTCTTACAGTATTTTGAAAATCTTTTTAAGGGATTTTGTTTTTCTTCTTTTGTTGTGACCAAACTAAGGGATTAGACCTAGGCTACCTATGTATCTCAGTGAACTCAAGAATAAGGTCATCCATAGTTCTGACCTAGGACAAATAGCCATTACAATCCTAAAGTCAAAAAACATGACAATAAATGTTGGATCTCTTTTTAACAAGCAAACTTCAACAATTTAGAGTTGTGGTAGTAGTTCTTCACCTCCTTCGATCATAGTAGCATTTTGTTAGGTTGGTTGGGACTGGGAGCTAGAGCTAGGTGGTTTCAAAAGTTGTGGGAAGGACTCCAATGCAATGATCTTTGTGATGCCGTTGACTCTAGAGTCGATGAGGTCTTGGATTTTGTGCTTCAGCAAATAACAATCTTCAGTTTCATGGCTTGGGGATCTTGAATGAAATTCGTAGCGTAGGTTTGGATTGTAAGTGTTAGGTAATGGGTTAGGAATGGGTTTGGTTGGTATTGGAACAAGGTGTTGGATTTGAGAAGCAGATAGTAAGTCACAGTTTGAGAGCATAATAGTGGAGTGAGGACTCGATCTCTTCTTATTGCCTTCTTCTGAAGAGTGATGTGCCCATTCTTGATTCGGGGTTGACTTCTCGCTGAGTGTTGAGCAAGGATGGCTGTATAAGGTTAAAAATTGGTGTTGCCATGGCATAGTGTAGAGGCTGCTGCTAGGAGATAGCATTTAGATGTTAGATGGTCAACTTCTCTTGTTCTTTAATATAGGTTAAGCCTGTGAAAGACAGAAGTAGGGAAAGCATTGTCTCCAGTTTTATCATCTTCTTCTTGAGTCCTAGTACCTCCAATAACTGGGCTTGTCTCTATCTGAGTTGTGAACTTGGTGGAATGCTGGGTGGATCCATAGGTTAGGTTATGCTTCTTTAATCTAGAAAAATGAAAAAGAAAACCTCTTATCTTTTGCGAGGTAAAAGGAAAAACAAACTAAAGTTAGTCCAACTTCTTTTAACTTCTTGTTCATAAATATAAAAGCATATGTATTACATATATATACATTCTATAATAGTATAATATATAAAGATAAGAAAAAGAGAAAGAGCAAATAGGAAAAACGGAGAGATTAAAGAAAATGTGTTCTTCATATTTTATGGCATTATTATCATTCATAAAAAATAAAGGTCAATAAATTGAAACTCTATTATTTTCATATTCAGCACCACTAATAAATTTAATTATTCACAATTAGTCAATAACATGGTTGGCTTGGATTACTTAGTCTTGCGTTTTAAAATTTTAAATCAATGTTTAAATATTTAGTTGTTTAAAGTGGCATCATTTTATAGTATATTATGATAATTGATAAATATATTATTAATTTACTTTTATAATATTTAAACATTAAAATAAAATACTGAAAAAAATCCCTAGAGCCGCCACTTAGAAGAATCCAATGTAACATGCATATTTTGCAATGACCAATGTAAACTTTCTTAAATTCTGGGAGCCTATACAATATGTTCTAGTTTAAATGTTAAAAAAAGAAAAAATCTATAGGAGGTAAATAAAATTTTGAAAATGGGGTGGTTTGGGGGCGTGGCCTTAGCCCAACCTTGTATTCCACTATGTATGACTTTAAATAACCTCATAAGCCGCATATAATATAAATTAAAGAAATAACATAAGCATTTTACATTAAATCATGTTCTAATAGTTTTTAAAATTTGTTATTTTCATTAAAATATTATTTTGATAAGTTCAAAACCTCTATTTTCTTAAAACTCCACCTTAATTAGTAAAAATCATCATTTCTATTATAAAGAATTTTAATTGGTTAGAAACCTCCATTTCCAAAACCTGTTATTTTAATGGACAAAATATTTATTTTGTTCAAATATTGTTCTGAGCAAATTATAATCAGCGTAAAACAATTGTTTCCGTACTAAATACATTACAATCAACTAAAAACAAAACCTCCGCCATTATACTAAGCACATTCTAATAGACTAAAAACGAACACCTTGATAATAAAGAAAATGTGCTTGCTAAAGCATTTATGAACTCGATTGGAACATGCTACCGGTTTAAAGTTTGTCCACTATGCTGTAGGCAGGAGTTATGTTTAGTGTATATATAGTGCAAAGTGAATGATAACAAATTGGGAAAATAAATAAATTGTGCTCTTCTTACACAATTAGATATTAAGCATGTTTTACAAAAGTTGAACCCAATTTCATGAAATGAATAAACTCGTGAAAACTCTTAAAAATATGAAAACTCTCTAGAAATGTCTCTCATAATTTTAGAAAAGAGAAAAAATAACAACAAAAATAACAATGCTCTGGAAAGAACGAAATTTTTGTTCTTGTGCGAGGGGTGTCTCCAAACTGTGGGTAATAATAATAGGCTTTCGAAAGCATTATGTCTAAAAGATTTGACAAAAATTATGTTGAAATTTTGAAAAGCATATATAAATGTCCTTTGGATATAAAATATTGTCGGCCTGAGCCCACGAGTGTTCCAATTGGTTGGAACCTTAGTTTTTCCTGCTCACAGTTCTCGGTTTACGTCCTGGCATCCCCTCTCCCATTCCCTAGGTACCAGATAGCTAGATAGACTTATTTTGTCTCTTGCTCCTATATAAGCGTGAAGGATAACAAATTATAAAAATAAATAAACTGTGTTCTTCTTACACAATAACAATAACAATCAGAAAATAAGCATGTTCTATAAAGTTGAAATCAATTTGAGTGCTTTTAAGCTTTTATGTTTATCAAATCCCTAATCATGTTATTCTGTTAGTGTTGTTTATAAGATGCCTCTCTTTTGTTCTAAAAGAAATACTAAATTCACAATTTTAATTGCTATACCCATAGTTATTAATACCATTTTCATACCTGCATACCATTTCAGCAAAAAAAAAAAAAAAAAAAAAACAAAATGAAACGAGAATAAGTTCCATTGCGATACATTTTTTGGCCACCACTTCATATTCAGTACGTCAAGCATTACAACCCTCTTCCAAGCACAACAATCATTTATTGCTTCTGCGTTTTTAACATAAAAAATGTTTTTCCTTTTTCGGATGCTGTAATGGGCAAAGCCCTAAGAGAGGGAGCATAAGTCAATCCATGACCTTATTGTTGGCTAAGGGCGCTATTACTATTGAACTAACTCTCTTTTTCTTCTCTCTCCCCACTCTTTTCCGCCTAGATATAAAGGAGTATAACAAATCATCTCTCTCTCTCTCTCTCTCTCTCTCTCTCTCTCTCATAATGAATCATAAATTACAATTCAATATAGCTCTTCTATTTTTAATTTTATTTTTTATTGCTAAGTAATGTAAAGTTTAATCAGTCTTTTAGGAAAATAGTTTCGAGGTTAACAATACTTGATACTAATTATATCATATCATATATATATAAAATATTATAAGTATATATATTTTATAAATATACAAAATTCATAACATTAAATGCAAAACGGTGCACTGAAATACTATATTAATAGTGTCACGCCCCAAAATATGGGTTGATTTAAACAAAAAATAACTACATTTGAGAAAAATAAACCAAATTTTCAACAATATTACAAAATAATAACAAATTCCAATTTATTAAAAGTACATAATATAGCAGAGCAACTACAAGTCACTCAACTAACAATCTAAATCCCAAAAATTCCAATCATTCTAATATAACAAATAATACAGAGTTCTCACAATACTAAAGAAATAATAATAAGAAAATTTAGCTAATTTCTGGCAATGCTTTCAAGCAAATATCATCTCTGAATAATTTTCTACCACCTTCTCATTTGGAATATCAGCTGCAAAATATGGTGGGGTGTGAGCTTATGCAGTAGTCCAAAATATCTAACATACAGTATATAACTTACAAAGCAAAATATAGGCATGTGAAAAAAAAATATCAGCAATATAACATGAATGCAATGTGCATGACAATCTCACTTTCACTCTAAGCAATAATATTCTTCTTTTTCCTTTATTTGATTTCTAACTCTTATTCTGTTCAACGCGATATCATCTCATTATCCAATTCATGTTATCAAATTTCTACATTTTCAAACTCATTATTTTTTATTAATTCTTTTTGGGAGAGATAATGACTTTTGGAGCTTTCATCCGTGGTGTCATCCTCCGGCACGTTCTCAGAACTTTCATCCGCAGGATGCATGTACTGACTTGTATCTATGATAGCATAAATCCTTGGTCAAGATAATTTTTGGTTTTTTGCCTAAGGGAGGTGCAATCCCTACTAACTTATATTTTCATATTTTTTATTATCTCATTATTTCTAATATTCTCAAATCTTATTCAAAATACTCCATCTTTTCCAAATGTTACAATATCACATTATTCTCTTTCAACATCTAAAATGTGAACTCACATTATCCCATCACGAGTTATGCAATTCAATGTAATGCATGCCCTATAGATCATTATATTTAATATAATCATAATCTAATGACTCAAGGCATCATAATAGTAACAGTGTCATTCAAATAAGTATATCACAAATAGTAATAATTATGCATTACATAACATTTTAATCATAAACAAGAATAATCAGGTTAGGTAAATCATGTAGAATGAGATAATAAAATCAATCTTCACAACCAGTCAAAATAATTGGCATAAACTCATCACTGTGTAAATTTTCTGCACAACACAAGTGCCTAAAATGCTAAATAATATCATTTTATGTAAATCTAGAATATCATTTTATCAGATGCAATTAGTTGGATCATTAAACTTTATCATCAAGATTAACATATTAAAATTTCATAGTAATCCGTTCATGTTTGATTGTTGAACAGCAAAGCTGCTATTTTGACCATTTATTCACTAGCATTCTAGATCACCATCTTATTATTAAAATTTTACCAAACTAACAACAAAACTGGATTTAGCAGATTGAAAAAACTAGCGTATGGTGTTTTGACCAATTCAAAATCAGTTCAGAAAGGGTCCAGATTAAGCAAGGGTCCAATGTAGCTATTATGGCCTCACTCACACAGGATAATATCTTATTGTCTATTTCACCTACGACAAACCAGATTGTTTCTCTCTCTAATTTCTGAACCTCGCACTCTCTTTCCTTTTCTTCTTCTTTTCCTTTCTTTTTCCTCCTTTCCTTTTCTTCTTCGTTCCGTTTATTTTTTCTCCTTTTCACTTCCTTTCGTTTCTTCTCTTTCTTTCTTCTTTGCTTCCCCCCTCTTTATCCCTACGGGCCATGAGTGGTCATAACTCTCAAGGCCATAAATGGCTAGCAAACCAACACCAATTCTTATACAAATAAACACCCACAGCTGCCATTACTCCCATTTATATACACAAAACTAACACTCACTAATATACATATACATACACACATGTATAAACAGTCATCAACTATAATATCTATTAAAGATAATTTGTACCTACGACACTCCCAACAAAATCTAAACCTGCATAATTCGGATCTCATAAGAGAATGAGAGAAGCAAGCCAATTACACTTTGGCTTCCTAAACATTACACTTTATAATAGATAAAAAAAAATCCTTCATTATTAATAACCCAAAGAACTAAATAGCATGATCAATCTAATACATCAAGATGCCGCATTGTTTTATTACAAAATTACATTAAGAAGTAAATAGCTGCACTCTTTTCCTAAGTGAATAAATAGTCACTACAACATCAAACTTCTATAATTAAAACCAATAAAATCCGAAGGGTTTGACATTTAATTTTTCTCACTATTTTTTTTCCTTCAATTAGTGTGTAATTAAGGCAGCTTTCAGCTGCAACCTTTCAAATGGGAAATTAATCTACAAATATGGTCCTGATCATCTGTTCCAATTCAGCAAAGAAAATGGCAGTGTTTAGATCCAAAATTTCCAATAGGTTCATAAAAAATTAAATATATATTTTTTTTACTTAAAAGCTTCTTTTTTGTGTCTTATCTATTTCCTTACACATCCTTGAATTAGCTTCTTGGATTTTATTCAAAAGCATATCCATAGTTTTGGCTTTCATGAATTTTAAAAAGGGGTTTAATGAAACTGCCAAGGGTCCTAATGAAATTTTATGAGAACTGTGATAAAGGTAAACCTAAGACCATGAATCAAATTACATGGAACTCTTGCTTGCCATTCACTATGAAGCACATGCAAATAACTCAACTGAATGAAAGAGAGATCAAATCAGCTTGTAATCAAGACATAAAAATCCATAGGCAAATGCTAATATGTGCCTTAAAAGTATATTTTAAGCATGTTTTGTCTGGTTGTACGTAGTGTTGGTAATTGTGTTTTCAGTATTGAAAATTGTAAAAATACAAGTTTCAATACTCTGTATAACCAGACAAAACATGCTTAAAATATGCTCTTATGGCACATATTAGCAAGACCCAAATCCATAACTTAACAAAACACCTTTTTCATGATGTAACTTTCCGATAAACTAACCATATTGAGTTTCTGCACAACTGTAAATGTTAGCATAATCACAAATCAAAAGTTTGTCAGTTTTTTAGTGCTTTCTAGGGCGCATTTGAACTCATTATAAGCCAAAGTACAACCAAACAAGAGCAATTAAAGAACAAATTTCAATAAGAAACTTCATTGCATAATTCCTAGCACTAAGCCCTTTCAATTAGAAATAAATGAAGTGAATGCAAAAAATAGGCAATAAGACTCACCAACGTTGGGGTATTAAATAGAACTTGTGACAGAGACCCTCCAGAGAAATGATTCCCAGCAGTATGTTCCATGAAGACCACTCCAACATCATTAGAGCTCTATAGAGAAATGATTCCTAACAAGCTATTGTTGTGTCGAAGGAGATAGAGACAAAATCAACTAGTAAAACTGACCTGTGAAAAAGAAATTTATTCAAAGAAAAACTAACGAAAATTTATATCTTTTGTTCATTTTTTGGAACGAAAAATCAAGCCAATTCAAAAAAATAAAAAAGTGCAAATTCGAAGCAAAACTTATGGAATCTATACTAATGCATGCGCAAAGGAATTGAGAGTACTTATGAAAAAAAAGAACAGAGGAGTCAATAGAAATCAACATACCGCACCCTATTTTAGCTGCTTTAATAGAAGAATCGTCCAAACTTCAACATCCAGAGAGTGTTGACCCAAAAAGAAGAAGAAGAAGAAGAAGAAGAAAATGGTATTTGGAACGTTGAATAATACATAAGCATTTGAAGAAACTCTCCATAAAAAAAGTGAGAAATTTACAGAAAATTCATTACAACTTTCATGTATATCTATATTCATAGAGAATCCTAAATCTCTGAAAGTCCACAAACAAAGAGGAGAGAGGTGTGTTTCAGGTTCGCTTGGGTCAAACGAGTCTCTAAATAGAGAGGGAGTGGAGTGTAGAGAGAGAGAGAAAGTGCTCGGGTTGAAGGGAAGAGAAGTAGTGCCTTGATGACCAGACCATTGTTCAGGCTTTGCATTGTTGGATTTTTCCATAGGTGGATATATCATCCATGGGTCAAGATCATAGTTGTCGAAATGGGAAACGGAAGCGGGAGACGCTAGGGGAAACGGAAGCGAGAAGTGCGACCAAAAAATATAAGGAGAAACGGGAAGCGGAAAACGATTGAGAAACTTACTAGGAAATTTTTCCAAAACTCAGAGGAGACTTTTAAGAAACTTAGTAGAGACCTTTGGGAAACTTAGTAGAAACCTTGGGGAAACTTAGTAGAGACATTTGGGAAACTTAGTGGAAACCTATGCAAATAATTTCATAGATACTTAGTTAGAACTTAAGGGAAAAAATGTATAAAAATTAACATTTTACGTTTCTGAAGCGTTTCCTAAGAGTTTCTCAAACATTTCCCAAGAGTTTCCGTTAAGTATTCAAAGAGTTTTTTACAAGTTTTTCACATTTCCCCTGCGTTTCCGAAACGTTTCCCCTGCATTTTCGAAACATTAAGTATTCAAATTTTTTAAACAAGTTTCATCTTCGTCCTAGAAAAGCATTTAAGGGGAAACGCGTTTTCGCCCTCAAAATGGGTTTCCGAAACATTTTGGGGGAGGAAACCCGTTTCCAGGACGAGGACGAAACTTGTTTAAAAAATTTGAGAAAACATTTCGAAAACGCAGGAGAAACGTTTGGAAAACTTGTAGAAAACTCTTTGAATACTTAACAGAAACTCTTGGGAAACACTTCGGAAACATAAAATGTTAATTTTTATATATTTTTTTTTTCTAAAGTTTTAACTAAGTATCTATGAAATTATTTGCATAGGTTTCAACTAAGTTTTTCAAATGTCTCTACTAAGTTTCCCAAGGTTTCTACTAAGTTTCCCAAGGTTTCTACTAAGTTTCTTAAGGTTTCTACTAACTTTCTCAAGGTTTTTATTAACTTTCTCAAAGTTCTCCACTAAATTTCGTAAAAGTCTCCTTTGAGTTTTGAAAAAGTTTCTTACTAAGTTTTTCAATCATTTCTCGCTTCTTGTTTTTTCTTATATTTTTTAATCACACTTCCCGCTTTTGTTTCTCCTAACGCCTCTTGCTTCCGCTTTTCATTTTGACAACTATTCTTAGGATAGACCATCTATCTTTCATTTATTATGCACGGTAATGGTTTGCCATGTGTTCAGTCTCTTTCAAGGTATAATGGACAACCGGTTTGAAGTACGATGACAACAGGGAGAAAGACAATCTGACATGCATTTCTATTGAAAATACAAATCACTGTTTTGTTTAATTATATTTTATAGACGAATGCCTTTTAAAAAATAATAAGAAATGCTAATAACAGTCATTTTTACAGTCGTGTTTGGGCCATTGCCATTCTATAACTTACACGTGCATAATAATAAAAGAGAATGATCGTTCACCTAAAATACCGGTTCCCAAATAAAACAAAACAAAGGTTGAGCTGGCGTACGAAAGACATCCGCTCTATCCTCTCTTTCTCTCTCTCCTTACAACAGAACGTTAGCCACACTCTCTCTCTCTCTCTCTCTCTCTCCACAGACCCAAATCAACCTCATCATGGAAGCCTCAACAATCTCCACCTAACCGCCCTCCATAATCCCTTCCTCACCACAGTCCCAAACCTCGTCATAACACCACTGGTGGAGCAATAGGTGCACAACTCTTTCTTGGCCGAACCATCTGTAAACCAACCTCTTCCTCTTTTTATACACTCAATCTTTGAAACCTTACAACACTCCCACCATGGTGGTTATAGCCGATTTGAGGAGAATATTTTTTATCCTTTCATTTTCAAAATGGATTGAGAACTGGAAAAAAAAAAACCCAAAAAATAATGAAAGAGGGTGGCTTCCTTTGATGCCACAACCTTTTGTTGGCAGTAGAGTAAAGATAGAGACAAGAGGGGTCGGAGAGGGAGAGATGCAAAGGTAGTCCAAAGTAGATCTGGTAGCAGAGGGTGGCACCGGAGGTGGATTTTAACTTTTGGAGCAAGCTTTGTGGTTAGTTGATAGGTGGCAAAGTGCAACACTGGAGACTAGAAAGAACTTAAACAGATCTGGCAAGAGTATTCCAAAGAGAGAAAAGTGATGTGAAAGAGAGAGAGGCAGCGTTTGTTTTATTTTACTTTTTCGGTTGCTGGTTCATATCACTTAGTGGAATCCGCGTGTTAACTGTATAGAAAGGGTGTGCAAAAGCGACTGTTAATGGCGATGGTTGCTAGCATTCCTAAAAAATAATATATAGTATGTGTTCTTATTTGTCGTTGAACTCCCACGCATTTTTTTTATAAAGTGAAACTGATGTCACAATACTGTGGCCATGAACTGGGTGGCCTATTAGCCCAACTCAAAGTTGCTCATTATTTATAGAATTTAAAATTTTTTTAGGTTAATTGTGTTAATGGGTGAACTAGAAAATTTTATTTAAAACTAGGTTGAAATATATGTAGAATAATATATTTACATATATTTTAATATTTTAATATATCTATGTAATTAGATTTTATGTAATCTAACATTATTTTTTGACAAATTATTTATTAAAATTTTGGGTCAAATGAGTGGGCTTAGGCATGTGATTTTCATTCAAGGCGGCCTTGTAATTTAATTTTAAGCCAAATGAAAATTATTTATAGTGTAGACTCGGTCCGACCAATATTCACCTCTATGTCACATTAAATTAGCAGTTACTGTTAGGCAAGTAAGAGTAGGCCTAACAATATAATATACTTAATGGGTCTAAAATTAAATTCAAAGCCCTCTCAAAATAGAAATTAGATACCCAAGCTGCTTATTTGATAAAAAAAATTAACACAAAATTGTTACAAATTGAATATAAAATGATGTGTTAATTAAAGCAATTTTTGTGTTTTTGTTGACTAATATAAACCATTGAAATCTTGTAACTAAATGTTTTAGTAAAAATTTTATTATCCAACTCTCACATTTTTTTTTGGTAAAATTGACAAAAAAAAAAATACAAGACTAGCCTTATTATAGTTGCTTCCTACAATTTTTTTTGTCATGTCGCCATTTAAATTAATTATATAAGTTTGTGAGAATAAATCATTTTGTGTGTTACCAAGTTCAAAAAATTATAAATCCCATGAGACCCACTTCGATATAGTAAATCTCTGATATCTGTAATTATTTATAAAGAAATGGAATCAATTTTGTCTGACTTACACCAAGTGACGAAAAATTATACAATACTCTTAGAGTGCCATTCGGTCTTACTCCTCCACTCACATGGGAAGGAGTCCTCCACCTAAAATGGGTAGACCCACCACTATGTGAGTAGTGGAGTTAAGTTATCACTTGATCCAAAAATTTAAGCTGTTAAGTAAGGGTTCCAACAATACTTATCAAGACCTCCAACACACTCCACGTACATCCCTGCCTTGCACGTGGAGATGCAACGTACAAAGATAAGAAGAAACATAATGCAATTCAGAAACAAATGCATACAAAAAGACTTGAACCCAAGGTCTCTTCATAGAATAGCTTTCTGTAAAGTGATGACTTAACATGATATTAGAACTAAGGTTGAAAAAAAGTCTTGAATTCAAGTATCTCTGTATGCAGTTGTTCAAACTATAAGATATAGATATTTAAAAAAAAAAAAAAAAAAGAGTAAACAATCATTTTGTCCCTCGAACTTGGCCTCAGATTTTAATGTCATTCATCAATTTTGTTTTCTTCTATTTAAACCCTCAAACTTTTTGAATAAAGTCAATGTAATCCAACATTTTTAAATAGGTTAGAAAACTTAAAAATTAATAACACTTTGACCCTCTCAACTATATTTTAGTTTTACTTTACCTCTAAACTAAAAGTTGTTACATTTTTACTCTTAAACAATTAGAATTTAAGTTTGTGTTGATTCTATTAATAAAAGAAACAAATTTATATTAATTTGTAGTATTTTTTATCTAGCACAGAATAATATATTTTTTTTTTATCTTGGGCTAAAAAATGTGTAGTTTAAAAAATCTCTACAATATTGGCAGGAGTAATAATTGATAGTCTATAAAAGCAAAATTTTATGAATTATTTTGACAATTTTCTTAAGCATTTTGAGGTTGTTTCTTATTTGCTTCACAGATTGGTATAGAATTTTAACCAAACAAACTCCTTAAATTTAAAATTTAGGATGTTGAAAATTTAACTATTTTTAATTTAATGAAAGTAAAGTGATATTAAGTTATAGTTTGGAGGATCAAAATTTATTAATCATTAAATTCCTTATCTATTTTGAAAATTAGATCACATTAACTTTATTTTACAAGTTAGAAGGCTTAAAAAGAATAAATTAAAATTAAATAATAACATTAAAATTTAAAATAAAATTAGAGGGCCAAATAATTATTTACCTTTTAAAAAACTAATGAGTTTTATTATATACACACATTCGCAAACAAAATTTTCTGGGTTCTCTTTCCCATCGAAGCCACAAATAAAAACCACGGATCGTACAACGAACGCTCGAAAGTCGACCACCATCGAACCGCAGCTGTCGACCTGCTCTCTCTCTCTGTCTCTCCTTTTGTTTTTATTTATTTATGCTCCACCCAAGGTATAACCCAAGGAAGACCCATCAAAATCTCAGCGCAGCCCTGGGAACTGAGCTCACCCAATTATATATGCACACCAGTTGGACAGACCCCTCATGACCCACCAATACACAATGAACCCACTAAGTTTTTTTTTTTTTATTTGTTACCATTGCTGGTGACTACTTCGAAGCCCACAGATCCACTAACCTCATTCTTGCACATGCACTAATATATATTTTTATGCGTGTATAAAAGTCAAATACATGAATGTAAATAGACATATATACCCAACAAGCTAAATCTTTCATTGACTTAGATTACAACAACAAACACATATATGTCCAGTCATATAATATACCACCACTCACATATTTTGATTCACACAAACATACTTGGTGTATGGACGGCCTTACATAAATACGTATCAACATGTATACAGGCAACTACATGACAAGATCTATGCATATAAGAGAAAAACTAAAAGAATTAATTCCATCACCCTACCTCAAGTTATTGGTTAGAAAACTAGCTGGAATAACCTACACGGCTGCAAACCCCCACTCTCTTTCACCCTGTCTCTATCTGTCTTTCTATGATTCTCTCTTTTTCTCAAGTCTCTTGCATTCGGCTGCATCTTTGACAAATAAAACTTAAGCTCTATATATATATTAATATGACAACCAGACCCTATTCTGATCGTTTAGTCAAAGTTCCACTAGTACCCACATGCAAACAATGGATATACTTATGTTTTAGAAATTTAAATTTCTTTTCTGGAGAGTAAATTAAATTTTGAAAGGCCCATTTTATATCTATATATATAAGTTGTATTCACCCTAATTTTTTTATCTCTCTCCTAAGTGACACTTACGTAGCACTCTAGATGAGCTTATACTTCTTAAATACCACATCACAGGGATGATTAGTTAGATAACATTTGAATTTGTTCAGTTACTTTTATAATATATATATATATATATATTTATGTATATATAAGATAAGATTGGTATGGTATTTATCGAGTGACTATAATTATTTAATTTATTCATTTAGTGAACAAATAAGATGCTAAAAAGTTCTACTCTTATAAGTTATATAGATTGGTATTGAATTTATTGGGTAACCATAACTATTTAGTTTGGGTGGGGTTGTGCTACAAGTATAACTATTTAGTTTATTCTTTTAGTGAATAAATAAGATACTACAAAAAGATAAATATTCATGATGTGCATCTTAGTTGTTATGGATTTTAGACTTCTAACATTTCTATTTATAACATTTTCATCATAAATTTGAAAAAGTCTTACTTTCTTGTGCATTAGACGGATTGACAACTAGTACGTATATATTTGTAATAAAAATTATCAAAAAATAATTAAAAAATGGGTTTAACATATAGCAAAAATAGTATGGTAGATGGTATTAGATTAACAACTAAGGCAATAACTAAACCATAGTTGCCAAAAATCTCATGAAATTTGTAAATAAAAAAAAATTTAAAGCATGTTTTTTAGATGAGGCAAAAACACTAATAAGGTTTAAAAGGACTTGTGAAAAACTTGAGAAAATTTCTTATTGGCGCACTTCTTGTACTTTCATAACTTTTGTGTACTTTTAAAGTTTATTTTTATTAATAATATGTAATTGGTCTCACAAGTTCGTCAAATATTATTTATATTAATAGTTTAGTTGTTCATATTGGTATTCTAATTTTCTATTTAAAATTTTTAAGATTCTCAATTCATTTTTCTTGTACATATATCATTGTTTTCCATTTCTCATTTTATTTTGAACCATGTTTCAAAATTTTTGTTTCCCATGTGTCCTTTATTTTTTACTATCTACAAGAAAGTAAATTTATATACAAATTTAACTTCATTAAAAATATATAACAATTGAAAAAATAAAGAAGTGACAAAGCAATTGTAGTCACTTTCTTTCTCCCAACAAGTTGGAGGCTCAATTGATATTGAATACAGTAGGTTAGTTTTGTATGTCAGAGAGCTCTTTCTTTAATTCAAGTGATTTTTACTTATTTCTCAAGCTCAGTGCATTCTTAATAATAGTAATGTATATATATATATCAAATTTTGCAAGTAAATATTCAAATTTTTATAAATATATAATATTTATTATGATAAATTTAAAATAATACCCTAAACACCGTACCAATAGTAAAAATAGTACGTTAGCTAGTATCAAATTAACATATATGACTATGACTATATCATAATCGTTAAAAAAAAAAAACTTTGTGAAAGAAAGGATATACTTTTGGAAACAGAAACAAAAAATCTCATGAAATTTTTAAAAAAATTTAGAAAACATTTTTGAGACGTGTCAAAAACTTTAATACGATTTAAAAGAACTTGTCAAAAATTATTTTCGAAATCTTGAAATTTTTTAAGGGTAAACTACACCAGAAGTCCCTATAGTTTGTCTTCAGTATTAATTTAGTTATTGTAGTTTCAATTGTAATAATTTTACCTTTTAATTTCATATTTGGTTTTTAATTAGTCAAATTGACAAGCGATGTTATCAAATGGATGGAAGAAGTCATGTGCGAGGCACATGATGTTATAGTGAAGTTAATTTACTATTTTGCCCTTATGTGGGTATTAATTGGGCCAACCCATTTTTAATTTCCGTTCCAAATCTGTCTCTTCAACCGTTCGTTCAATTCCGCCCTCTGTCTTTCTCTCCCTCTTAATGGAAAATCCATCTCTTTCCCACAACAAATCAAACCAATCTCCTTCAACTAATGAAGCCAACCCCACTTAAAAAGTAGCCTTTTCAAACCAAAATTAAACCATTGCTCAAAATCTCAGACTTGAAAGAACAGAGTTATATACATGTATCATGTATATACAAGCATATTTATTGACTGTAATAATAGAGTAATATACACATTCATGTTATATATATACGAATATATTTGTGTATATTTTTATATTTTTGCATACATAGCACTTGCAAAGACCAAGCCACCAGCCCCGTTGAAGTTGTCGACACCGCCACCTGTATTTGCAGGTTTGTTGCTGTTGGAGGAAATTATGGTAGTTGGTATGTGGTATTGATCTTGGGCTTGTTGTATCACTGGTGCATGCATGGAAACTTGAGTATGAAAAAACTTCAACAAATCTAAATCAAGGTATGACCAAAATATTGTCTTGATGACCTACACTTTAAACATAAACCTGAGTTGCGGAAATTTTGTGATTTTGCCTTGAATAATTTACCATATGTAGTAACAAATATTATTTCATTGATTCTTTAGTTTTTGTACAATAACTATCAATATTGGAGTCCTGAATGGAGAGTTCAGCCATGGCTCCTAGTGAGAGAAAGTGGAGTAGAGAGAGAAGAAAATATAAAGAACCGGTCAAATGGTCAAAGAGGGGATTGGTTTTTCTGAAATTTTGAAGAGCTTTTGGGGCAATTTTGGTAAATACACGATTTTTAAAACAAAACAAACTCTTTTCACTCTATCTGACGTCGGCAACGAACCAGAGAGTTGAGCTTTATGCCTCATTCTCTATTTCTTTTCTTCTTCTCAATTTTTTCTTCCATTATTTGTCCCTTATAGTAAGATTTAGTACCCTTGTTAAGATTTTGTGTTTTCCTTGTCAAGAGTTTCACGGTTGTTGTTTCAGTTTATGATTTTAACAGAATCGAATTTTTTCATAGTTTCAAACTTTAAAGAGGTGAGGGATTACACACGAGTCTTGTTATTGAGTTAATATATTTGAGTTATACATATTATTTGGATAGAAATCATGTCTTTAGGAAATTCTAATTTGAAATTTTTTTAGATTTACTTGAAACTTAATTATTATTTGATTCCACTACTAAAAACGGGAAGTTTTGTGACAGCAACTTATCGTCGCGAAAGGTTGGTTAGCTATCACAAAAGGCTTTTTGCAAGGGTCGTGCAATGGCAAATCAGTTGACACAAAAAAAGAGGGGTTTTTACGACGGTTTTATGCTACGGCTAGGTTTTTTGTGACAACAAACTAGCCTTTGCAAAAGCCCAATGCCCAACCTAGCACTACAACAAATTCAGGCTTTTGCTATGAAGTTTTTTGTCACAAAAAGTCAAAATTTTGTCATAAAAGGTTAATTGTGATGAAAAAATTTCGTCACAAGCTTGTCACAATAAGCTCGTCATAACAAGTCTATTGTGACAAAAATAAAAACTTGTCACAATAATCATACAAATATAGTGACGAAAGTTTTTTGTCACAATAACAACACAAATAGTGACAAGATATTTCATCACAATGAAGAAATTATTTTGTCACCATTTGCCTATTTTTGTCACAAGAAGTACGTTCCATAGGATGATATTATGACAAAAAAATTTCGTTACAATATTTTCTCAACAAAAATTGTCACCATAGGTTTAATTTTTTTGACAAATCATTTTTGTCATAACGTGAAATTTGTGGTGACAAATGCTTTTGTTGCAATATGTATGTGTTAAGGTGGCGAACCCAGGTTGTCACAATAAGTTATGATTTTGCAACAAAATTGTTTCATCACCAGAAGTCTATTTATCGTGCTAGATTAATTTGTCACAATAAACCTACTTATAATGATAAATTTATTTGTCAAAATATGTATGATGACAAAGCCTTTGTCACGATATATTTATTTTTGATTGCCATTTAAATATTTTGTGATTAAAAAAATGTTCAAACTGCTATGTGTCAACTGTTTGTCGCTAAAACCTTGTGCTGCACGCCTTTAATGATTTATGCATTTTTCCAAACTAAGCCTGCAATTATTTTATTGGATTTGATAAATAATTTATGGGATTGCTATTTCAATATGTTCACAAAAATAGCAATTTGATAAATTTATTCATCAAATCCAACCAATATTCTTAATATAAAAAAATACACATCAACAAGTATAAACATGAGGATTAAAATAAGCATTCCAACGAATTACTTCAAATCTAATCAGAAATTCAAAAAATACAAAGCTAGTTTGCATAAAATAGTCAAACACCCTAGTCATTCAAAGTATCTTACTTCACTTGCTAAATTAATTAAAATGGTGCCAACATGAAGAGAGAAACCATGTAGATAGCAACATAATAAATAAAAAATATTTGATGAAAGGTTGGAAGGAAGATTTGCTTTCTTTTCAACTTCGCCGTCAAATCAGAGATCTCAACTACCTGCAAAAAAGATTAAATTAACTCTAAAACATACAACTGTGAGCCAATACATGATAATTGTTTCATAAAGAAGCTCTATCCTGTATAGTTTAGAAACATGATATGATATCAACACATTCTGTCTGACAACTTAGTGACCTAACCATTACATAACGTTCCAATAAAGAAGAAACATGTACTGCCTCTAACTCCTACAAATCAAAGATACAAAGCCCATTCTTAAATCTCAGAGTTGAACTACACAATGTAGCCAATTTATTTGAACAAGCCAAACCCTAAAATCTCCCCTTGATTGACAAATCAAACCTGAGAGACTGGGGATACATGGCTGCTCTGGTTTCAGAACTCAAATGAGTCAGATTCATCTATTGGGGTTGGTCAAGGAACATGTGATAACAATTCAATAAAACTACCATCAAGAAAACTACAACAAAGGAGGACCTTTCCAACCAATAATAATTATCGAAATCAAACAAGCAAAAGATAGCTGGTAATGTAGCCAACTATAGACAAAATAAGAGAATATTAACTACAACAAGTGTTAAATCATTTGGAGAATATTAAATACATGGTGCATGTTGGTGAGAAACAAACAACTGTCATAATATGGTATAATATTTTATGAGACTTCTAAGAAGAATTTTTTTTCAATTTACAGAAGTTTAAACAAAACAGAAGAGAATAATATAGAAATTGAACCGGTTCAAAACATATTGCCCAAATCCCATAGACTAAACCAACCACCATACAAGCTAGTGGATAGTGACGTCATTGTTGTGTCACTCCCGCTAGAGAAACAACCAACACTTAGGTAGCAGATTTCCAAATTGGATACGGAGTTAGCCTTTGTTTTACAGTGACATTGTTATTTATCAATGGGTTAGAACTAACACATCTCAAATCATCAAACTCAAACACCCACCAAGATCCCAATCCACCTAGCTCCAAAAATTACCATGAACACATTATTATCACCACAGTTAGTACATTTTCAAATTGAATTAGTTGTTGTATATATGCTGGCTTGCATAGGTAACAAAACTGGGTAAATTAGCACCAAAAATCACAAACCCAATTGAGTTCAAAGATCAAAAAGCAGATAAGTAATATTCTAAAAAAGGATTATACAATGATTACTCCAAACTAAGCCAAATTCAAAAGAATCTAATATCAATACCTACCCAAACCATAATAAACAGAGTAGAGTAAAGATTTCCATGTTTCAATGACCAACTAATAGAATAGGTCATATCTACAACCTTCAGGTAGATTGACCTCGTCTAATTCTCTAAACGCTGACTTGCAAGCCTGACTATGGATTATAAAAATAGGGCACATCCAAGCTCAATTATCCCAGAAACTAACTCACTCCCTGAAAACATCAACAATGTACTTACTTGATGACCAAAATTCTGGAAAAAAAAACTTCCAAATACAATTATCAATTCATCACAAAACCCCTAGTTCTTCAACTCACTTTTAAAGTTTTTTCATGAGCTTAGTTCAGTGAACCCATGTGCAAAGCCATTCTAGCTTGGCTTTAAGTCAGTGAGAAATTTTTTACAAGGAGAAGAATTTATTAGTGAGAGAAGCTGAAGTTAGTTTGCTGGCGACAACTTTTACCTTGTCTTAATGCTTGAGCTATTCTCATGGTTGAGGATGGCCTATGTTACAGTGGTGGTTGAGTTAAAGGAAGTGGCTAATTTTGATCTTGAGAGACTTGGAGGGAACAACAACATCCTTGGGCTCGGATGGGTAGGTGAATGGTGGCATAGGTGATGCAAAGATGGCAACAAGGAAGTGGTTTCGGTAATGAGTTGTACTGGAACCAATGTTGGGTTTAAGAGAGAGAAAGGTTGGGGTTCATTTAGAAGTCATTTTCCCTTATTTTTTATGTACTAATTGAAGTAAAATCAGTAAACACTATTGCACTACTTGAGCATCAAGTATGCATATGTGAATACACATACTATTGAGACTCAAATAATCCCTATTTTGCAACACCCAAGTAATAATCATGAATCTTCTCAGTACTAAATTTTCCATATAATTCTCCTTGCTTTGCATTTAACCTCCATCTTTATCCACATCTTCCTTTCTTCATTCTCATTGATCGTACACATCATACAATTCTTCTTTAAAAAGAAATTGGAATGAATGAATTGCTCAAAAAAATTACAGGTTAAGAGGACCACTGCATAAATTTTGAAGTAATTTATAAGCTGACGTGTTTCTAACTAATCTGAGTAATGCCAACCTTGTGCATCAACACCCCTTGGTTCCTTTATATTTACAATTGTGTTTCTATTTTTATCGCCTCTAGAGGGGAAACAATAAGGATATCTATTCTAAGAAGAGAACAGAAAAAAACAAAGAACATGAGCCTAATAAGTAATAAACGTGTTGTGCCCACAGTGCTACCATGCCAAGAAGACCTTACAACTTCCACCTGTAACTACTGTAGTGTTTAGCATGAAATTGAATTTTACAATCAAATGCACATAGTCAAAGGTTCAATTAATTTATTTGTTGACGCTATTATTATTCTAAATTTAAAACAAAATGTGCAAAGCAAGAAACTCAGGTACCAACGAGAAAGAACAAAAATCCATGGAATCTCAAATATGATTCATCAGTTCGTTAGACATATTCCAATAAAGGAGGATGAATATACCAATAAAGAAGGTGACTTCTTTGGCAAAGAACTTCCAGGGGTAATCATTGTGACTTAAACAGGGTCCTCACAACAAGGGTGGTAGCGATAGAAACAGAGGCAGGGTGATGGGTTGACGGTGGGGAGGTGCGTCAGCAGCAGGAAGTTTGCTTTGCCGTTGAAGGGGGAGAGGGAGAGGTAGAGAGAGGATAACAAACAAATTTGGGGCTGTAAAGTTAGGGCTCGATGGGAAAGGGGGAAAATTTTGGAAAACTTTCGCAATGAAAGTTAATTTTCTACCGTGCGGGAGGGAAGAAAATATAGGAAAAGTTGAATTTACTCAGTCTTCCCAATATACAATGATTAAAATTATTAAGGATTTTACATAACTTACATGGTTTTGACTTTTGAGCAATAATCCTACTCAATCAAGCAGGTAAAAAGTGGCTAAGATGTTTTTTATTTTAAAATAGAAGAAATTTAAAGAAATATAATTTGATTATTCCATTTCGTAATTTTTGATTCAATATATTTCTTTATTATAAAAGTTTAAAAGGATATACATTATTTGAACAATAACTATAATTATTTTGGAAAAAAATTATATTTTTGTCTCACTTATTTCATAGGTAAACAAAAAACCACCCTTTGAGTCTTAAAAAGACTTAGAATTAAGTAGTCTCTTTCTCTAATGAAATTTTCCACCTAAGTATTCTTTCAGGTTTTATTTTCATGTCTAATTTACTAATAAATAAACAATATATTTTATTTTATTTTTCTTACTTACCAATTTTTCCTTTTTTCATTTTATCATAATTTACTTGCCATTAGAAAAAAACGGTTGAATTATAGAATATATGAATTTAGTAATTTTAGCAATTTGTAGTATGAGTCAAAAGATATGCTATAACTGGTTGATGCTAAAGAATAAATATTAAAAAAGATTGAAAGTGAGAACAAATGAACTAATAAGTGGGGAAGGGAAAATGATTTCAAGTTCGAGGGAAGGACAAAGTTTGTTCTTTCTACAGGTGTCATTAGTGAAAATTTGTTTCAATCGTTTGAGTAGCCTACAAAAATTAGAGCCTAACAAGTGGTGAGGTGTGGATGGCTTGGGTTGAATTGAGTCCATGCCAAACTCAGAATCGACTAAATCTTGATCGGTTGTAAAATTTTTAACCTAGAATCGAACGATCCTTTTATGGAACTGATCCAAACTAATTCGAGTCTGTTCGATTTAACGATTTTTCGGTTTTTTTATGCACTCCTAAGAAATAATACATTATAACTACAAAAATTACTGTGATAATATCTATAAATTTGTCACAATGCATTAGAGGTGGCTATGGATCCAGCCTAGGCAAAATTATAATAAAATTTTGTGGTTTGAACCCCTACTAGCTCGAATGAGGCCTAAAATCTTGATTCCAAGTTGAATTAAGATTTAATGATGCCCGAGCCCACCCACTCTTGCCGAAATAGTAAATTTCAAATTAAAAAATACAAATAATTATTAAAAAAATCAATTAGAAGCCCAATTTGTGTCAATGCATTTTGCAAACCAATCAGGTTTCAAGTTCAAACCATGCAACATTACCTTCTACACATTATTTTATTTTCTTGCCTTGAAATAAAAAGTAAATATAGTATATACATATATACATTACATAAATGCAATTGGGCTAGGCTAGATAGGCCTAACGAGCAGTTGGGCTGATGGCCACTCTCACAACATGTATATGTCATATACAAAAACAATAATTGAATAATTTGTCCTAAATTGGTATTTTCAATACATTTCGTATCAATAATGGTTAATTATAGTGATAAAATATTTCATCACCATCATTCCAATATGAATATTTATTGTGATGAAGTTATTTTGTAATAAATATTAAACCACGTTGGTGTAATAAACTATTGTGACAAAATATATTTTGTCACAATTATTGCCTTATATAAGACGTATTGCTATAAAACATAATTTTGTCATAATGTATATATTTATTGTGTCAAACATAATTTTGCAATAACTAACAAACACCTATTGTGACTAAATGTTTTGACACTCTATATTACACTTCAATATTTATTGCTATCAATTTATAGTGACAAAATTTTTCTTGTAACTAAAGTTAACAAAAATTTATTGTGACAAAAAATTTTGTCATAATAACGAAAACTTATTGTGATGAACTATTTTTGTCACTATTTTTATAAAATAAACCTTTTTGTGACAAACCAGTTCGTGTCAATAAGTGCCACTTACCATGATGAAGAGGCTTGTCACTAAATGCAAAAAATAAAACTTTATTGTGACGAATTTATTGTGACAAGATATTTTTGTAACATTTATTTGTTCTCGCTAGCCGGAAAAGTCCCCGCCATAGTAGTTGTGATAAACTCTTGTGACGCAATTTATTTTGTCACGATTTTGAATTTATTGTGACAAACTATTGTGATGAAATTTTCGTTTGTAACAATTTTACTTCTACCTTTGGCTTATTGTGACAAAACAAATCTTCGTCATGATAAGTGTGCTTTTTGTGACAAATTTCATTTTGTCACAATAAATTTCGTAGCAATAGCTATTATTTGTTGTAGTGTAGTTTTTTTACAACAGGAAGAGCCGGCACGAATGGCCATTATAAAAACTAGTATTTGTGACGGCTATGTAACTATTTGTGATAGTGGAAGCCATCACAAAAACAAGTTTTTGTGACAGCTGTGTAGCTGTTGCAGAAACTCGTAGCTTAAGTAACTCTTTTGTGATAGTTATTTGCCATTGCAAATAATATTCTAACCATCGCAAATACCTTGTCTATTTTTAAATTTAATTTTCTGTAATTCCTGTATACCTTGGAATAAATCAAAAGATAAATCTCATTTACCATATAATTGGATAAATCAATAAATATATGCATTCACCAAAAGATAAATATATAAAATGAAATTAATATATATATATATATATATATATAATATTAATCCACATCATCCATACATTCAAAATGAAAAAACATAAAATAAACCAACGTCAATGCATCGAACCATACAAACCAGTTTTTTTCATCCAAAATACACAATCTATTATCCAATATCAATACATAAAAAAAATACTCAAAAACATTCATTGACTAGACACTCCATCAATATGAGTGTGATTAATAAAAAAACATAGAATCTAATACTTGTGTATTAGATAAAAAATATGATATAATAATGTTTAACATCCATTCATGCTTTTACTAGACTGTTCTAAAATGTATGAAATATCTGTGTTGGACATTCAACACTGAGGACTCTGAAACTAAGTTAAGGGATGGGGATGGGGATGGGGATGGGGACGGGGATGAGGACGGGGACTTGAACGGGAATGGTACATGTGTCCGACATATACTATTGGATATTCACCTAGTCAAAATGCTTAGTAATCTTTTATTCACCATATAAATATCGACAAAACTCTCATATTATGTATGAAATACCTTGTAAACACTACTTTAACATATAAAATAAAACAAGTATACTGAGAAACAAATATTTACCATGGGACATATACCCGCATCCAACACCAATTCTCAAGTCCATATACCATAGCTTTCACCTATTTGAAATTTGCCACTAATCTAACACAATTGCCCCATTTAACCATCATGGCCATGTTATTTATTTGTTGCATGTCATTGCACCATAAAGCATTGCTGGCTTTCTAGCAATGTTGTAAAATTCTCCCTTTAATATGATAAATTCTGCAACAACCTACCCTGAAAGAAAGTTTTCAGTCAAACCATCTGACTCAAATATGGACTAAAATTGCTTGAACTCCCCATCCTAATAAAAGATCTAAAGAAAATAAAAATGATTCTCTCATGATATCTTCAAACATCAACTGCACCATCCCTCAGTTCCCTCCAAGTTTTACCAAACCACATTCAAAATACAATGCATGTGTTAACCCACACCATCTCTACACAAGGTCCATCTACTGAATTGTACTAGTGACATAATATAAATGCTCACAACAGTGCCAGCCATGGTCTTTGCTTCCAAGCTTGTGCTATATGGTGTATCACAAACTGAGACAACTGAAATTTATAACCGAGTAAGAACCTAGCAAATAGTTCCAAAGAAAACTAGATTCAACCAACACAAACAAGATACAATTAGAAGATTCATCATTGAAATTCTCAAAATTAATCAAGGAAAATAATAGGGAAAAAAAACTCAGCAACTTGAGCATAACCTTTTCATTAAAACATCAAAATGTCCATTAGACAGTAGTACAGATCCTGCACAAAATTAAACATTATGAGACTTCAGCCCCTAAATTCAATTAAAATATAAAAAAATTAAAGAAAATATCAATGTCTAACAAGAGAGAAGTAGAGGGAGTATAAGAAGTTGACCCATACTCAACAAATCTACTCTCTAGTTTAACTTTTCCATAACTCAATTTCATTTCCAAGTGAGGGGTTTGTTAAATGAGTATAGATATGATCTCATAATTGGTATACACCATTGGCCAAACAAGCACCAGTCACAAACTGTCCAAATATGTTTGGTAACGTAGCAACAATAATAACTTCTACAAAGGTAATACCATTGTACACATCTTACAAAAATGACACATACAATCCCAAAATGTCCATTAACAAGTGGGGTTGGCCAAATGGAAAAAGACCTCCCAGCCCACACCCTCAGTCGTGGGTTCAAATCACCTTCCCTCTACAAAAAGGTTGTGATCCCCTTTATACATCTAGCTAGTAACAAATACAAAAGTCACATCCCTTCTTCTTAAGTTATCACAACTAATTCAAACGAGAAACATATAAATCAATTACGAACATTAGGTATTCCTTACTTTTGGGGCTTGAATGATTCTCCAACTTGCCTCCACAGCTTACATGAGGTCACCTAAAAATGCAAGAAATAAACAAGCACACACTACTTGAATATTGGCATTTTGTAATTAACGGTGCCAAACCATAATTGGAAGTTGGAGAGAGAATAGGATGTATTAGAATCAATCAAGGCATAAGGAAATTCCAAGATTTTCTTGAAGAGGCTGAGCTCATTAACCTACCCTCAATTGGAAGGAGATTCACATGGTCTAATCTCCAAGACTTAGAAGTGTGGAGTAGATTAGACAGATTCCTGGTTAATTCTAGTTGGATACATACCTTTAAATGTTCATAACTAGGCCTTCCAAGACTCCTCTCTGATCACTGTCCAATCTTGTTGGCTGATGTGACAAGGTTGATTGGGGGCCCAAACCATTCAAAACTCTTGACATATGGCTAAAAAAGAAATCCTTTATGGATTTAGTATCCTATAGCTAGAAGAACTCATTAGTTCAAGGGTGGGCAGGTTTCATTTTGCTTAATAAGTTGCTGGCTCTCAAACAGATTATTAAAAGATGGAGCTCAGAGATATTCGGTAATGTGTTTGACAAGGTCTCTTCACTGGAGGAAGAACTTGCAAATGCTGATAAACAAGTTGAAGATATTGGAAACAATAAGGCTACAAAGACTCTAAGAAGGAATATAGTGGGGAAACTATGGCAGGCCTACAGAGAAGTTGAATGCATACACAAGCAGAAATCAATTATGTTATGGTTAGAGAAAGTTGATACTAATTCTGCTTACTTTTATATAGCAGTTAATAGAAGGTATAGGAAGAACTTTATTGGTCTTATAGTGAAGCATGGAAAGATCCTAATGGACCTAGGCAGCATCAAAGAGGAAGCCTTCAATCATTTTAAAAGCTTATTCTCAACAAATGGTTTTTTCAGACATATCTTAGAGGGGAATGCTATTAAAACTCTCAATTATCATAACAGGTCCATGCTGGAAGCCACATTTAGTAAAACAGAGGTCTTTCAAACCTTGTCTAGTTGTGATGGAGGGAAAGCACCGGGGCTTGATGGTTTCAATTTCAAATTCATAAAGAAATTCTAGCCTTTACTGAAGAAGGACATAATGGTTTTCTTAACTAAATTTTAGTAGAATGGGAAGATTCCTAGGGGCCTGAATTCATTCTTTCTTACCCTTATTCCATAATCTGAGTGCCTTGATTCTCTTGATCATTATAGGCCTATAAGCTTAATTGGATCTGTGTATAGGATTCTAGCTAAATGTCTAGCAAACAGATTGAAGTCAGTTATAGGTGAAGTTATCAATGAGACTCAAAATGCATACATAAAAGGAAAGAGTATCACAGATGCGGTACTAATTACCAGTAAAGTATTACATGATTGGAAATAAAAAAAAAAAGGTAGAGGTGTGGCGCTTAAGTTGGACTTTGAGAAGGCCTTTGATTCAGTAAATTGGGAATTTTTGCTCATGATGTTGGAAAAGATGGGCTTTGGCAAGGTGTGGTGTGGTTGGATTAGGGAATGTTTATCCTTAGCAAGAATTTCAGCACTTGTCAATGGTTCCCCAACCATAGAATTTAAGGTTAAGAGAGGACTTAGACAAGGTGATCCCTTATCCCCTTTTCTATTCATTATTATTGCTGAAGGTTTGAACATGCTTTTATATAGAGCCTACTCACTCAACTTGGTTCAAGGTGTCAAAATAGGAAGAGACAATATCCAAATTTTGCAATTACAATATGCTAATGACACAATTTGTTTCACTTTTGCCAATATAGAGGAATTACAGAATCTTAAAAGAATTCTTAAATGCTATGAACTGGTTTCTGGACTAAAAATTAACTACTCTAAAAGCAGCATATATGGGGTTGGAATTGGTGACCATTTGTTGAACTCAGCAGCATTCTTATTTGGATGCAGAGTAGGTAGTCTACCATACCAAATTTGGGCCTTCTTGTGGGTGTGAACTAGGGATCCACAAAGGATTGGATGGAAGTCCTTTCTAAGATGAAACTAAAGCTATCAAAATGGAAAAGACCATAACTTTCAATGGGAGGTAGACTTACTTTATTAAAATTCTCTCTTACTAACTCATCTCTTTATTTTATCTCCTTATTCAAAATGCCAGCAAAAATTCGAATTCATATTGAAAAGCTCCTGAGAAGTTTTCTATGGGTTGATGGAGAATTCAAAAAGAAAGTCCACTTGATCAAATGGAGCATAATTACAAAGAGCAAGGATTATAGGGGCTTAGGCATCAGGCCTCTTCAATTGATGAATGCTGCCATGTTAGCCAAATGGTGGTGGATGTTTGGGATTGGAAAAAGATGCCCTTTGGAGGAAAATTATTTGTAGTAAGTATTCCTTGGATAACTCCATGGCTATCTGCTAATGCTAGTGACTTAAAAGTATCTGGCATATGGAGAGGAATTCTGTCTGTCTGTAGCAGCAATGATAACCCCAGTAAAATTTTAAAAGAAAATATGTCCATTAGTATTGGCTTTAGAATATCTACAAAATGTTTTTTAGATCCCTAGCTGGATCAGAAGGTAATAGCACAATCATTTCCCAAGCTCTTCTCCTTGGCATCCAATCAGAAGGAGGTAGTAAAGAAACTGTTTTGATAAACAACAAAATGGCTATTTAAATTGGGGCTGGGCCTTTAGAAAAGAGCTTAGATCCTAGGAAAGGGAGGATCTTCAAAGACTGATCACTATTTTAGATAGTGTAAAGCCTTCTAAAAAGAAACATGATACACTTCTATGGAAAGCAAACTCTTGCAACAAGTTCACAGTTTCATCCTTTTGCTTTTATTATTAATCTTCTTTGGGTTATCATCCTCTCATCTTTCATTTGGAAGAATGCAGCTCCTCTTAAGGTGCAAGTGTTCATCTGGTTAGCATTTCACAAGAAAATCAGTACCAAAGATCTTCTCCTACATAGAAACATCATTCCTCAAACCTTTAGTTTGGTCTGTCCATTATGCTTGGTAAAGGAGGAAAGTTCAGATCATGTTCTGCGAAATTGCAGAACTTACAGGATGATTTGGTGTGCTGTCCTCAACTGGTGGGGCATCCTCTGGGCAGCTCCATCTTCTTATGTTGATCTGGCCATTTGTTGCAGGGTCTCAAGGTTTCAGGAATGGGAAAGATCATCTGGCATGCTTTATTCTTGGCTACTTCATGGAAGATATGGCAGTTGAGAAACGCAATTACATTCAATGGGAAGGATAATGCATGGGAAGAATTTATTTACAAAATAATACTCCATCATGCTCTCTGGATTAAGGCAAAGCCTGGGAGATTTTATTTTAGGGTCTCAGATTTCATTTATAACCAGCCTACAGTTAGGATTCTACCTATCAGGAAAGCAAGTTGAAATCTAGTCAACTTTCTTTTCAGATGGTATTGTTTTAGCTAAGGTGTGGTAGTTCTTTTGGCTACTAGTTTCTTCTTTCATGTTTTGGCTTCGTCTGATGAAGGTGCCATCCTCATTAGAGCTGCTTTCTCTTGTTCTCCTACTTTCATTAATAAGAATTTCTTCCTTTTGTTGATAAAAAAAAAAGAAAAAGAATTGACATGTGTAGTTAAATTGTATAACTACAATAATTATCTAGAGCTAAGAGACACCACAAAATGGAAAGTCCATCAAGAAATTAACGTTGCTAACTTTTTCTTTATACTATTGTTGGTCAATCAATTGATATAATATAATAAAAGCCTCGGCTCTCATTTCACATCTAGCTCACATAAGAAACAACTTATACCGTGAATTGTTCTAGAAAATATAGACTTAGAGGCCTATTTGGATGATACAATTTGCTTCCAGTTATGACTGTTCTAGAAAATAATTATTTGGAGTTTTGAAAATAGCTTAGAGAAAGAATAACAAAATAAGTGTGCCAACTGCAATAGTAGGGCTACAAGAATCATTTGAACCATACAGAAATGATAGTATTAACTATTTCAAGCCTAAAACCAAACTTAGTAATATGCATGAGAGAGAGAGAGAGAGAGAGAGAGAGAGAGAGAGAGAGAGAGAGAGAGAGAGAGAGAGAGATTTTCTAACATTTTAACAATAGCTACCTTCTTGGGATAAACATGTAGGAATAGTGAATATTTTACTCGTGTACAAATCACAATTGGGTTTTCTATTAACTATAGGAAGAATCTAAATAAATAAAAAAACTGCATTATGAGTTACTAAAATTATTTATTCAAGACTCTACTCTTTTCCAAGATGCCTTTATGATTGGGTGGATGACCAAACACAAACACAATCTATTTGGCCAAATGTTACTGGAGGTGAGAGAGAGAGAGAGAGAGAGAGAGAAGAGAACCCAATATACATCATTCATCGAAAACCCAATCCACATCATTCATCGAAAACCATCTTTGCAGAGGAATACATTACTTACACTCATTCAAGGGTTTTGAAAGTTCCTCGGCTGAATTCAAAATTACAAATAAAGCAATGTGAAGAAACGGACAAAGCATTGTCCTGAGGAAAACAAACAAGAGAGACAAACATGTATGGTTGGTGGAGGGCTGCGATGATGGCTTTGGTGGAGGACGAAGGTGGCGGCGGCGACGGCGCTATTGGAGGACGAAGATGGAGGTGGAGCTAGTGGATGGTGAAGGAGGCAGTAGCAATGGTGGAGGATGAAGGTGGTTGCAGCACTGGTGAACAGGGAAGGAGGCAATAACACTGGTGGAGGACAAAGGCGGCAGTGGCGGTGGCGCTGGTGGAGGGCAAAGGCAGGGGCGGCCTGGTGAAGGGAGAAGGCAAACTAGGGTTCATGTGAGAGAGAGATAGAGTAGAGGGCGAGAGGGAGAGAAACCAGATCCTATGGCTTTCGATTGACAGAGAAAGAAAAGAGGGGGAAGGGAAATTTTCATTCCCGCTAAATGAAACAACATCATTTCATTTGGCATTTGTGACAAGAATCAGCAGTCACAAAAAGGCTGTCGCAAATGCTAATCCATTCGCGATAGGTACCCATTTGTTACAGGAGCTTGGCCGTTGCAAAAGGGAGTTTCTGTGACAGTATTTGTGACGACGGGTTAACCGTCGCAAATACTAGTATTTATGATTGGAAAACAGTCGTCATAAATACTCCCATCACAAAACCCCCCATTTTTAGTATTGTTCATTGACTGTTCTTGTTATATTTAACATAATGTGTTAGTTAATTAATGTTGTGAGTATTATTAAATATTTTGAGTGAAAAACCTAGGGTTTTACCAAGTTTGCACATATATTAAAATTGAGAGTATTTTCGTAAAATAATTAATTCATGTAATTGACTTGATTTTAGTGTGATTTACGTGTACGTGACAGTGTGGTTAATTTAAATGAATTAATTGGGTAACCTCGGTTAGTTGATATAATGTAGAATGAGCATAAAATAGATAATTAAAAATAGTTTTATGCCAAGGATGTGCTTAGAATTGATGTTAAAAATATAAGAGAATTTATACAAATCATTTGGACAAAACTAGCAAGTTGACATATTGGGCTCTATGATTTAAATAGAATTTGAAAGTATTTGAGATATTGTTTTGTGCTTAGAATGTATTTAGAGCTAATATTATAATAATATGGTATTATTTGGATGAAAATTGTGATTTAAAGTGAGATATAAACTTACTTTGATATAGTTCATGTTGGCTATATGTTGTTGGATGCCTAGTTTAGGCTTTGGAGTGATGATAGGTTTGGTTTTAGACCTTGAGTGATTATACGAGATTATGTTATGAATTTGGTGATGTGAATATTATTGGTTTTGCCTTGGTGTGCTATTAATGTCGGTTTAGACTCATAGTTGCACGGAAACCCATTTTGGGGGCGGAAACGTGTTTTCCCAAAAACCCGTTTCTAGGACGAGGACAAAACTTGTTTAAAAAATTTGGAAAACGTTTCGGAAACGCAGGGAAAACGTTTGGGAAATTTGCAGAAAACTCTTTGGATACTTAACGGAAAGTCTTGGGAAACGTTTGAGAAACTATTGGGAAACGCTTCGGAAACGTAGAATGTTAATTTTTATACATCTTTTCCCTTAAGTTCTAAGTAAGTATCTATGAAATTATTTGCATAGGTTTCCACTAAGTTTCCCAAATGTCTCTACTAAGTTTTTCCAAAGGTTCTACTAAGTTTCCCAAAGGTCTCCATTAAGTTTCTTAAAAGTCTCCTCTGAGTTTTGGAAAAGTTTCCTACTAAGTTTCCCAATCGTTTCCCGCTTCCTGTTTCCCCTTATATTTTTTGGTCGCGCTTCCAGCTTCTGTTTCCCCTAACGTCTCCCGCTTCCACTTCCCATTTCGGCAATTATGGTTTAGACTTGTGTTAAATTCTACATGTAATTGGGCATGGCTGGGAGTGGGCTTGAGGCATTGACCCTAGGAGTTGCATTGAGATTCACGGGTCCTTTGGGTTAGGCCCATAAAGTGCGGAATCAATTATTAGGATGCAAGTGTCCTTTGCGTGAAGCCTATAAAGTGCAGAATCAATTGTTGGAATGCAGGCGTCCTTTGCATGAGGCCCATAAAGTGCGGAATCAATTGTTGGGATGCATGCGTCCTTTGGGTGAGGCCCATAAACTGTGAAATTACTTGGATACACACGTCCATTAAGTGATGGCCCATAAAGTGCGAAAGAGGTTGTTGGTGGACTGATATTCCCTTCACAGTATGGCCAGTTATGCATGCGTATACTCTTGCATTGGGTTGGACTTGGGTGAGTCTTGGTATTCTTATTTATTTATTTATTTGTCAATTTAGTTTTGGTCTTAGAGTTAACTTGAGCTTGTTAATGTAGGTGACTGGATTGTTTGTGGATTGAGATTGTGAGTGTTCGATATTCATTTACTTGATTAATTTGAGTATTTGACATATACTATTTGGCATCAGTGCGGGAATTAAGTTTGGAATCGTATCCTTATCTGTACACCTGTACATGTCACCTTATTTTTATTATGTCAATAGCATAACCTTCTACTTGAGCCGTGGATATGCTCACCGTACAACAGTTGCAGGTGGGCCTTCGGGCAAGCAGACTTGAGAACTAGGATTAGGACATTGGAGGCTTCTATCATATTTTGTGTCTTTGGGTTTTAGTTATTTTTCTTATTTGTTGTATTAAATTTCTGTAATTTCATTTTATCTTTATTTTAGATTTCATTCGAATGACTATATTATTATTATTTTGCTGTATTCAGAGTTCTATTTTTTTGTTTGGTCGAATGCTATAACTAGGTTCTTCTTGTGGTTCGGTTTAGAGAATGGGTTGTGGACATATTGGGTTGGAATTTGGATGTTTTGAGATTTGCTATTTTCTTTTAACAGGTTTTAAATAGGTTTTTATTAAATTACCTTTGTTCAAAATACAAATGGACCCATGCAGTTTTGTTCTACAAATTTCAAAATAAAAACTATCTTTAAAATAAATTTCAAAACCTATTTTAATTAAAATCTGACATGGATCATAATTTTGACTTTGACTATTCAACGTTATACCTTTTATTGTTTAAAACTCGATGTTTATAAAATTGGGGTGTGACAAAAAAGTGAGAACCCAACTGATAGAGAAAAGGAGAAAGAGATAAAGAATGAGGTGGAATGCAGCGGGTGATAGATGTGGCAGTGAAGGTGGAAGTGGCTGGTGCTGTAGCTTGGTGTAGCCGGTGATGGAGAAGATGATGGGTGGTTGGTGGTGACCTGATCGATCTGTTTGCAGTGCTTTTTTTTTTTTTTTTTTTTTCCGAGTTGCATGTATATCATTTATATTGTACATACCACAGAGACAACACACCACCACCCCTTGCTACATGCTAAGTCAGTTAGTATTATACACAGGTGAGAGAGAGAGAGAGAGAGAGAGAGAGAGAGAGAGAGAGAGAGAGAGAGAGAGAGAGAGAGACGCTAACACCGGAGGGAGGGGTTTTCATTGGTGCGAGTTTGTCATATATGTGTGGTTAAGCGGCACATGTGACAGAGCACTTGCAGCCAGTAACACCGGAGGGATGGGCCTGCAGTTTTTGGTGACGAAGGAAATATGAAGAGAGAAGAAGAGAAGAAGGAGAGGAATTTACCATTATGCCCCCTAGTTGCATCCACGTTCACAACACATGTACAAGTTCCGTCATTTTTTGTAACGTTTATTATCAATTGGAATAATTAAAAACTAAATGTAAAATTAAAGGGTAAAATTGTTACAATTGCAACTACAATGATCAAATTGACACTAATGATGAATTAGAAGGACTACCTGCTTAATTTATCCAATATTTTATACACACACTTCCTATAATTTTTATTAATTTCTTATACGTTAAATTCATTTTCAATAATAATATGAAATTGGTCTTACAAGTTTTGTCAAATATTATCTAAAATAATATTTTAGTTGATCATGATCTTAGTTACACAGTTCACCAGATATGGGCCACGCTCACACACTAAATTCGCTGATTCCCGAATTCGGACCAAATTTTTCATCAATTCACGAACTCCTGAAATAGTGAGAGCAAACTGATGAGAATTTGCTAGGGCAGATTTCATAATCCATGGACTAGCAAATACCATATCTATTCCCACTACTGTTAATTGACTTGCCAACTTGGAACGCACTCACTATTCCTTGTCTACAAAATATCACATTTACAAAAATCGAACCTCCAACCAAATCCAAACAATAAGAATCCAACTACTAAGCCAGGCTAATATTCAAATAACTAATGCCTTTTTTATTTAAAATATTAGTGTGTATTACGAAAATGATTTACACATTTTGGATTCACGTCATTATTTTTTCAACTCATATATAATATTATTTATACATAAAAAATATATTTATTTATAATTTCACACATATATTAAATATATATAAAGTATATTATTTAATAAGCGCTCTAGGAATGCTCTCATTCTCAATCCTTCTAACAAAGAACGCTCTCGCACTTGCATCTACACACGCTTTATGTGCCTATCAAGATTTAGGTAAAAGCAAGTATATCTTGCAAAGCGGCTTATCGCTTATCCGTATTTTTATTTCTCATATTATTTTGAATCATGACTTAAGTTTTTGTTTTCTATACATCTATTATCTAAAAGAATGTTAAATTGTATGCAAATTTAACTCATTAAAAAATATAGAACACTTGAAAAGAAGATAAAGAATTGATCCAATAGTTATAAATAGTCACCTTCTCTCCCCTAACTAGTCGGAGGTTTGATATATGGAATGCAATAAGGTAGCTTGCCGTGTGCTCGAAAACTTATCTTGCAAATTCAAGTTATTTTTAATTTATTTCTCACATTCATATTATTCTTAAAAACACAATTTTAAACTCATAATTAGAAGTCATGTATTAGGACCATGACTTAAAATCTAACTATTCTCCAAGACATTTTTTAAAATTTGACAATTTATAATATAGATAATAGAGCCATGACTTAAAGCTCCAAATTCAGATGTTTCCAAAATACAATTTTGAATTAAAAATTTTCAATTACTAGAGAATTTAGTAAAACAAATTCACCATATGCCAAAACCATTGGGAACCCTAAACCCTATTACAATGTATTGATCCAACGGACACTTATATTTGTAATGGCTAGTTCTCCTAACTCCCTCTGTTGTTGCCTTTTTGTTCATCAATGCTCTCTCTCTGTGAAATTTTTCGACGAAAGCAAGTGGTTTTCTGACCACTGAAAGCATTTTCTTTGTCAATCAAGAAAAGGGCTTGAAGGGTTTATACTGAATGAGTTATAATCAGATTGTTCTGAGTTATCTTAATGTGGAAAGCTAATAAGAGGTGAGGGGGTTCTCAATGCCGCCTCCACCTATTGGGAAGTTGAGGCGGTGGTCTTTAGGGTCTCCGATGAGCCACGTTCAGAAAAGAAGCGGTCGTCACCTCAGGCCAAAGCTGATCTCTTCCATTTCATTCACAAAGTGCCTGCCGGCGACTCTCCCTGTGTCATGGCCAAACATGTTTAGGCCTAAAACCGGGGAGTGACACAGGGGGTTGACTCTTTTTCTGCCCAGAGTTGTTATGTGCTTTCTATTAAAACGGGTAGACTCATGAAACATGAGGGGTCAACTCTTTTCAACAAATGTCATCAGAAGCCATTTTCAAGAATTAAGGGTCAACTTATTTTCTTATAAAATGTAGAAATGACTTTCAAATGACATGTAATGAAGCAAATAAGCATGCAATCAAATTTCAATGATTCAAATACACAAATCAACATATATAAGCAAGATAATCAATCAAGATAATGGATTGCTCATCCCCAATTCTCTTCTAAGCACTCAATGGCTTTGTGAAGATATCAATTAATTGATGTTCAGTGCTCACAAAATCAAGTTTAATATCATCTCTTTGCACATGATCACGAATAAAATGATGTCTAATTTTAATGTGCTTTGTGCAAGAATGTTGAATAGGGTTCCTGGTTAAATTGATGGCACTTATGTTATCACATCTAATAAGAATGCGATTAAAAGTAAGTTCAAAATCCTCTGTCAGGGCCAAATTTTGTCTGCCTATAAATACAGCCACCCCACTCTGTATTCTAGGTCCGAAAAATAGCTCCAAAAACGCTGCCTCTCTAAAAACAACCTTCGAATTTCACCAAAACCCTAATTTCTTCAAGCCTCTCTCCAAACCCTAGCCTCCATACATTCTAAACACATACACGTGCCTCCAATCACCATTGAAGATCAAGTGCTACATATTCAAAGTTCTTAAAACTCAAGCAAGTCCCCCAGTGAAGCATTCAACCTAATAAGAAGACATAAAAGCTTGTATAAATTCTAGTTGACAATCAACCCCTACTTGATTCCTAGATAGTCGAAAGATTTTGACCAAAGTAACTCTAAACTATCATAATCGATTCGAACATTGATTAGATTTCAACTTATTTTGCTCAGAAAAATGTATAACATCTGTAGTGGGATATGAAAAAAATGGCGCATTCACTCAATATTTTACCCTAAATTTTTAAGTGGGTAGCCTACTAATTAGACAGACCAAGTTTTACTAGAGATTTCAATTATTTTCAAATATCAAGCCAAAGCAAAGGGTATATCGGGAGCAATAGAAGTGTATGACGATTAGCACCGAAATAAATCAAGAATGAGTCAAGAATAATGATTTTTTTTTGGGAAGGTTAAATAATAATGATTAGAAGTGTTTGACAATCAACACCGACATAAATCAAGAATGAGTCGAGAATAATGATTTTTTTTTTTTTTTGAAGGTTAGATAATAATGATTTCACTCAACATTCATAAGGAAAAGTCTAGACGATCGGCCCTACATGAATAAAAAGTAAACATACTTTCTCATAAAATTCAAGATGCTTTCAACTTGCTAACTAAAAGATCCACGAAAATCAAGTTTTACATGAAAATGATTCCATATAAAAAATAAAAAATGATTGGGGGCAGCTTGAATTTTCATAAATCATATGGAAAAGACCCACAAGATGATAAATTTTGAAACCCATATAAAGTACATTCATGCACCAAAGATTTCGAAAGAAAAAACATAGATGAGAAGCACAGAAACAGAGTAACAAAGAAAACAGTAATTCTTAGAAAACAAACATCCAATAACATGAACTTGCAATTCAATTGAAATTTCAAACCCACCAATTAACGTTATTCACATCACCTAGTTTAAAAGGGCTTGATTTTGTGAGCACTGAACATCAATTAATTGATATCTTCACAAAGCCATTGAGTGCTTAGAAGAGAATTGGGGATGAGCAATCCATTATCTTGATTGATTATCTTGCTTATATATGTTGATTTGTGTATTTGAATCATTGAAATTTGATTGCATGCTTATGTGCTTCATTACATGTCATTTGAAAGTCATTTCTACATTTTATAAGAAAATAAGTTGACCCTTAATTCTTGAAAATGGCTTCTGATGACATTTGTTGAAAAGAGTTGACCCCTCATGTTTCATGAGTCTACCCGTTTTAATAGAAAGCACATAACAGCTCTGGGCAGAAAAAGAGTCAACCCCCTGTGTCACTCCCCGGTTTTAGGCCTTGAGTCTGGGTCTTGACTCGGGCCAAACCTAATACTCTATTTGTTAGAACTCACCCTCCTAAGACGACAAGTGCACTGGGATTTGAACTTGAAATTGATTTGATTAAGTGCTTTTTTGAAAAAGGTTTGGAGTCACTACTTAACTTTGATAAAGGTGTGTTAGGTCACCTAAAATTAAGTAAAGCCCGAAGACTAAATTTAGGGTTTTTGAAAAGATTTTGAAAAACTTCCTCAAGAGAGAGTTTTTGGGAAAACAGGTTGGTTGGAAACCTTTGGAAAATGTTTATGTCCTTTTAGAAAATGACTTTATTTTTGTCTTTGAAAATAATGATTCTAGGTTCGAAGGTTAAGTGCGTGTAGGAAAGATATCCTAAGATCATCACCCTGCTCTTCCCTTGTGGTACCTTCATGTCTATTCACCCTATACTCACTTACTCGAATATCTAGTTCCTAATTGTCCACTTATGTCCAATTTTTTTAAAAAAAAATTCAGAAGAAGTTTTTGTCATCACTTGTGAAAAGAATGATGCATAACGCAAATTGAAAAAGAGTTTGGAAGAACGTTGAGAATGGTTTCTAAAAGCCCTTATGAACTTGTTTGAAAAGGTTTTTGAAAATTATTTTTTATGTACCTTATGAAAGGTACGTTAATGTTTCATTGGCTTTGAGAGGTTAGTTATGTAAGAACTAAACTCCTTCAAGACCATGAGTTTTAGAAAGCATTTTTATAAAAAGGGGCTAGAAAACTTCCCTTGTTTGAATATCTCATTTGATCTTGGATAACCCTAACCATAGAAGGTCTAGGGTCATTTCAAGAATGTGATTTTTGAAAATAGTTTTTGTAAAACATTTAGAGTTTAAAACTCTTATGTGAACATTACAGGTTTCATTTGATGTATCACTGTCCTTAGGAAACCCTAACCAAGAAAAGGGTTAGGATTGCCTTGGGGTAGTGTGTTTTTGAAGTTATTTTAGAAATAGTTTTTGAAAAATGGTAAGTGTCTAGCCATTTTGGATTGAGAAAAGTTTTGAAAGAGCCTTTTAAAACATTTTTGGGTTAGAGTTGGAGTTTGAAAAAGGATCCCAGAGTTACAATCTTGAAGCCTCTTAGTCTTGGTTGGGCAAACTAAGGTTAAGGTAACATAGGGTTAGATCGACTCAAGGTTAGGTCGACTTAGGATTTGATTGACCTAGGGTTAGACCTTCGAGGGTTTGGTTGACCTAAGGCTAGACAACCTAGGGTTGGAAGTGACTTGGGATGCAAGTAACCTATGGTTTAGGAAGGATGCCTTGAAGTAAAAAAGATTTGATTTGATACAATAAGGAAAGATAAGGCTTTTTAGTTGAAAAAGGAAAGTTTTACTTTTGGAGAGTTTTGAAGAAGAAAAGTTGTATTTTAGGAAAGTTTTGAAAGAGGAAAATTTTATTTTAGGAAAGTTTTTGAAAAAAGAAAGTTCTAATTTTGTTTTCAAAAATAGAGGATTGGATTTTGTTTCCAAAAATAGAATATTGGATTTGGTTTCAAAAATAGAAAGATTTGATCTTATTTCCAAAATGGAATAATTTGATTTAGTTTCCAAAATGGGAAGAGTTTATCCTAAAATAAAAGAATTGATTTGGAAATCTATGATTTTGTGTGCAAAAGTTAAAGTCACTACATAAAAAGGGTCGACCTATGGATTCCAGGGGTTGACACATTTAGACAGTGGCACTGGACAAAAGGATTCTGGTAAAAAAAGTCAACCCTTCTAGCTTAAGAGTCGACACGTTAGTCTAGAATGCAAAGTCTTGAAGAAGGTCCAAAAAAGGTTTACTCCCCATTTTTCAGGGGTTGACACATCTGGACAGAGCCTTGTTAATGTTTGGTGAAAATAAAAAAAAAGTTCAACCCCTAATTCTCAAGGGTCGACACATTTGGATAGAAGGTTGAAGACGTTAGCACCGGAACAAAAAGAGTCGACTTCTTCAGCAAAAGAGTTGACACCTTAATTGTAATAGTTAGTTTTTCAAATGGCTTATCACTCAATCTTGCATTAAATGCACTCCTAACCACCACCAACGGCTAGAATCAATGCAAGACTATATATACAAAATCCCCACAGCATTTAAATTGAAGAATCCAAGATTATAATTGGTGAATAAAAGATTGAAAGCTGAAATTCCTGAGCATCACTGCTATATTCTCTTTGCTGAGTGATTGGGGTTATTTATTGAATTTGAACCTGCTTATCTACTCTTATTCAGAGTTACCTATTGTATAAATCTCATTTATTTCACTTGGGTGGGTTTGTAAACCTGTGAGTTTGAGTGTTCTTGGCAAAAACACTTATAAGTTTGAGTGAAGCTTGAAAAAAATCAGTTGGGTCTTTAAGAGCTTGGGAAGAACTCGACACTTAGGCAACTAGCACCTACTGTGTAAAGGAGTTTTTGTCTAGTGGATGGCTTTTAAGGGGATCTTGGGGGTGAGGACGAAGGTCATACATTGTCGCTAAACCTTGGTAAATCCTGGTGTTGATTTTCACTCTGTTTTTCTTCCTTGCACTTTATCACCTGCTTGCATTGCTCATACTTTGTTTAGCTATTGTTCCATTAATTATTTAGTTTTTAATTGAATTATTTGCTATTATATTTTAGAAACTCAATTCACCCTCCTCTTGGGTTGTATATCCGGGCCAACATTGAGTTTACACAAAAATTATCTTCAAAACAACCCTCTCTAAAGTGATTTTTAAAAGTTTTGCTCTCTTGAGCTTGTGATTAAAATGGTTTTTGTAAGCACCCCATTTTTGCTTGTTTTGCACTTCTAAGCTCATTTGGCTTGTTTTAAAGCCAAATTAACCAAAATGCCCTTAGGCACTCTAGGCAGCTTTTTGAGACTGAGCAGTCTCCAAAAATAATCGCCAACACCGTCAGAGTGTTGGAAACACTCACAAACCTTGAATAGTTCACTTTTGGTGCCTGCTAGCCCACCGATGTAAAATGTCCATTATGCCCCTAGGCATCAGGCAGCTTCCCGAGATCAGGCAATCTCCACAACCAACGCCAAACCACCGGAGTGGCGAAAGCACTCACAAATTGTAAAGTCGTTGAAATGGCGAGAAAACACTCATAAACAGGTCAACACAGGGATGCCGTAAATAACCTAGTGTCACTGGCCTGAATGTGCCTCTTGGCCATGGAACGTTTACCAAAGGATAGGATACCTTTGGAAACCAACTCGTCACCACTGTCATAGTGATGGAAACACTCGTAAACCCAAGTCAACACTGGTGTCTGCTAGCCTGATATGGTGAAAAATGACCATTTTGCCCCTAGGCAACCCAACACGTCTTTAGAAAAAGTACCAACTCCTCGAGATATATTGACCACCTTAAAAGACTAACTCCAAAATGACCGTTTTTCCCTTCGACACTCTGACACGTCTTTCGAGAAAGTACCAATGCCTCAAGATGGTAAGTCCACCCTCTCAACTGTTTCTTAATAGTCTAACATGTTCAAGATGTCACTTGAACTGACTCTAAACCCGTTCCGTGATACCCAATAAAAATGACCATTTTACCGCTAAGCACCCCAGCATGTCATTCGAGAAAGCACAATCCCTCGAGATGGTAAGGCCACCTTCCCCAAACAGTCCCCAGACAATCCGCCATATTCAATACGCTATTCCAATCAATTCTAGTCTCATTCCGCTTAACTTAGGTTAAAATGATCATTTTCTCCCTAAGCGCCCCGGCATGAACCTCAGGAAGTGTAAGTTCTCTAAAGCAGTAAGACCACCCCAAACTACCTATAGGAGGTCAAACATAGCTTGGATCATAGTATAGTTTGTTTTAATCTTGTTTCGGCTTCCGATCAAAATGACCATTTTTCCCTACACACCCGAGCATATTTTTATGACCGTAACGATCCCAGAGATTAAGCCGGCATCCATTGGGACACCCTAAAGTGAGTCCCGTCCTTACTAGATGAGTCATTTGACTTGAAACACACTTAAGTCAATAAAAGCTTCATGGAGCATATCACAGACGCTTCGTCGAAGTTGACTTTTTTCTCATTCCCCTTACTAAAACGCATCTTCAAACGATTGGCGAAATGCACAAATTAAAGAATTCTAAGAAGCCTGAGTGATAGGCTTTCCATCGGTATGGTCCGATGTTTTGTAATATCGCCCGAAAGCGATGATCGAATAGTTCAAAGAAGAGTACTTTTTCAACACTTGTGAAAGATAAAAGTACACTTTCCGATAATGGTTTAAATCCCAATTCCTTGATTAAGACGCACTGTCAAACAACTTGATAAATGTGTAAATAAAAAAATTCCTAAAATACTTTCTGGAGCCTATCCATCGGTATGGTTCGATTGGGATGATCACTTCCCGAGAGCCACGATTACATGGTGCAAAAACTGCTACTTCGGGAAACTGATAGAGCTTCTCACAAATGCTCTCGGAAACTTATTTTTGAGCTTGCTTCCCAAAGCGATATCTCTCATTTGAAAACATCCAAAGCTCCCTAAGGGCATTAAGTTAAAGAGAAATTGTAGTGGAATGCCAGAAATGCGTTCGATTTCCCCAAATCATTCTTGACTGACATGAATATTAGGGTGATGTCCGCATAAAAGTTCCCAGCGACGGAGTGTATGCTACATGCGCCCAAATCTTGATCAGATCAAGACAAAACTTGTCTTGCAACCCAAGCTGGGAGAGTACAGGTGTGTCACGTAGCACTCAACCATTGGTTGAGTACAGGTGCATGCACCTAGCCTAATTTTGGCTGGGTGCATAGACTACATGCACAATACATGCACCCCACCCAAATTGTTTGGCCTATCAATATTAGGCCGCCCCCAGCTTAATTCAGGATGAAAAGCAGTGAGAAAACTCTACCAAAATAGCTGCAAAAACCTCTAAAATTCCTAAAATCTCAAGTCTCTCAAGAATTCAAGACAAGCTTCAAGCCTCTTCAAGATCAAGCCCTTGAAGAAGTTCAATGAATTAAAGAAGTTCAAAGGCTAAAGGTAGAGCTCCATTTGAGCTTATGCAATCCTTTCTCTTTCGCTTCTCCCTCCTAGCTCACTTGAGCTGTGCTTCCATTTTAAGCCTCATCTTCCACCTCCTCTTCTTGTGTGCTTGGAACAAGTATGCTCCATGGCCATGACTAGATGAAAGTTTATGAGAACTACAAGTTGGGGGACCTCTCACAAGCCTAATTTAAGTATGGCCATTGGAGCACCTTGTAATGTGGTGTGGCCTAAACCTTGTATGTTCATAACCATTGCATCCTAGTTGTTATAATGCTTATACTATGCTTGCAATGGCTTCATTGTTTGTATTTCAAACTACCATTGATTCTACCTTCAAGTGTTCTTCAAAATTCATGTTAAAATGATTTTCAAAAAGTGCCTCTAAAGTTCTTTAAATTAGAGTTTCTTAAAATTTAAGCCAAGAACCCTAGGTTTCCATGTCTTAGGATACCTTCCAAAGCCCCTAATATCTAACTTGTATCAATGCATTTTACTCTCTTAAGTTTGCATAAAATTAGTTTTCAAATTCACCCTCTCTAAAAAGAGGTTTTCCAAGCTTTCAAATGGTTTTCAAAACAACCCTCATTTGAGTGGTTTTCAAGCTTTCAAATAATTTTCCAAAATAGTTTTCAAAATTTACAACTCTCTTGAGTTGGTTTTCAAAAAAAAAAAAAAAAAAGTTTTACATGAAATGATAACTTTCGTACATAACATGATACTTTTCTAAACTTTCCTTTAAGTTTTTGTTACATAAAATCACAAATTCTTTTCCATAAAATTGTATAGTTCTCCTATGAAATCATGGTTTCCAAAACCCACTTTCCAAGTTTTGTGCATAAAATGTCATTTCCACCTTCCAAAACCACTAGGTTCAAAACTCTAATTTAAAACCACTTTCCAAAAACACTAGGTCTAAACCCTAGTTCAGAACCACCTTTCAAAACTCTAGGTTAACCTAACCCAAGTTAGTTAACCCTAGTTGTGTAACCCTAGGTTAACCTAACCCTAGTTGTCTAATCCTAAGTTAACCTAACCCAAGTTAGTTAAACCTAGGTTAACCTTGTAACATCCTCAAAATTCCTATTCGTTAAATTTCTTATAGGAATTATTTATAGTAAAATTTGTAGTGAAATTTTTTCTTGAGAAAGAGAATTTATGCAAACTGAAATGGAATTAGTTCACAAAAGGAATATAGATGAAGAGAGATTGCATGTGAGTTACAGGAAGGGAAGGAAAGGAAGAATGGTCAAGAATGAGCTATTTAGGGGTGGGGATGGAAGCGATAATATTATTGAGAATAGAAATTTAGAAACTTCTATAGAACCCCATGAGATATAACTAATAGGAAAAATGTCACAAGGTGAACCCATTTGTCACCCAAACACACTATCTGCCTATATAAGCAAGGCTAGGCCTTGTATTCCCCTCATTCTAATTAAAGAATTCAGCTTATGTCACTTGTGTAGTGAGGAGCTTTGGAGATGAGAGGGGAAGAGATTATGGAGAGAAAGGGAGAGAAAGACAGAGAGAACAAAAGGGGAAGGGGTTGCCGCACAAAGAATAAAGGAGGACGATTTTGGGGAATGCTAGAACAGACCAAGAAAGGCTGATTTAAGGTATAAATTCATCACCTGTTGCTATATAGGCTTGCATGCATGGCTGGAAATAACCACAAAATTGGTCAAAGACCATAGTTTCGGCACACTAGTTTTTCAGTAAAGCTTCAAAAAATGGAAACCCAACCATGCATGTTCAATTCCGATGAATTAGGATTGTTTTTAAGAAGTTTGCAGAGGTCTTTTGAGTTTTTAAGAGACCCATAGCTTCACACCATGGCTACCAACACAATTTGTAAAGATGTAGCATGATCGGGTTGTATGAAGAAAAGAACTGTTAGGAACTTATTTGCATGCATTAAATTCTGATTAGATGATATGTATCAGTAGTTTATAAGTTGATTTTAAGCTTTATAAGTCTTGGGTGTAATGGCTATGCATAGAAATGGACTTTGACTTTGCCAATAAGGGAAAATCATATGTATTATACTTTAGCAATCTCTTCAAGGATTAGATTGTGTACTCATGCAAGAAGAGAAAGTAGTAGCGCACAGGTCAAGGTAATAAATGAAGCATGAAGAGAATTATCTGGCACATGATTTGGATATGGCTGTAGTAATATTGGCATTGAGAATTTGCAGATGTTATATATATGGAGAAAAGTTTGAGTTATAAAATTGAAGCTGTGTTTGAGTGTGAAAGACCTAAATTTGTAACTGAAATTTGGAGTTTTCTTAGATTAGCTAGCTATTATTGAAGGTTTGTAGAAAGCTTTCAAAGATAGTCGCCTCACTTACTAATTGACTAGTAAAGGAGTGAAGTTTGAATGGATTGAGAAGTGTGAACAAGCATTTCAAGAGTTGAAGAAGAAGATAACAACCACACCTGTTTTACTTTGCTTATAAGGGAAAATCATATGTAGTATACACTAGCTGTGATATCCCAAATCTCTATTTAATTATATTAATGAGAATTTCTAGTTTATGCAATATTTAATGTTAATTATTTGTTCTTTTGGGTCAAAGATGACCAATGAGAAGTTGTGTTGTAACTTATGTTGGAGGTGTAAGACACATAAGATTATTTTCCATGTGTGTCTTCTTATAACACACAAAACACACACACACACATATACACAAACACACAAAAATCGGTGGAGAGAGAGAGAGAGAAAGAGGAGAAGAGATAGAGGAAGGAGATTGAAGGGAGAAGATCAAGAAGAAGAGGAGGAAGCAAGGAGAGCTCAACCAAGCTTGGAAGCCCATTGGGAAGTTGGAAAAGCTAGAGAGAGAAAGGTATGAATTAAAACCTTATATGTATACTTGTGTAAATGTGTTGGGATATTGTATATATGCACATATATGAGTTGGGTTTGTGTTGGGGGACTTCTTGAGTCCCAATTACTTTGAATTTGAGAGCTTGTAGCTCAATATTGGAGGATTGGAGAGTTGGGAGTTGAAACCCCTAAATATGTGAAATATTAGGGTTTTGATTTCTTCTTTAGATCCCTTTGTTTTGATTGCTCTTTCTCCCCCATTTTGAGTTATTATCATCCTTGTGGGCTAATCTTTGAGCCCTAAGAGTATTGAGAAGGTTTGGTTGTGTTTGGAGGAGTTTTGGTTGTGTTTTGGTTGAGCTTCGGGTGTTGCCCAGAACAGGGCGTTCGAACTCCGAATATGGAGTTCGAACAGTGGGAAATAAGCCTGGGCATTCGAACTCCCTCAGGGGGAGTTCGAACCCTTAGAGAAGGGGTTTTTCCAATTTTCTTCTTGGACTTTGAACTCCCATTTGGGCGTTCGAACTCCCAGTTCATTTTGCCCAAGCATTCGAACTCCTTGGTTGGGCGTTCGAACAGTTTGTCAGCTCGGACACTGTTTACTAAAACGGGCATAACTTTTTTTAGAAAACTCAAATTGATGCACTGTTTGAAGCATTAGAAGTAGACTCATAGAACTTTGTTCCCATATAAAGTTTACTCTCTAATTTCTTATAGATTAAGAGATGTGGGGGTTTAAATTTGACCCAAAATCCATGCCAACAACATTGCCTTCCAAAATTTTAGTCCACATTCTGTGAGACATAACTTTCTTCACCCGAAATGTGTTTTTGGTCTACGATCTATCAAATTAAAGGCCTTTAAGCCTATTTTCAAATGGAACTAGCCTTGGGTGTGAACCTATCGTTGAGAGGTGGTTGGGACTCGATGAAAGAGTCGACATTTCGGCTTTCATGTTCAAACCTCAATTTCATGTTCTTATTTTACATCAGGGCTTTGTCCTAGAGTTTAGCCTCGCTCTCCTGTTATGAGAATGAGGTGTTGTTGAGTCTGGGTCAAGGGGTTTATGTGCTTAGTCTTGACTTATGTGCTATTGTTTTGCCTTGGAACCTTTTATTAATGTTTCTATGCTTCTACGTGCATTTTGTGTAGGAACACCTTGTTTATCACCAGTCCAATAGGAAAGAGGTGAGTAACAATATGCCATGAGTAAAACTCTATTATTTTCCAATCGTTTTAAGCTCGCCTCTATATCATGAATGTTTTTCATACAGTTTAATGCCTTAATGTTATGTTCTATTACAAATGTCATATTTTAAATGCATGCAAGTTATATTTATGTTATGAATGAAAATCATGGACTATAATGTTTAAATGAAAGGGATGCTAAGTTTTCAATGTATGGTGCCAGCTTGGGTCTTCTCGTGGTAAGACTTTAATCTAGCCTGAGAGTCCTACGATAGGGGATGGGAAATAAACTATCTATGTTGAGAGACGTCCTTGGCCTAAAGAGCCTTAGTGTGACCTATATAGTTACTATGGAGCCTAGCTTATATGTCAAGTTGTAGCACACTTATGTTTTGAACTGAGAACCATGATATGTTCACATGTTATACGAAAAGTTATGAAATGCAATATTAAGAATAATGTTATGTTGGATCTCTTCTTATGATACTATGTTTTGAAATGTTGAAACGTTTCAAATGACGTTTACGTTAGTTATGAGTTCCCAACCTACGTTTTAAACGTTCAAAAGCTCATTTCCTTATGCATAAATGGTTATCTATCCTTGTACGTTGGATATAATTGCTAGTCCATGATATTTTCTCGCTCATGCATCATTATTATTCACTAAGTATTAGCTTACGTTTTCTTAAATAATTTTCAGGTAGCCAATCCGGGAAGCCCTAGAGCGAGGCCATATGTGGATTTGAGCTACGGCCCACGGGCCTATATTTTGTATAATGTTTGAGGGCTGGACCCAATGTTTTGTAATGATATATTGCTATAACTTTGGTGGAGTCAATAATATTTTGTAATGATTTGGTCCTTATGTATGTTATGTTTGGGATTAGGCACTGCTCTACCATGTTGTAAGCACCCCATTTTTGATTGCTCGGCAGTCTACAATCCGTCCAGACTTGTATTCTAGTCAATGTGGACATATTTTCAGTCAAATCAACTTTTCAAGTCTAATCCTGTCTATCCATCGCTTCGCGGGACCACCAGGCCCAAATTGAGGCAAAATGACCAAAATGCCCTTAGGGGCATTGCTCGGTCCAATTCTAAATTAGGCACGTCTTTTCAAAGACGGTAAGTCCCCATTCCAATTCTTTTTCCAATTCCAATTCCAATCCCTCTCTGGAGAAAGTTGATTCCTCGAGACAGTAAGTCTATCCAATTCGGCACGTTTTTTGAAGAAAGTCTATTCGGAATGGTAAGTCCCTTCAAACCTGTCGACCGTGATGAGACCTCATGTCCCCTAGATGGTAGAACGGTCCACCTTTGGCGCGTACTAGCCCGCCAATGCAGAAATGTTCATTTCGGCACACCTTTCGAGAGAGTCAATTTCTCAGGCACTAAGTCCCTTTAGCAGCTTCCCGAGATCAGGCAGTCTTAGGAATGATCGCGAACCGTCAGAGTAACGGAAGTACTCGCAAACATGTCAACCGTCAGAGTAGCAGAAATACTAGCAAACAGGTCGATATAGGGAATTGCCAACAAACCCCTGTATCATGGGACCATCGTCAGAGTGGCGGAAACACTCAAAACTCAAGTCAATACTAGTGCCTGCTAGCCCACTTCGGTGAAAAATGACCAAACTGCCCCTAGGGCCGTTTTTCGGCACGTTTCTCGAGAAAATACCTAAGTCCTCAAAACGGTAAGTCCACCTTTCCAAGATTGTCTTAAAAGTAATTCGGCATGATTAGCTGCTTTCTAGTCAGTTTTGGGCCAATTTCGAGACTTTCCGATCAAGATGACCATTTTGCCTTGAGGGATCCGAACGCCCCGGGGACCACACCGGCTCTGGGTATCAAACCGATAACCTCCTGAGAATACTTTTTATAGTATTCTCGACCTTCCTTTATCTTTCCAAATCATTCCGAGTCAGTTCTGGCAAACCCGATGCGAAATGACCATTTTGCCCCTAGTCGGTTGGTCGCCTTTTCCGACCACACCGACTCTAGTTATCAAACTGGTAACCTTCTGGGACATTCTAAATAATGTTTCTAAATCATCGAGTCTTCTTCCGGGACATTTCGAGTCCATCTTGGTAGTTTTTCGATCCGATTAACCGTTTTGCCCCTAATGGCTCGGTCAACCCTTCCAACACATCTTGTCATCCTTTTTCAAGTCCATTACTCCCGGGACCCTATTCTAAGGGTTCCTGCCATTTTTTGGCCTTTCAGGCCATTCTCGGTCCCTTAAATCCTTCCCGGATCTTCCGGAGTCACTCCTAGTGAAGCCAGGTTGAAAATTACATGGTAGTCACTAGTACAGGCATCCAAATCTTCTGAAGATACGTTGCTTGCCAACCTTAAAACTTTCCTAACTGGCTGGCACCATTAGTAGTGGTGCCAAACCAAAAAATGGCCTGACGCAACTAGTAGTGGTGCCAATGAAAACTTTGGCCTGGCGCCACTGCAACAGGCGCCAGGTCATTCCTTTGTCTATAAATACAGAGCCCCCTCCAGCGTGAAAAAGGTCCGCAAACTCAGCCTAAAAACCCTACTTTTCAATACACAGAGCTCGTAACCTCCCAAAACCCTAGTCTCCCTTAGGTTCTCTAAACCCTAGCCCCCATACACAAACCCTAGCCTCCTATACACTCATACACACTGTCATATACACTTATACATTAGCCTCCATTGAAGACTTGAAGTGCTGCAAACTGAAGCTCTCGAGAATCAAGACGAAGATTGAAGTGAAGACCGAAGCAAAGCAAGAAAAACAAAGCGCGCAAAGTAAAGCAAAATAAATAAGACACAAGGTAGGCTTTCTATTTGAGTTTACGCATCTTCCCCCTCTCTTCTCTCTCCTAACCCACTTGGGTTTTCTTCTATTTTAATCCCCTATCTTCTTCCCCCCCTTTCTTGCATGCTTGAAACAAGGGATTTTCCGGTCCATGTGTAGGATTAGGCTATTGGAGGGTCACTGTGTCGGGAGCTTTCTTTTAGTCTAACCGGAGACCACGTGGGTTCGGCCCCCTTGATTATGTGGTGAAGCCTTTAACCTTGTATGTTCACGACCCTAACTTGCATTGTGCATATCATGATCTTGCATTATTCTAAAGTTCGTTTTCAAAAGCTTGCATCAAAATTGTTTTCAAAACTTGCATCAAAATTTTCTTTTTCAAAATTAGTTTTCAAAATCACAATTCTAAGGTGGTTCTAGCCTTTCTATGGCTAGGTTGTTTTAGGAAAGTGTTACATTTAAAGTGACTAATACGGTCCATATTTTCAAATCCTCGTTGTTTTCAAAACCACTATCTTAAAGTGGTTCTAATCTTCTTATGGTTAGAATCGCTTTAGGAAAGTGAGATATTTTATATACTTTCTAAAAAACTCTCTTTTCAAATCTCTCCCTCTAAAAATCTCTTTTCCAACATACTTTCTATAAACTCTCTTTAAATTCTTTTCCAAGATTGTTTTCAAAAACTCCCTCCAAAAATCTATTTTTCAAAACTTCTTTTTAAACTCCTTTCCAAAAATCTCTCTTCAAAATTCCTTTCCAAAAACTCTTTCTCTAGAATTTCCTTCCAAAAATCCATTTTCAAAAACTCACTTTCCAAAATCTCTTTTCTTAGAGTCCAAGTCAAACCCTAAAACCCACGATTAGGAAACCCTAATTTTACTTCTCAAAAACATGATTTCCAATCCTTTATTTTGGCCTCAAAACCTAGGTTTCCAAAACCTCTTGTTTTCTACATCAAAATTATATATATTTTCAAAACCTATTTTCTACATCAAAACTATAGTCTTCCAAATCTATGGTTTCTAAAACTTCCCTTTCTAAATCCATACCAAATCCAACCTCCCATTTAGGAAACTAGATCCTATCCTCCGTTTTTTGAAACAAAATCAAAACACCTTTTTTAGAAACAAAATCCAATCCTTTGTTTTAGAAAATAGGAATTTTAATCCTTCCAAATCTAATCTTTCCTAATTCAAATCCTTCATAATTTCATACCTTCCTAAACCTTAGTTTTCCAAACTTTAAACTTTTAAATCTTTCCTTAAACTTTAAGCTTCCAAATCTCTCTTAATTCCATACCTTTCCAAATCTCCACTTTCCAAATCTAAATCTTCAAATCTTTCCAAAATTCTAAACTTTCTAAATTCGAATATTTCCAAATCTAAAATTTTCTAAACTCAAAACTTTCTTACTTTCAAAACTTTCCTATTTCAAAACATTTCAAATCCAAAACTTTCCAATTTCAAAACTTTCTTAAAACAAAACCTTTCCTAAACTGAAACATTTCCTAAAATGAAACTTTCTTAAAATGAAACTTTTCTAAAATGACACTTTCCTATTTTGAAACCTTCCTAAAATGAAACTTTCCTAAAACGGAACCTTACCTAATTTGAATCTTTCCTAAATTCCAACTTCCCTAATCTTCCAAGTCCAACATTCGAGTCAAGTCTTTCTTAATCTCAAGTCCTTTCTAAATCATATCTTTCCTAAGTCTAGGTTTCCTAAACCTCAATCTTTCCAAAACAAGTCCAAATCTTTCCTCCAAGTTCTATATTTCCAAATCAAAGTCCAATTTTCTTAATTCCAAATTTCAATCTTCCATTCTAAGTTCAAATCAAATCCTTTTTCAAATAAAAAATCTCTTTTCTATTGGACTCTTGTTTGAACTATGACTGACCTGATTCCGCCAAAAGGATACGTAGGCAACCTTTATGGGTGCGGTCACAACTTCTTTCAAATCTCCAATTCCACCAGCTTTTCCAAGCTTCTATTTTCATAACCTTTTTCAAATCTCCAATTCCATAATCTATTTCAAGTTTCCAATTCCAAAAATCTATTTTCAAATCTCTATTTTCAATTTCTAAAAACTTTCCAATTTTAAATCTAGCTTTTCAAATCTCTTTTCTTGAATTTGCATATCATGCATCATGTTTTTTTTAAAACATTGTTTTTCTAAAGTGGATAGGATTGGACATTTGTTTGTTGAAGACTCTCATAGGTGAATTTAGAATAAATAGACATGTAGGTATTGCAAGGGCGAGATAGGGTGATGGCTTAGTGCGTTTTCCCTACACGTAACCAACCTCCGAACCTAAGATCACTGTTTTTAAAGACCAAAATGGAGTTTATTTTCAAAAAAGGGCTTACATATTTTCTAGAGGTTGCCAAACACCTGTTTTCCTAAAAACCCTTTCTTGAGGAAGTATTTTCAAAATCGTTTTCAAAAACTCTAAGTGTAGTTTTCGGATTGTGCTTAGTTTTTAGGTGACCTAACTCACCTTAATTAGTTAGGTGGCGACTCTAAACTTTTTCCAAGAGCCCTTTATTCAAATCTATTTTCAAATCAAACCTAGTCACACTCATTCTTCTAGGAGGGTGAGTTTTAACGAGTGAGTACAATATTTTTTCCGCTTGTGTGTGTATTCCTCGAGTGCAAAGAATCTGGGGGCAACCCATGTATGACACGGATTATGTTTTCAAGTTATCAAAAAATCTATTTTCCTCAATTATGCAACATTTTAAATGTTTATGCACGGGTGATCAAACAATTTATGTAATGCGGCCTTGGGTAGCCTTGCTACTGGCCGGTCATGTACCCTAAATCCTTATAGGTCGGGTTATGGGGCGTGACAACGTGGTATCAGAGCTATATGTTGACACCGTAAGATTGAGTCATGTCTAGACAGGATTCTAGGTTTGACCTGAGTATATGCTAAGTGTATATGCATGTGTATGCTACGTGTATAGTGACGTGCCAAGGTGTATTATGTATTGTACTATGTTATGTACTTGATTGTTTGTTTGATTTTGGAGGCGGCCAAGTTGGGTCACCAAGTGAAGGACTGTCCAAAGAAGAACAGGGATCTAGGGCATCAGTATCAGCCCCAGTTCAGTAATCTATGGCAAGCAGGAGAGAGAATCAACCACGGCAAGGCCGAGCTTTTGCACTTACACCGGGAAACACCCCAGCTACCGACTCCGTAGTGTTAGGCATACTTCCTATTTGTGGTTGACCTACACACAACCTTATTGATTCCAGTTCTACGCACTCATTTGTTTCATACTCCTTTACTCAATACATGTATACATCTCCGGTACCTCTTGATTATGCTTTGGTAGTATCATTGCAGTCCAGGAATTTCATGTTATGTGATAGGATTTATAATTCTTGTGAAATTCTTGTTAATGACGTGCCCATGTTTGTCAACCTTATTCCTTTAGAAATGCACAACTTTGATGTCATCTTAGGAATGGATTGGTGTAAGCACCCCATTTTTGACCGCTCGGCAGTCTACACTCCGTCTAGACTTGTTTTCAAGTCATTTTGGGCATATTCCAATCGAAACCAATTCTCTAGGTCCAAATTCCGTCTTTCCATCGCTTCACGAGCCTGTCAAGCCCAAATAGAGGCAAAATGACCAAAATGCTCTTAGGGGCATTGTCTTTTCTTATTCCAATTCCAATTCCTCTCTCGAGACAGTTTATTCCTCGAGACGGTCTGAGTAGCAAAACTACTCACAAAACCGTTAGAGTAGCGAAAATAATCACAAAACTGTTAGAGTAGCAGAAATACTCACAAAAACCGTTAGAGTAGCGGAAGTACTCACAAAACCGTTAGAGTGGCGGAAGCACTCATAATTCAGGCACGTCTCTGCGGAGACGGTAAGACCCCTTTCCAATCCCTCTCTCGAGACAGTTTATTCCTCGAGATGGCCCGAGTAGCAAAACTACTCACCAAACCGTTAGAGTAGCGGAAATACTCACAATGTCGTTAGAGTAGCGGAAATACTCCCAAATCATCAACCCCGTCCGAGTAGCGGAAATACTCAACCGTTAGAGTAGCGGAAATACTCACAAAACCGTTAGAGTAGCGGAAATACTCACGAATAGGTCGATATAGGGAATTGGCAACAAATCCCTGTGTCACGACGACCGCCGTTAGAGTGGCGGAAACACTCAAAACCTAGGTCAACACCCGTGTCTGTTAGCTCAATTCGGTGAAAAATGACCAAACTACCCTTAGGACCTTTTCCGAGACTTTTCGGTCAAGATGACCATTTTACCCCTAGGCATCTGAACGCCCCGGGAACCACACCGGCTCTGGGTATCAAACCGGTAATGTCCCGAGAATACTTTTTATAGTGTTCTCAACCTTCCTTTACCTTTCCGGATCATTCTGAGTCAGTTCCGGCCAACCCGGTACAAAATGACCGTTTTGCCCCTAGAGGGCCGGTCTCCTTTTCTGACCACACCGGCTCTGGAAATCAAACCGGTAACCTCTGGGGACATTCTGAATAATGTTTCCAAATCCCAAGCTTTCTTCCAGGACAGTTCGAGTCTGTCTCGGCAGTTTCGCAGTCCGATTGACCATTTTGCTCCTAAAGGCCCGGTCAACCTTTCCAACACATTTTGTCCTCACTTTTTAAGTCAAATACCACCAGAACACTATTTCAAGTGTTCCTGCTCCTTTCCGGCCCTCCGGGTCACTCTCGGCTCTTTCAAATCATTCCCGGACTTTCCGGAGTCACTCCTAGTGAAGCCAGGCTAAAGATTGCATGGTAGTCACTAGTACAGGCGCCCAAATCTAGTCAAAGATACGTTGCTTGCCGACCTTAATTGTTTCCTAAATGGATGGCGCCACTAGTAGTGGCGCCAAGCGAAAAAATGGCCTGGCGCCACTCCTAGTGGCGCCAGTGTATAATTTGGCCTGGCGCCACTGCAACAGGCGCCAGGTTTGTCCAACTTCTATAAATACAGAGCCTCATTCAACGTGAAAAGGGTCTGCAAACTTAACCTAAAAATCCCATATTTCGATATACAGAGCTCGAGCACCTCCAAAACCCTAGTTTCCTTAGGTTTCCCAAACCCTAGCCACCCTACACAAACCCTAGCCTCCTATACACTCATACACACCTCCATACACTCATACACTAGCCTTCAACCATTCTTTGAAGACTGGAAGAGCTGCCCTCTAAAGCTTGAAGACAATCCTTGAAGGTTGAAGAAGAAGATCAAGACGAAGACCGAAGACCGAAGACTACACGGCGCACAAAATAAACAAGATACAAGGTAGGCTCCCTATTTAAATTTCCGCACTTCCCCCCTCTCTCATCTCTCTCCTAACCCACTTGGGTTTTCTCTATTTTAATCCCCCATCTCTTTCCCCCCCTTTCTTTACATGCTTGAAACAAGGGGATTCCCGATTCATGTGTAGGATTGAGCTATTGGAGAGTCACCATGTCGGGGGCTTTCTTCTAGTCTAACCAAAGTCCACGTGGGTCTGACCCCCTTGATTATATGGTAAAGCCTTAAACTTGTATGTTCACGACCCCAAATTGCATTGTGCATATCATGATCTTGCATCTTCTAAAAATTCATTTTCAAACTCGTTTTCAAAATCGTTTTCAAACTTGTTTTCAAAATTGCATCAAAATCTCTTTTTCAAAAACTTATTTTCTAAACCACAATTCTAGGGTGATTCTAGCCTTTCCATGGCTAGGGTTGCTTTAGGAAAGTGTTACATTAAAAGTGACATTTTTGGTCTATATTTTCAAATCTTATTGTTTTCCAAAACCACTTTCTTAAAGTGGTTTTAGCCCTCTTATGGCTCGAATCGCTTTAGAAAAGTGAGACGTTTTCATACTTTCCTAAAACTCTCTTTTCAAATCTCTTTCTAAAAATCTCTTTTTCAACATATTTTCCAAAAAGCTCTCTTTTCAAAAACCTCTTCCTAAAAATCTTTTTCAATTCACTTTCCTAAAACTCTCATTTCCAAAGTTGTTCTCTAAAAGCTCTTTCCAAAAATTTATTTTTCAAAACTCCTTTTTTTCAACTCCTTTCCAAAATTCCTTCTCTTTAAAATCTCTTTCTAAAAACACTCCCTAGATTCACCTTCCTAAAAACTCTCTCCAAAAACCTTTCTAAAAAACTCTTTGTCCAAAATCTTCCTTCTAGAAATTTCCTCTCTAGGATTTTCCCTTCGAGAAAACACTTTTCCAAAAACACACTTTCCAAAACTCCTTCTCTTTAAAATCTTTTTCCAAAAACTCCTCCCTAGGATTCCCCTTCTAGAAAACCTTCGTTTCCAAAAACGCACTTTCCAAAAACTTTTTCCTTAGAGCCCAAGTCAAGCCCTAGAACTCACAATTAGGAAACCTTAATTTTCAAACTTTGCCCCAAACCTAGGTTTTCCAAAACCTCTTGTTTTCTACATCAAAACTATACATGTTTCCAAAACCTATTTTCTATGTCAAAACTGTAATTTCCCAAATCTAGGGTTTCTAGAATCTCCCTTTCCAAATCCTTGTCAAATCAAATCTTCCCTTTAGTAAACCAAATCAAATCTCCCCATTTAGGAAACTAGATCCCATCCTCCGTTTTTGGAAATAAAATCCAACCTTTCTCTTTTAGAAACCAAATCCAATCCAAACCTTTCCTAATTCTACTCCTTAATTTCCTACCTTCCTAAACCATAAGTTTCCTAAACCTAAATTTTAAATCCTTCCTTAAATTTCAAAATCCAACTCTTTCCTAATTCAACTCCTGCCTAATCTTTCACTTTCCTAATTCTTAAGTTTCCAAAACTTGAACATAAAAATCTTTCCTAAGCTTTAAAACTCAACTTTCAAATCTTTCCTAATTCAACCCTTTCTTAATTCTACTCCTTTTCAAAATCTTTTTCAAATCCAAGCTTTCAACTCTTTCCTAAACTCAAACCTTTCCTAATCTTAAGATTTTTTAAAACTCTAAAGCTTTCTAAATCTAAAACTTTCTAAATTTGAAACTTTCTTAAGTTAAATCTTTCTAAACCTAAATCTCTCCAAAATTCTAAACTTTCCAAAACTTCAACATCTTTTCAAGACTTTTCTAAACTCAAAACTTTCCTAATTTTAAAACCTTCCCTTTTTCGAAAACTTTCTAAATTCAAAACTTTCCAATTTTCAAAACTTCCCTAAGTCGAAACTTTCCTAATTTCAAAATCTTCCAAATTTGAAACTTTCCTAAATCGGACCTTTCCTAATTCAAACATTTCCTAAAATTCAATCTTTCTAAATCTTCCAAGTCCAACGTTCGAGTCAAATCTTTCTTAATCTCAAATCTTTCTAAGTCTCTTCTCTTTCCTAAGTCTAGGTTTCCTGAACCTCTATCTTTCCAAAACCAAGTCTTTCCAAAAATCAATCTTTTCAAATCAAAATCCAATTTTCTTCTCAATTTCAACTTCCAATCTCTTCTAATCTCAAATCAAATCCAATTTTCAATTCAATCTCTTTCTTCCAATCCAATCTCTCTCTTCAAATCAATCTATTTTCAAACGGACTCCGGTCCGAACTACGACTGACCTGATTCCCCCAAAGGGATACGTAGGCAACCTTCATAGGTGCGGTCACAATATTTTTCAAACTTTCAATTCCACCCTCATGGGTGCAGTTTTCAAAATCTTTCCAAATCTCAAATTCCAATCTATTTTCAAAATTCCAATTTCAAAATTTCTATTTTCAAATTTCTACTTTCAATTTTCAAACTTTCCAATTTCAATTCCATTTCTTCAAATCTATTTTCAAATCAAATTAATTTCAAATCAATATCTTTTCAAATTTATTTCTCTTCTATTGCACTTGCATATCATGCATCATGTTTTTCAAACATTGTTTTTCTAAAATGAATAGGATTGGACATGGGTTAATTGAAGACTCTCATAGATGAATCTAGGGTAGATTGACATGTAGGTACTGAAAGGGCGGGGTAGGGTGATAGGTTAGTGCGTCTTCCCTACACGTAACCAACCTCCGAACCTAGAATCATTGATTTCAAAGACCAAAAAGGAGTTATTTTTCAAAAAGGGGCTAAATGTTTTCCAAAGGTTGCCAAACAACCTGTTTTCTTAAAAACCTTCTATTGAGGAGATATTTTCAAAACCTTTTCTTAAAAACCCTAAGTGAAGTCTTCGGACTATTCTTAGTTTTTAGGTGACCTAACTCACCTTAATCAAGTTAGGTGGTGACTCCGAATCTTTTTCAAAAGCCCTTTATTCAAGTCATTTTTCAATTCAAACCTTGTCGCACTCATTCTTCTAGGAGGGTGAGTTCTAACAAGAGAGTACAACATTTTTTCCGCTCGTGTGAGTATTCCTCGAGTGCGAAAAATTTGGGCGCGACAGCTGGTTGTCCTCTCACCGTGCTATCATTGAGTGTGAGCTTAAACGAGTCGTGTTTCATTCTTTTAACCATTCAGGACTGGTATTTGAGGGAGTTGGTGTCGTGCCTCCACCCTATCTCATTTCATCTATGCAAGCACGACGTTTAATTCAAAAAGGGAATCGTGCATTCTTGTGTAGCATTTTTGACACACACGTTTCCCCACCGCCCTTGGAAGACATCCATGTTGTCTGGGAATTTCCCGATGTCTTTCCGGATGAGCTACCTGGTTCCTTGGTGGATCGGGAGGTTGAGTTCCACATTGACCTTAATTCGGGTACTAGGCCCATGTTCAAAGCTCCATACCGTATGTCCCCTTTAGAGTTAAAGGAGATGAAAGTTCAACTCGAAGACTTGTTAGAAAAGGGATTCATCCGTCCTAGTGTTTCGCATGGGGTGCTCCGGTGTTATTTGTGAAAAAGAAATATGGAACCATGAGATTATACATTAACTACTGGGAATTGAACAAGGTCACCATTAAGAATAAGTATCCATTGCTGAGAGTGGATGATTTATTTGATTAACTACAAGGCGCACAAGTGTTCTCGAAAATCGATATAAGGTTGGGTTATCACCAACTAAAAGTGAGGGCAATTGATGTGGAGAAGACGACATTCAGAACTATATATGGTCATTATGAGTTTTTGGTTATGCCATTTGGAGTCACAAATGCACCTGCTACTTTCATGGATTTTATGAATCGGGTTTTTAAACCCTTTCTTGATGATTTTGTAATTGTGTTTATTGATGACATCTTGGTGTATTCTAAGAGTCTTGCAGATCATGAGCACTACTTGAGGATGGTTCTTCAAATTCTGCGAGACAGGAGATTGTTTGCCAAGCTGAAAAAATGTGAATTTTGGCTGCCGAGTGTAGCCTTTCTGGGACACATCATCAGTGTGGATGGAGTGTCCGTTGATCCTTCGAAGGTTGAAGCCATTGTGAATTGGCCAAGACCGGCAAATGTAACCGAAGTTAGAAGTTTCATGGGCTTAGCTGGGTATTATCAAAGATTTGTGAAGGACTTCTCCAAGATTATGACTCCGCTAACACAGTTCACTCGGAAGAACACACTATTTGAATGGAACGAGAAGAGGAATGGAGTTTCCAAGAATTGAAGAACCGACTGGTGTCCGCACTGATCCTAGCCTTACCTACCGGAACTGATGGGTTTTCCATCTACAGTGACGCTTCACATAGAGGACTGGGATGCATATTGATGCAACACGGTAAGGTGATTGCATATGCCTCGAGACAGTTGAGACCACATGAGAAGAACTACGCGACCCATGATCTTGAATTAGCAACGGTGGTATTTGCTTTGAAGATTTGGCGCCACTAATTGTATGGAGTCACATGTGAGATCTTCACTGACCACAAGAGTTTAAAATACCTTTTCACACAGAAGGAGTTGAACATGGGATAGAGAAGATGGCTCGAGTTGATCAAAGACTATGATGTTCTCATTTAGTACCATCTAGGCAAGGCCAATGTGGTCGCCGATGCCTTGAGCCGGAAGACTACGGCTAACCTAGCATGTCTTATCACTTTTTAGCGGCCCTTACTCCTTGACTTAGAGAGATCAGAGATTGAAATTGTTGCACCGGGGACTAATATGATGCTTACCACCATGATCGCCCAACCGGCGTTGATAGATGTTGTGAAGCAACAGAAACCCTAAGACCCCTACTAATGGAAGATCTATGAAGAGATGGGAATGAATCCGAAGCCTGACTTTACCTTGCATGAAGATCTATGAAGAGATGGGAATGAATCCGAAGCCTGACTTTACCTTGCATGATGGAGCTTTAAAGTTCAGAAGCCAATTGTGTGTTCCAAATATACCCAAAATCAGGAGGCAAGTTTTGGAAGAAGCCTACAACAAAAAGTTCACTATGCATCCAGGGGGCACAAAGATGTATCGGAATTTGAAGTAGACATTTTGGTGGGCGGGGATGAAGAAGGAAATAACCGAGTTTGTATCACGATGCCTACAATGCCAATAAATCAAAGCAGAACATCAAAGACCAACGGGACTACTTCAACGTTTACCGATATCGGAATGGAAGTGGGAGCATATCATAATGGATTTCGTCGTAAGATTGTCAAGATCACCACGGGGTTGCGATGCCATATGGGTTATTATTAATCGCCTCACCAAATTTGCACATTTCTTATCGGTGAAGACTACGTACTCTTTATCAAAGCATGCGACCCTTTACATTGCGGAGATTGTTCAATTACACAGCACACCAGTTTTGATAGTATCCGACTGAGACCCGAGATTTGTGTCAAAATTTTGGAAGAGTTTGCAAAGGGCTTTGGGCACCGAGTTGAAGTTTAGCACAACTTTTCATCCACAAACCGATGGCCAATCAGAAAAAACCATTCAAACCCTAGAAGACATGTTGCGGTTGTGTATTCTCGACTTTCAGGGGAGTTGGCAGGATCACCTACCACTAGTGGAGTTCGCCTAAAACAACAGTTTTCATGCAAGCATCGGGATGGCACCTTATGAAGCACTTTATGGGAGGAAGTGCAGATCTCCAGCTTGTTGGACCGAAATCGATGAGAGAAAGATTCATGGGCCAGAACGGTACAACTAACCACCGACAAGATCAAGATCATTCAGCAACGACTACGAACTGCTCAAAGTCACCAAAAGAGTTATGCGGATGTGCGAAGGCGTGACTTAGAGTTTGATGAAGGGAGCCTCTTGAAGGTATCTCCTTCCAAAGGAATAAATTGCTTTGGCAAGAAGGGAAAGCTTAGTCCAAGGTATATCGGACCGTTTAAAGTTCTTGAACTGGTTGGACCTGTTGCTTATCGTATTGCTCTTCCTCCAGAACTTTCATAAGTTCACAATGTCTTTCATGTTTCAATGCTATAAAGGTATGTTCACGACCCGACGCATGTGATTGATCACTATCCCTTGGCCGTGAGTGAAGATTTAAGCTACGTTGAGAGACCGATTGAGATTCTTGATCACCGTGACCAAGTTCTTAGGAACAAGGTCATTCCATTGGTACGAGTTTTATGGTAGAACCACACTTGGGAGGAATCTACTTGGGAACGTGAAGATGAAATCCGGGAGCGTTATCCCTTTTTGTTTGAATAACAGCTTGTATTAAGTTTGGGGACCCAACTTATTTAAGGGGGAAAGGATGTGATATCCCAAACCTCTATTTAATTATATTAATGAGAATTTCTAGTTTATGCAATATTTAATGTTAATTATTTCTTCTTTTGGGTCAAAGATGACCAATAAGAAGTTGTGTTATAACTTATGTTGGAGGTGTGAGACACATGGGATTATTTCCCATGTGTGTCTTCTTATAACACATAAAACACACGCACACATATACACACACACACCAAAATAGGTGGACAGAGAGAGAAAGAGGAGAAGAGATAGAGGAAGGAGATTGAAGGGAGAAGATCAAGAAGAAGAGGAGGAAGCAAGGAGAGCTCAACCAAGCTTGGAAGCCCATTGGGAAGTTGGAAAAGCTAGAGAGAGAAAGATATGAATTAAAACCTTATATGTATACTTGTGTAAATGTGTTGGGATATTGTATATATGCATATATATGAGTTGGGTTTGTTTTGGGGGACTCATTGAGTCCCAATTACTTTGAATTTGAGAGCTTGTAGCTTAATATTGGAGGATTGGAGAGTTGGGGGTTGAAACCCCCAAATATGTGAAATGTTAGGGTTTTGATTTCTTCTTTAGATCCCTTTGTTTTGATTATTCTTTCTCCCCCATTTTGAGTTATTATCATCCTTGTGGGCTAATCTTTGAGCTCTAAGAGTTTTGGAAAGATTTGGTTGTGTTTGGAGGAATTTTGGTTGTGTTTTGGTTGAGCTTCAGGTGCTGCCTAGAATAAGCCTGGGTGTTCGAACTCCCTCGGGGGGTGTTCGAACCCTCAGAGAAGGGGTTTTTCCAAGTTTCTTCTTGGAGTTCGAACTCCCATTTGGGCGTTCGAACTCCCAATTCATTTTGCCTAGGCGTTCGAACTCCCCGATTAGGCGTTCGAACTGTCTGTTAGCTCGGACACAGTTTAGTAAAACCAGCATAACGTTCTCTAGAAAACTTAAATTGATGCATCGTCTGAAGCATTAGAAAGTAGACTCATAGGCCTTTGCACCCATATAAAGTTTTCTCTCTAATTTCTTATATATTGAGAGATATGAGGGTTTAAAGTTGACCCAAAATCCATGCCAACAACATTGCCTTCCAAAATTTTAGTCCACATTCCGTGAGGCATAACTTTTTCACCTGAAATGTGTTTTTGGCCTACGACCTATCAAATTAAAGGCCTTTAAGCCTATTTTCAAATGAAACTAGCCTTGGCTGTGAACTCATCGTTGAGATGTGGTTGGGACTTGATGAAAGAGTCGACATTCCGGGTTTCATGTTCAAACCTCAACTTCATGTTCTTATTTTACATTGGGGCTTTGTCCTAGAGTTTAGCCTCGCTGTCCTGTTGTGAGAATGAAGTGTTGTTGAGTCGGGGTTGAGGGGTTTATGTGCTTAGTCTTGACTTATGTACTATTGCTTTGCCTTGGAACCTTGTATTGATGTTTCTATACTTCTACGTGCATTTTGTGTAGGAACACCTTGTTTATCACCTGTCCAATTGGAAAGAGGTGAGTAACGATATGTCATGAGTAAAACTCTATTATTTTCCAAATGTTTTAAGCTTGCCTCTATATCATGAATGTTTTTCATACGGTTTAATGCCTCAATGTTACGTTTTATTACAAATGTCATATTTTAAATGCATGCAAGTTATATTTATGTTATGAATGAAAAACCAAGGACTATAATGTTTAAATAAAATAGATGCTAAGTCTCCAATGTATGGTGCCAACTCGGGTCTTCTCGTGGCAAGACCTTAATCTAGCCCGATAGTCCTACGATCGGGGACGGGAAATAAACTATCTATGTTGGGAGACGTCCCTAACCTAAAGAGCCTTAGTGTGACCTATATGGTTACTATGGAGCCTAGCTTATATGTTGAGTTGTAGCACACTTATGTTTTGAATTGAGAACCATGATATGTTCACATGTTATACAACAAGTTATGAAATGCTATATCAAGAATAATGTTATGTTGGATCTCTTCTTATAATACTATGTTTTGAAATGTTGAAACATTTCAAATGATGTTTATGTTAGTTATGAGTTCGAAGCCTAAGTTTAAACGTTTAAAAGCTCATTTCCTTATGCATAAATGATTATCTATCTTTGTACGTTGGATATAATTGCTAGTCTATGATATTTTCTCGCTCATGCATCATTATTATTCACTAAGCGTTAGCTTACGTTTTCTTAAATAATTTTCAGGTAGTCAATCCGGGAGGCCCTAGAGCTAGGCCATATGTGGATTTGAGTTACGTCCCATGGGTCTATGTTTTGTATAATGTTTGAGGGGTGGACCCAATGTTTTGTGATGATATATTGCTATAACTTTGGTGGACCTTGATTTGGTCCTTATGTATGTTATGTTTGGGATTAGGCACAGGTCTACCATGTATGACACGGATTATGTTTTCAAGTTATCAAAAGTTTTATTTTCCTCAATTATGCATCATTCTAAATTTGTTTATACACAGGTGATTAACCAGTTAATGTAATGCGGTCTTGGGTAGCCTTGCTTCTGGTCGGTCATGTACCCTAAATCCGTATAGGCCGGGTTATGAGGCGTGACACTAGCGATCTCTTAAAGGATTAGATTGTGTACTCATGCTAGAAGAGAAGGTAGTAGCACGCAGGTTAAGGCAACAAATGAAGCATGAAGAGAATTATCTGGCGTTTCGATACAGCTGTAGTAATATTGACACTAAGAATTTACAGATGTTATATATATGGAGAAAAGTTTAAGTTATTCACTAATCGTAAAAAAGTTTGAAATACATCAATACCTAGAAAGATTTGAACTTTAGAGTGAGAAGATGGGTAGAATACATGGAGGACTATGAGTTTACTTTGCAGTATCACCTGAGAAGGCCAACGTTGTGGAAGATGCTTTGAGTAGGAAGAATCAAGTTTGTGTTAGTAGTCTAGTTAAGAAAAGGTGAAAAAAATGATAAGTTTTAGAAGCCTTTGATCTACATGTGGGAGTAAACGATGGACAAAGATATCTGAGTAAAAATTGTCAGAACAAGATAAAGAAGCTGAAGTCAACGATTATGAAGTAATAGGTATCATGACTAAAGTAGAACAAGGAAATGGAGAAGAAGGATGCATTATGAGATAGGATTCATGTAGTCAATAATGATGATCTCAAGAAGGAAATCTTAGAGATAGCATATCACTCGAAGTTGACTTTTCATCTGGGTAACATGAAAACGTATCATAATTTGAAGAGAATACTATTATAGAGTAATTAAAAAGGACATTGCTAAGTTATGGCTAACTGTGTTGCTTGTCAACAAGTATCAGGCATGATTATAGACTACATTGATTCAATTAATTTTAAAGGTATATTTTGAGAGTTTATTACAATTGTATATCTTGAGGATAAATTGTAGTTGATTGATTTGATTTTATTCAAGTTGTTGAAAATTAATTATTGTTTGGGAGTCATAGCTTGAAATTTATTGGTGTATGAAGATTATTATTCATTACTGATTATTGGGAGTCAATTATAAATGAACATTTGGAGATAGCGGGTGAAATTAAGATATTCTTTGAGGTTGAATTATTTAATGTATTAATGGCTAGGGAAATCCGGATTGTTATAGTGAAGGCATAACATCAGCGTCCACGAGGATTACTACAACCATTGCTGGAAATGGGAACACATAACTATGGACTTCATTGTATGATTGTCTAGAACTCACCATGGTTATGACATTATATGGGTAATTGTTGGTCGTTTGACTAAGCCAATGCATTTTGTTCCTGTGAAGATGTGATAGTATGAGTATTTTAGTAAGTTCTGTAGCAAGGAGATTATTAGATTACATGGAATTTTTCGATCGATAGTGTCTGATAGAGACCCTCGTTTCGTGTCTCAATTTTGGCCAAGTTTGTAGAAAGCTTTGGGAACTCATGTGAATCAAGTACCACCTATCATTCTTAAATAGATGGTCAGCCACAAAGAATAATACAAATATTGGAAAATATGCTACGGGCATGTATGTTGGATTTTCAAGTGAGTTGTAGTCAGTACTTACCCTTAGCAGAGTTCGCATATTTAAGACGTCAAGTATTGGGATGGAAAGCATTGTATAGTCGACCTTGTCAGGCACTGAACCATTGGTTAGGGGTTGGAGAGAATCAATTCTATGTACCTGACATTATTCAAGCGACCCCTAATTCAAGATTGACTAAAAATTGCTTAGAGTAGGCAAAAGAGTTTTGCCAATCATACGGGACAACCTTTAGATTTCAAAGAAAGTGATTGGGTGATTTTGAAAATTATACCTCGCAAAGGAGTAGTGCGCTTTGGAAAGAAAAGGAAATTAGATACAAAGGACCTTTTAAAATCACTCAACGAGTTGGACCCATTGGATCTATCACAAGAAGTGACTCAAGCTTATAATATATTTCATGTCTCAATGTTAAGCAGTACATGCCGGATCCCTCACATGTTATTAAGTGGCACGAAATAAACCTTCAAGATGATATCGTAGATGGAAAAAAAAAAAAAAAAACAATCCAAGAAGTTGATCATCAAGAGAGAGTTCGGTGAAATAATAAGATATCATTAGTTATGGTGATATAGCAACATCATGGATTGGAGCAAGCTACATGGGCAACTAAGGTTGAGATGAGAGCTAAGTATCCGGAACTCTTCCAATAGCAACAAGATACAAGTTTCGAGGACGAAACTTATTTTAAGGATGTTCGACTATAACACCCTCAAAATTCCTATTTGTTAAATTTCTTAAAGGAATTATTTGGACTAAAATTTGCTGTGAAATTTTTTCTCGAGAAAGAGAATTTATATAGACTGAAATGGAATTAGCTCACCGAAGGAATATAGTTCAAGAGAGATTGCATGAGAGTTACAGGAAGAGAAGAAAAGTTTGTCCAAGGACATAAATGAAAAAGAAAGGAAGGATATGAAACCCCATGAGATATGACTAACAGCAAAAATGTCCCAAGGTGACAAGTTGAACCCACTTGTAACCCGAACACACTATCTGCCTATATACGTAAGGCTAGGCCTTGTATTCTCCTCATTCTAACTAAAGAATTCAGCCAATGTCACTTGTGTAGTGAGGAGCTTTGGGGGATGAGAGAGGAAGAGAAGAGAGAAAGAGAAGGAGAGAGAACGAAAGGGGAAGGGGCTGCCGCACAAAGAATAAAGGAGAAGGATTTCGGGGAATGCTAGAACAAACCAAGAGAAGGCTGATTTAAGGTATAAATACATCACTTGTTACTATATAGGCTTTCATGCATGGCTGGAAATAACCACAAAATTGGCCAAAGACCATAGTTTCGGCTCACTGGATGTCTAGAAAAGCTTGGAAAAATGGAAACCCGACCATGCATGTTCAATTCTGATGAATTGGAATGATTTTTAAAGTGTTTATACAGGACTTCTGAATTTTTAAGAGACCCATAGCTTCACACCATGGCTGCCAACAAGATTTGTAAAGATTTAGCATGATCCGGTTGCATGAAGAAATGATCTGTTAGGAACTGATTTGCATGCATTAAATTCTGATTAGGTGATGTGTATTAGTAGTTCATAACTTGATTTTAAGCTTTATAAGTCTTGGATGTAATGGCTACTCATAGAAATGGAGAACCTTCTAGTTATAGCGCATTGTGTGAAATTTTGTCATGCGTAGTAATTTTTAGAGCTCAATTTGGGTGGTCAAATGACCCCTGATTTCAATTCTGAGGCACCAAGAGATAGAGCTTTTAAAAACGTTCAATTTATACACAAAATTCACGCAAAACCATTGACAAATGAAAGTGAAAACACTCTTCAAAATTTGAAGGAAATTCTGCTGCGAAAATCAGCAGTAATAGTCACTTTCGGGGGCATTTTTCAGGCCGGAAACTTTCATGAAAAAATATTTTGAGACGTTGGGGAGATCAGGGTTGAAAAATAGATTTTTTTTATACTTGATTCAACAAAATCTATTGAGAAATGAGTGAGAAAAGGCTGGGAAATCGAAGGGTGTCGAAATAGGGTTTCGGTCAGATAACATGGTTGATGAATAGTTTATGAAGGACCAACTCCATGGGCGTATGGTGGCCCATGTGGGCGTGTGGGGAGAATTTGGTAATTGGGTTTTATTCTAGTGTGTCCCTCACCTCGTCAAGAATATTTATATATTTTATTTTATAGTTGTCAACTACTGTAAGTATTTTTCTTATATTTATCTTGCTAAAATTAAAAGTAAAAATATTTGAGAGTTTCAGAAAATTACTCAAAAATTACAGTAGCCTAAAATTATTATTTAAAACCTTTGAAAGTAATATTGATGTTGAAAAATAATTTTATGCTATTATTCCTATTTTTATGTAATAAAATCTACTTGAAAATATTTATTTATTTCAAAGTGCTGTTTTCAAAACCGTCCAAGTTCAAAGAAAATTACTGTAACTTCTTTATATTATTTCTAAGGCTTCGATCAAGAGTTTGGATGAAAATGAAACAATTTGAAATTTCTTTATTTTCTATCTACTAAATTAGTATTATAAATAGTAATTTTTATAAAAACAAATTATATTTAAAGCCTAAACTCAGTTTTATAAATTTTTTGCCTCCAAGGTATTAAATAAATTCCTAAAGAGTTTTGAGAGTTTGTTTTATGAAGATTAGTAATTTTATAAAATAGTTTAAACTCTAGTTATATTGAAGAAAGCTTGAGAACTTCTTTTTCAAAAAAGTGATATTATTTGTAAATAGATGAAACTACGGGATAGAGCGAATCAATAATACGAGTGCACGATAGCCAATTAGACACGTGTACCATTTTAATGTCATTTTGAGCATGCGTTGAAACTGTGATTATGATTTTACAGATTTGGCACACAAATCGAGAATGTCACTAAGCTTCCGTGAGAGTAATCAGGTAGGGGATACCTAATTAACATGCTTCTATAATTCGATATTTGGAATATTAATATTATTTAACTTGTTGAGCAAAATATATGTGTTGGTCCAAAAGGAAACCCAAAAGAGGGGATGAATTGGGTTTTTCGAAGATTAATATCAATTAAGATTAATTAAAATTAATCTAAGCAATGTAATAGTGATCAATCTAAAAGTAATGCAATGTAATCAGAGAAAGGAAAGAAAACAGAGCATAAGAAAGAACACACAGATTTACCGAGGTTCAACCACAACCCGTGGTCTACATCCTCACCGCAAGACCTCCTTGAAGTCTTCTTCCACTATATAATCACCTATTACAAGATGAGCTATTGATTGACAAAGTGCTCAGCTCACTATACAAGAACTCCTCACCAAGCTCTCCAATCTCCAAGTGGTTTTGTCCAAGCTCCACTCAAACTTTTAAGAGTTTTGCTTTCACCAGAGAACTCTCAAACTCTCAATTACAAGTGTATATGAATATACAAGTAACAAACAAGCTCTCTAGCAAGAGTAAATTTTACATTCAAAGCTTATAGATGAACAGGAAGAATATTCAGGGTATATCAGTGAATCAGTCAGCTTGATTTCATTTTTGTCTTCAATCACATGTACAAATGCAGCTGGAAGGTTGTATATATACCCCTGTATTGATTCCATCCGTTAGTGGTTGTTGGGGATCATTAAAGCACGTCCAGTCCGTTATAACGTTAAGAAAAATAGCCGTTATATCAAAGGAGTTGGCTCCAGATTTGTGGAGTTGACACTTTCTGCTTCTGCATTTACCAGATGTAGTTCACTGACTTCATGAGTCCGCTCTTCATATTAATGAGGCGACTCCTTGTTCATTCTGTCTTCATATCTTTGGCTTCTGCTGTTATGAGGCGACACTTCATCTTCATGTGTCCACTCATTGATCATTTCATCTTCAAGCCTTTTACTTCTGCTACCAAGAGGTGACTCTTCGTCTTCATGTGTCTGTTCATAGATCATGTCATCTTCAAGCCTTTGCGTCTGTCTCCATAAGACGACTCTTCATTACAATGAGTGTACTCATTGTCTACTTGGTCTCCAGACTTTTTGCTTCTGTGATCAAGAGGCGTCTCTTCATTTCTCATGAGTCCACTCATTGTTCATCTTGTCTTCAGGCCTTTTTGCTTCTGTGATCAAGAGGCGACTCCTCATTTCCATGAGTTCCCTCATTACCCATTTTGTCTTCAAGCCTTTTACTTCTGTGATTAAGAGGCGACTCCTCATTTTCATGAGTCCCCTCATTGCCCGAAAATCTGCTTTCAGATTTCTATTGATCAAACTTATCGAAGCACTGGTATAAGATCTTCAAGAAGTATATTTTTGGGGTATGATAATCAATCAAATCTCTTTAAGTCATCAAAGTTAACTTCTATTCAATTTGGAATGAATCAATCATTGAATATTGATCTTCTCTTGACTCTCAAACTGTCAAGGCTTCATTAGATCAATGTTCATCTTTTCTTCTTCATTTGCTTAGCTCCTTCTCTCATTGTAGAACATCCTCTTTCAATGCCAAGCTTCCTCAATTACGTAGAGCTTCACAATGCTTGATTTCTGATTTCCTTTCTTTACGTGCAATTCTCATTTTTTATTAAAATCACTTCATTGAGATCATTGCAGACATGATGAAGCCTTCATACATCTAATCTTCATGGATCCTTTATATTATAGAAGAATTCTTCACTTGGATTCCAGGTAGGGATCAGATATTCATTGTGAGCCATCTTCTCAGTAACTTCAATCGCATTGTCTTGAATTGGTCTTTGCATACTAGATGAAATCTTCAGTCTAGTGCAAATCAATCTTCATTGAATATATGCATACTTGATAGAAGCTTTATTTGAACACCTTCAATCTCTTCGAATGTAGAACATTTGTTTGAAGTAGAGATAGACGTCAATCCTCTGTTTGGTTCATTGCATGGCTCTTGGAACTCGTTGCTTGATATTGAACTTGTTGTGCATTCTTCTTGACATGTATTAGACTTAAGATTCAACTTTAAGTCTAAGTTATGAACTTTGTTAATATGCACACTAAGTAGATTCATTAGTAAAATAACACAAGGTTTAGTTATCATCAAAATCCATATGGGAATTAATCTTGAGTCAACAAGGGTCAACTATGAGTCAACAATCTCCCCCTTTTTGATGATGACAAAACCTTTGCAAAATAAATTCATATAAGACTAAGTGAAATGAACAAAGTTAAACAACATTCCAATGAGAAAACTCCCCATTTGTTTTGTAATTAAGCAAATGATGTTTAAAGGATAAAAGCATTTCAAAAATAATTTTCAGGGAGTTTTTGTCAGTGAAATCAAAAACATTTTGAGGGAAATAAATCATGATGCTCCCGCTAAGAACATGCTTAACATTTATCAAGTAATAAGCAATTCTCCAATTTTGAGTTATATGCAACTCATTAAAAAAAAATTCTCCCCCATAAATCATGTTATTCCAATTGTAAGTGATGTTTGACTTAGTTTTCAACAAACATGCATTGTATAATTTTGCAATACAATTTGCATGTCAAATTCTTCTCCCCCTTTTTGTCAATTCATCAAAAAGAGAAATAGAATGAGAATGATACAAATTGAGTGAGAATGAGAGACAGGTATAATAACAAAAAAAAAATTAAGAACAGAATAGATTGTATACACAGGGAATCAATCAAACGAGTTATCAGAGCAAACACATTTGATACCAGAACAGAGTTGCATTTCATTGAATGAACTGGTGACATTACAAAAGAAATTGTCACGGTTATCATGTCCATAAAAACTATTCCAAAATCAAAACAAAAATATTCATTCCAAGCAAAAAAAATGTTATAACAGGATCATGAGAGTGACAGAGCCATAGGTATCAAGGTAGTGAGAAAGGATTTTGGAGGTGTTTAAGTAGATGGAGAGGGAGAGTGGGATAAATCAACAAGATATGAGGCAGTGTTGGATGGACCAGAAAAGGGTCTTGACCTCAGACCATAGGGCCTCCTTCGGACAAATCCAGAGACTGAGGTAGAGGATTTGGCTTTCTTTGCTGTAACAGCCTTCTTTCTTGGTGTAGCATCCTCAGACTCCTCAGATTCTAGGTCAGTGTTCTCCAAATCTTTCTCTGCTTCCTTCTCTTGTTCTTCCTCATTTCTTCCTTCAGTTTCTGGTTCTCTTTCTCTTTCTTCTTTCTCTACAGAAATACCTTGAGCCCTTTTTAGTTGGATCACATCTTTCTTAAGATCTTTCAATTGAAGCAGCCCTTCATCAATCTTTTGGTTCATGCTTTGAAGCATGTCTATCATGTTCACCAAAAGTTCATCAGCTGAAGAGGCATCAAGAGTTTGTGCTAAGGGCTTTCTAGGGCCAGAGGCAGATGCCCTTTTCTGTGAAGAACTGGCAGGGGCAACTTTGTTTGGCCTTAGAACCCAATGACCATTGACTTTCTTATATCCCATTCTGCTCAGTGTGTACTTGCTGTATTCATCCTTGTAGGGATCAGGCTTTCGGTATGTCACACCCAAAAAATTTACATGGAAAGGTTTGAAAATTTTGGTCAACAGCATTCCATAGGGTAGGTTCTTGGAGGCGGTGGTAGCAACATTGGCTATATTGGAGAGAATGTAGTATGGCACATCAATTCTGGTGTTCGTGAGAAAGGCCCACAAGAAAAATAGGTCCTTCTCAGTTACATGCTCAAAACCACCAACTTTGGGTAAGAAAATGGTTGTCACAAAATAGTGAAGAAGTCTCAATTCAACAGGGAAATTGTTGGCTATGGGTTGAGTGGATTCGGGCATGTCATGACCAAAAAGAACTCTAAGTTGTTCTTTTCGACTAATGTTTTCAAAGTACATTTCCCTACCATAACTAGTTCCCATAATCTCTGCCAGAGTCCTTTCATTCAGAGTGATTTTTACTCCATTCACAAAATTGGTAATCATATTGCTTCCAACTTTCTTCATTAAATTAGAGTAGAAATGTCCAACCAATTTTGGGTATATATTTTCTCTAATAATAGTGTAGGGTTCCCACCCTAGATTCTCAAGGATATGGGGAAAGTCAAAGTTCTTAGTCTTAAAGAAAGCATGATCTATCCATCGTCCATTCAAAACTTTACGAAGACAAAAAATGTTCATATATCTTTCCTCTGCCATTGCATCTATGAAGTGTGTAGAATCCCATCCAGGTTGCTCTGTCGGAGCCCTTTCCTCTAAATCTCTGATGATTGGTCCAACCTTTTTTCGTTTCTGAGTCCGTGTAGGAGGAATGTTAGGGTTTTCTCGGCCAAGTTCTATTTTAGGAGCCATTGTGGGATTTATGAAGGTTGAGAGAGAGTGAGAGAGAAGATTGATTAGGGTTTATAGAGATATTGAGATGAAGATTCGCAATGGTTGAGAGTGACGGTTGGGTTTTGGTGCGAACAGGGGAGCAAGAGAGAATAAGAGTGAGAGTGAATGAGTGAGAGGGAAATTTCGAATGTTTGTAAAGTGGGTTTTGTCAAAGTATATAGGCCTGAAGCATGAGGCAACTCATGAACTAAATGAGCCGACACATGCCTTGTTAATGGAATGATTTAAGTCCACCGACGTGATGAGCTGACTCTATGAAATAAAGTGTCGACTCTTTCACCCAGACTGAGCATGTGAATCATAAGAATTTCATAAAATGATCTTTTTCAATATTTGTGATAAAAGACGTCTTAATATGATCATATGATGCATCATGAATTCAAGAAAAGCATTTCATATGAATGATAAACACATTTAAACATTCAAAATACAAATTTCACTAGAATCAAACACAATTTAAGGTAAAGGATCACTCATCCCTAATTCTCTTCTAATCATACAAAAATGATCTTCACTTAAAGGTTTAGTAAAGATATCAGCTAATTGCATATCAGTACACACAAAATCAAGTTCTATATCACCTTTTTGTACATGATCACGTATAAAATGATATCTGATTTCAATGTGTTTTGTGCGAGAGTGTTGAATAGGATTTTTAGTCAAGTTTATCATACTAGTGTTATCACATTTAATAGGAACATGATCAAACAAGATTCCATAATCTTTCAATTGTTATTTGATCCACAACACTTGTGCACAACAACGCCCAGCTGCTACATATTTAGCCTCAGCTGTGGAGAGAGCAACTGAATTTTGTTTCTTGCTATACCAAGATACAATCATATTGCTTAGGAGTTGGCAAGAGCCACTTGTGCTCTTCCGATCAACTCTACTCCCCGCATAATTAGCGTCAGTGTAAGCATTTAGATTAAAACAAGTATTTCTTAGATACCATAAACCAAGATTTGGTGTGTGCTTTAGATAACGAAAAATTCTTTTTACAGCAATCACATGAGATTCTTTAGGATTAGATTGAAAGCGAGCACATAAGCAAACACTAAACATTATGTAAGGTCTACTAGTAGTTAGATACAATAGAGAGTCTATCATGCTTCTATAAAGCTTAGTATCTACTAACTTACCTTTCTCATCGCTATCCAATTTAGTTGTAGTACTCATTGAAATACTTATAGGCTTTACATCTTCCATGCCAAACTTTTTGATTAAGTCCTTGATGTACTTGGCTTGGTTGATAAAGATGCCTTCCTTTGATTGCTTGATTTGAAGTCCGAGAAAGTAGTTGAGCTCTCCTATCATACTTATCTCGAATTCTCCCTGCATACACTTAACAAATTCTTTGCAAAGCAATTCATTAGTAGCACTAAATATAATATTATCTACGTAAATTTGTACTAGAAGCATATCACTATTTTTGATTTTAATGAAAAGAGTTGTATCTATTTTTCCTTTAGAAAAACCTTTTTCAATAAAAAACTTACTCAATCTTTCATACCAAGCCCTTGTGGCTTGCTTCAAACCATAAAAAGCTTTTGTTAGTTTGAAAAAATGGTCAGGAAGTTTTGGATCTTCAAAACCAGGTGGTTGTTCAACAAAAACTTCTTCAGTGATAAAGCCATTTAGAAAAGTACTTTTAACAATCATTTGATATAACCTGAAATCTTTAAAACAAGCAAATGCAAGTAATAATCTAATGACTTCTAGTCTAGCTACATGAGCATAGGTTTCATCAAAATCAATGCCTTCCTCTTGGATATAACCTTGAGCAACAAGTCTAGCCTTGTTCCTCACAACAATTTCAGATTCATCCATTTTGTTTCTAAATACCCATTTAGTTCCATTAACTGGATGATCATTAGGTCTAGGAACAAGGTGTCATACCTCATTCCTTTCAAATTGGTTTAATTCCTCTTGCATTGCATTTATCCAAAATTCATCATGTTCAACATCATTAAAACATTTAGGTTCTATTTGAGATAAGAATGCAAGATGATTACATATATTTTTAATAGAAGAGAGAGTTCTTACACCTTGTGAAGGATCACCTAGAATTTGTTCCGTAGGATAGTTATGCACAAACTTCCACTCCTTAGGTAGACCTTCATTAATTTCTTGTTAGCTGGTAGGAACTCCTTGTACTTCTCTTTCCTTTTGTGGTTCCTCATTTGAGCTTGGTTGGATGTCCATTTTTTCCATTCCAGATTCTAGCTCATCTGTATCATCACTTGCAACATTCTTTGAAGAATAATTAAGTTCATCAAAAGTGATGTGGATTAATTCTTCAACAACCAGGGTCCTCTTATTAAAGACTCTATAAGCCTTGTTATGTGTTGAATAGCCAAGAAATACACCCTTGTCAGATTTGGCATCAAACTTGCCGAGATTGTCTTTATTGTTATTCAATACGAAGCATTTAGATCCAAAAGCTTTAAAGCATGAGACATTTGGTTTCTTTTCTTTCCAAAGTTCATAGGGGGTTTTGTTCAAAAACTTTCTAAATAAAATTCAATTTAAAACATAACAAGCTGTGTCAACAGCTTCAGCCCAAAAATATTTTGGTAAACCATTTTCACAAAGCATGGTTCTACCCATTTCTTCTAAAACTCTATTTTTCCTTTCAACAACCCCATTTTGTTGAGGTATTCTAGGAGCTGAGAAATTGTGATCAAAATCATTTTCATTACAAAACATTTCAAAAGGTTTACAATCGAATTCCTTTCCATGATCAGTCTTAATAGAAGTAATTGAAATTCCTTTTTCATTTTGGACTTTTCTACAAAATTTTATAAAGAAAACAATTGTCTCATCCTTATGAGCTAAGAAGAATGTCCATGTAAATCTAGAATAATCATCAACAATAACAAGTGTATATTGTTTATCACCAAGACTCAAAGTTCTTGTTGGACCAAATAAATCCATATGTAATAGTTGAAGTGGCTGAGAGGTAGTGAGCATATTTAAGAATTTGAAAGAAATTCTAGTTTGCTTACCTAATTGATAAGCATCACAGACTCTATTTTTGTCAAATTTTATCTTTGGAAGACCTTTGACCAAATCATTTTTAGAAACTTTTGAAAGTATACTCATACTAATGTGACCAAGTCTTCTATGCCATAACCAACTTTCATCACTATTCATAGCAGCAAGACATTCCATTTTGCATGAAGATAAATCATTAAGATTGAACACATAAATATTGCCTTGTCTATGCCCAGTGAGAATTGTCTTGTTATCATTAATGTCAATTACATCACATTTAGAGAATTCAAATACAACCTTGCATCCTTTGTCACAAAGTTGACTAATGCTCAAAAGATTGTGTTTGAATCCCTTAACAAGTAATACATTTTCAATAGAGGTAGAGGAATTCTTACTAATACTACCTATACCGATGATCTTCCCTTTGATATTGTCACCAAATGTGACAAGACCTCCATCCTTTGGTGAGAGAGAAGTGAATTGAGCTTCATCTCCCGTCATATGCCTTGAGCATCCACTGTCCAACTACCAATGGTCTTTCTTGGATTTGGCTTGAAGGCAAACCTACAATAGGGTTTATCTGACCTTCGGTACCCAAATCATCTTGGGTCCTTGGGAGTTAGTCCTCAATGGTCTTCTAGAGACCCATGCATTGCTAGGAACATTTGATTTTTGTAAGGCAAAGTATCTATTAGCAATATGTCCCTTTTTATGACAGTAAAAGCATGATATTTGTGTTTTTCCAGTTGAAGTTTCAAATCTGCCTTTTGAAAATTTATTCCTTTTAAATGGATCAAAACCAAGGCCGGCTTTGTCAAGTGAACAATTTTGTTTTCCTAAAATTGCATCCAATTTTTCTTTTTCATTTACACATCTATGAAGACTTGTTTCCAAGTTTTTAACCTTATCAAGCAAAATGTGATTTTCTTTTGAAAAATCCTTTTGAAGATAATTTTTCTTAAACTTATCTTTTAAGATACAAACTTCATTTTTCAAAAATTCATTTTCCTTTTGCAAATTTTCATTTTCAACAGTAAGAGTAGAAATCATTTTCTTAAGAAGTCCATTTTTAATTCTTAATTTTTTGAATTCACAAATTAAATCATTAAAAGCATCTTGTAATTCATTAAAAGTAAATTGGGAAGAATTAGATACCTCACTATCATCTTTATAAGCCATGAGACATAAGTTAGCCACTTCTTATGGTTCAGTTTCTTCTTCGAAACTTGATTCTTTATCATCACTCCATGTCATGACTGCCATAGCCTTCTTCCCTTGATATTTCTTTCCTCTCTTTCTGAGCAGAGGACAACATGCCTTCATATGGCCAGGCTTCTTGCATTCATAGAATGTTATGTTGGAGTTCTTGCTAGGTTCTCCTTTGGCTTCATGCTTCTTTCCACCTCTCCATTTCTTCTTTATGAATCTCCTAAACTTCCGAGTGATGAGAGCAATTTCATCTTCATTCTCTTCACTTGCTGATTTATCAGCTTGACAGGTGGATTGAAATGCAACTACTCTTTTATTCTTTTCTTCATCTTCTTCGGCATGTTGCTTATGTGTGAGCTCATGTGTCATTAGAGAGCCCAAGAGTTCTTCCAGTGGTAGGGTGCTGAGGTCCTTTGCTTCTTGGATTACTGTGACCTTGGCCTCCGAAGCCTTTAGCAAAGACCTTAGAATCTTTCTTACCTGCTCACTGTTAGGATACACCTTTCCAAGATATTTTAAACCATTAATAATATCGGTGAACCTAGTGAACATTTCAGTGATAGATTCTTCATGTTTCATTTTGAACAATTCATAATTATGTACCAATATATTGATTTTAGATTCTTTAACTTGATTGGTACCTTAATGTGTGACTTCCAATCTACCCCATATTTCCTTAGCTGATTCACAAGTGGAAATTTGATTAAATTCATTGGGATCAAGTGCACAATAAAAAATATTCATAGCTTTAGCATTTGATTGTAGTATTTTCAGATCATCTTCATCCCATTCAGATTCTGGTTTAGGGACAACTATTTGTTCTACTCTGAAGGTAGGAGTTTTAGGACCATTTACAATAAATCTCCATAGTTCATAATCTATCGATTGAATGTAGATTCTCATTCTATTTTTCCACTAATTGTAATTGGTGCCATTAAACATAGGTGGTCTATTTGTGGATTGACCCTCACCAAGAGAGCTTCCGAAATTGGTTGCCATGGATCAATTCCTAGGATGTTAAGCCTTAAAACAGGAATACTAGCTCTGATACCAATTGTTGGTCCAAAAGCCAACCTAAGAGGGGGGGGGGGTGAATTGAGTTTTTCAAAGATTAATATCAATTAAGATTAATTAAAATTAATGTAAGCAATGTAATAGTGATCAATCTAAAAGTAATGCAATGTAATCAGAGAAAGGAAAGAAAACAGAGCATAAGAAAGAACACACAGATTTATCGAGGTTCAACCACAACCCGTAGTCTACGTCCTCACCCCAAGACCTCCTTGAAGTCTTCTTCCACTATGTAATCACCTATTACAAGATGGGCTACTGATTGACAAAGTGCTCAACTCACTATACAAGAACTCCTCATCGAGCTCTCCAATCTCCAAGTGATTTTGTCTAAGCTCCACTCAAACTTCCAAGAGTTTTGCTTTCACAAGAGAACTCTCAAACTCTCAATTACAAGTGTATATGAATATACAAGTAACAAATAAGCTCTCTAGCAAGAGTAAATTTTACATTCAAAGCTCACAAATGAACAGGAAGAATATTCAGTGTATATCAGTGAATCAGTCAGCTTGATTTTGTTTTTGTCTTCAATCACATTTATAAATGCAGCTGGAAGGTTGTATATATACTCTTGTATTGATTTCATCCATTAGTAGTTGTTGGGGATCATTACTGCACGTCCAGTCCGTTATAACGTTAAGAAAAATAGCTGTTATATCAGAGGAGTCACCTCCAGATTTGTAGAGTCGACACTTTCTGCTTCTGCATTTAACATATGTAGTTCACTGACTTCACAAGTCTGCTCTTCATATCAATGAGGCGACTCCTTGTTCATTCTGTCTTCATATCTTTGGCTTCTGCTGTCATGAGGCGACACTTCATCTTCATGTGTCCACTCATTGATCATTTCATCTTCAAGCCTTTTACTTCTGCTACCAAGAGGCGACTCTTCGTCTTCATGTGTCCGTTCATTAATCATGTCATCTTTAAGCCTTTGCGTCTGTCTCCAAGAGGCGATTCTTCATTACAATGAGTCCACTCATTGTCTACTTGGTCTCCATGCTTTCTGCTTCTATGATCAAGAGGCGACTCTTCATTTCTCATGAGTCCACGCATTGTTCATCTTGTCTTCAGGCCTTTTTGCTTTTGTGATCAAGAGGCAACTCCTCATTTCCATGAGTTCCCTCATTACCCATTTTGTCTTTAGGCCTTTTGCTTCTATGATCAAGAGGCGACTCCTCATTTCCATGAGTCCCCTCATTGCCCAGAAATCTACTTTTAGATTTCTATTGATCAAGCTTATCAAAGCACTGGTATAAGATCTTCAAGGAGTATATCTTTAGGGTATGATGATCAATCAAATCTCTTTAACTCATCAGAGATAACTTCTATTCAATTTGGATTGAATCAATAATTGAATATTAATCTTCTCTTGACTCTCAAACTGTCAAGGCTTCATTAGATCAATGTTCATATTTTCTTCTTCATTTGCTCAGCTCATTCTATCATTGTAGAACATCCTCTTTCAATGCCAAGCTTCCTCAATTACGTAGAGCTTCACAATGCTTGATTTCTGATTTCCTTTCTTTGCTAGCAATTCTTCATTTTTCATTAAAATCACTTCACTGAGATCATTGCAAACATGATGAAGCCTTCATACATCTAGTTGTCATGGATCCTTTATATTGTAAAAGAATTCTTCACTTGGATTCCAGGTAGGGATTAGATATTCATTGTGAGCCATCTTTTCAGTAACTTCAATCGCATTGTCTTGAATTGGTCTTTGCATACTAGATGAAATCTTCAGTCTAGTGCAAATCAATCTTCATTGAATCTATGTATACTTGATAGAAGCTTTATTTGAACACCTTCAATCTCGTCGAATGTAGAACATTTGTTTGAAGTAGAGATAGATGTCAATCCTCTGTTTGGTTCATTGCATGGCTCTTGGAATTCGTTGCTTGATCTTGAACTTGTTGTGCATTCTTCTTGACATGTATTAGACTTAAAATTCAACTTTAAGTCTAAGTTATGAACTTTGTTAATCTGCACACTAAGTAGATTAATTAGTAAAATAATACAAGATTTAGTTACCATCAAAATCCATATGGAAATTGACCTTGAGTCAACAAGGGTCAACTTTGAGTCAACAATATGTTGATTTATTGCAAAAGCTTGTTTTATTTTGTTTCTTGAAAATTTTTTTGAAATGCAATGAGACAGCTGATAAAAATGATTTTAATTGTTGAGATTGGAAGTGTTGTTACTCGCTCAAAAGTGGTGATGCCACTGTTCTAAAAATGATTGAGCTTGAAAAGAGTGATGGCACCCCTTGTGTTTTGAATGTATTGACGGGGCTTGAAAAGGGTGATGCCGTTGCTTAATTGTTCTTGGCTCAAAAGATACCATTGTTTTGAAAGTAATTGGGCTTGAAAGTGGTGATGTCATTACTTGTGTTTTGAATGTAATGACTGGGCTCGAAAGTGGTGATGCCGTCACTGAATTGTTACTAAAAGTAATTGGCTTGAAAGGGGTGATGGCAAGTTTCTTGCTGTGTTACTCTAATAATGATTTGTTTTTAGGGAATTATTTTGCAAGAAAGATTACTATTATATTTTTATGGCTAAACTACAGAACTTGGGAAAAGAAAAATATGATTTTATTGAAATATGTTTTATGAATTACTGTTTCAATTTTATAATTGTTTTGCTTAAATTGCAAACTTATTATATTGTGGGTTGTTATTTCATTGCTAAGCTTCATAACTCACTCCTATTTCATGGGATGTTTTCAGATGGAAATATATAGCTAGTGATATGGAAGTGACATTCGGTGGACTTTAACGCGAAGGGAGAACTGGTTTGGTTTATTATTGTAATTTTCTTTCTAAGTTAATGTAGCAGACTTTGGAAGTTGAAATTGTATTAGATTTTAAGAGTTGGAAACTATATATCTAATATTCCTTTTCATTCAGTTATGATTGGAGCTTTAGTTCATGATTATGTAATGTTAGAAGTATTACAGCATCGCGACCTTGATTGTCTGGGGAACGAGATTCATGTCGTAACAAACCTAACCCTAGCTGCCCTGCCCTATGTTAACCTAACCCAAATAAGTTAACCCTAGGTCAACTTAACCCTAGTTGTTAAACTCTAGGTTAATCTAACCCAAGTTAGTTAATCCTATGTCAACCTAACCAAAATTAGTTAATATCAAGTCTCCAATTTCAAGCCATTTCAAAATCAATACCATTTTCAAAAACTTTTTTTCAAAACTTCTTGCTCTCTTGAGTTTTTCATGATCATCTTTATAAAATCTCCTTTAAAACCCTTTCAACTTCTTAAAATGTTTTCAAAGGTACTCTTAAACTTGTCTTAACCAAAAATGGCTAGACACATAACATTTTCGAAACTCATTTTTCAAAATGTTTTCTAAAACCTCACAACCCTAAGGATGATCCTAACTCTCTCACAGTTAGGGTATTCGAAGGAAAGTGATGCTTTAAATGTAACCTTCAAGGTTCATATTAGGGTTTCAAATCCTAAGTGTTTTGAATAACTTCTTTAAAAAATGATTTTCAAAGGTTACATCCTTAAGGCAATCTTAATTATTCAATGATTATGGTTTTCTAAGAAAAGTGAGATATCAAGAAAGGTTCTACAACCCTAAAGTTTTCAAAACCCTAAAAGAAGTGTCTAACTCTTTTCTAAAATCATAACTCCAAAGGAGCTTGGTTGATTACTAACTAGTCTCTTAAGGATGATGAAATATATTTCAACATACCTTTTATAAGCTACACAAAAATAATTGGGTTAATTACACGAACAACCCTTGAACTGCGACTTAATATTACTTTCTTCCAGAACAAAATAAGTGGAATCTTTCAACTATGATAATTTAAAGTCATTTAAACACTATTAATAGAAACTTCAAAATTACATTATTAACCTTAACTAGTCAAACTGTGTTCTTGGTCAAAAAATGATAGGAAAAAAAAAGAAAAACAGCACATTCGAACCATCTGAAAAACACATTCATTAATGACTTGATCATCTCTTGCAGCAGAGCACCATTGGCTTTATATGGCTCGGTATCAATGCCGACAATTTTCTGTACAATAGCTTCAAAGTAAGCCTTCTTCTGAGCTACCCATGCAAAATACAAAATCTTCACAAATTGCCAAGCAAGAAAAAAAATTGACAACTCAACACACACTGTATGGAAATATGCAGTTATGAATTGGAAATCAATCATAAATCTTAAAAAAAGCATATACCACCACACTATTGCAAATTGCCGCCTCCACACAAACGTGCAATCACACATACACACAAAAAATGTTTTAAGGGATTGGGTTGACAGAAAGGCGATTGTGCTCTAGCTTGAAATTGATCTTGCCGACCAAGAGATGACCCCACCATCTCAAAGAATGAAGTGTTGCATAAATCTTAACTTCCATGATGGAAGCCTAACAGAAGGAGTGAAGTGTTGCATTTTTATATATTAGGGGGTCAAAATGTTCACTTTTTTTTTGTTTTTGCTTTTGTTTAGGGAGGTAAAGTGATACTGAGTCATAGTTCAAGGGGTGTATGTATAAGCTTAACTTCTCTGATGGAAGCCTAACAAAATGAGTGAAGTGTAGCATTTTTATATATTAGGGGGTCAAAATGTCCACCTTTGTTTTTTTTTTTTTTTTGTTTAGGGAGGTAAAGTGATACTAAGTCATAGTTTAAGGGGTGTATGTGTAAATTTAACTTCTCTGACAGAAACCTAACATAAGGAGTGAAGTGTTGCATTTTTATATATTAGTGGTCAAAATGTCCACTTTTTTTGTTTAGGGAGGTAAAGTGATACTGAGTCATAGTTCCAGGAGTGTATATGTAATTATTCCAAAATAATTTTCAAAAAAACTTTCAAAGACAAATTCACAAGAGCTTTTACCTTACTCCTATCCAAACTCTATTTTCAAAAATCCCTAATCAACTTTTCAAAAAGATTCCTAAACTTTCTTGAGTTGATTTCAAAACTTTTCAAAACTTCCTCAAGTTCTATTCCAAAAATATTTCTAAACTTTTCTAAGTCTAATTTCAAGTCAAAATTCTTGAATCGAAAGTTTAAAAACCATCCAAGACTCCTCGAGTCCATTTCCAAATCGTGCTTTTGCATGAACTACAAATGACTTGATTCTTGCCAAATAAGATACGTAGGCAACCTTCATAGGTGTGATCATAACCATCATTTCAAGTCATATATCTTTTTCAAAACTCCTTTTCAAATAAAAGTATCTTTCAAAAATCAAATTTCAAATCCTTTTCCAGATCTTTCAAAAAACATGCGTTATGCATCATTCATCTCAAAAGTGAAGACCGAGAAGCAAGTCAATTACACTTGGGCTTCTAAAACATCGCACTTTATTATAGATAAAAAAATCCTTCACCCAAAGAACTAAATAGCATGATTAATCTAATACATAAAGATGCCACATTGTTTTTACAAAATTACATTAAGAAGAAAATAGTGGCACTCTTTTCCTAAGTGAATAAATTGTCACTACAACATCAAACTCCTACAATTAAACCAATGAAATCCGAAGGGTTTGACAATTAATTTGTCTTATAGTTTTTTTTTCTCTTCAATCAGTGTGTAATTAATTTGGCAATGCAAGTGGCAGCTTTCGGCTCCAAACTTTCAATGGAAAATTAGTCCACTGAGATGGTCCTGATCACCACTTCTAATTTACAAATGCAAATGGCAGTGTTTAGATGCAAAATTCCGAATAGGTTCATAAAAAAATTACATGTGTTTTTTTTACTCAAAAGCTTCTTTTCTGTGTCTTATCTATTTCCTTAGACATCTTTGGAGTTTATTCAAAGCATATCCATAGTTTTGGCTTTGATGAACTTAAAAGGGGTATAATGAAACTGCCAAGGGTCCTAATGAAATTATATGTGAATTGTGATAAAGCTAAATCTTAGACCATGAATCAAACTACATGGAACTCTTGCATGCCATCAACTATGAAGCACATACAAATAACTCAACTGCATGAAAGAGAGATCAAATCATCCAGTAATCAAGACATAAAAATCCATAACTTAACAAAACACCTTTTTCATGATACAACTTTTCAATAAATTAACCATGTTGAGTTTTTACACCACAAATGTTAATGTTAGTATAACCACAAATCAAAGTTTGTCAGTTTTTTAGTGCTTTCTAGGGCTCATTTGAACTCATTATAAACTAAGGGCCAACCAAACAGAGCCCAATTAAAGAACCAATTTCAATAAGAAACTTCATTGCATAATTCCTAGCACTAAGCACTTTTAAATTAGAAGAAATGAAGTGAATGCAAAAAATAGTGAATAAGACTCACCAACATTGGGGTATTAAATAGAACTTGTGAAAGAATGATTCCCTGCAACATGTTCCATGAGAAGACCACCCCAACATCGTTATACAGAGAAATGATTCCTAACAAGTTGTTATGTCGAAGGAGATAGAGACAAAATCAACTACTAAAACTGACCAGCAAAAAATAATTTATTCAAAGAAAAACAAATGAAAATTTATATCTTTTGTTAATTTTTTGGAATGAAAAATCAAGCCAATTAAAAAAAAAAAGTGCAAATTAGAAGCAAAACTAATGGAATCTATAATAATGCATGCACAAAGAAGTTGAGAGTAGTTATAAAAAAAGAACAAATGTGTCCATAGAAATCAACGTACCGCACCATATTTTAGCTGCTTTAACAAAAGACTTGTCCAAAGTTCAACACCCAGAGAGTGTTGACCCAAAAAAAAAAAAAGAAATAGAAAAAAGAAGAAGAAGAAGAAGGAAAAACTGGCATTTGGAATGTTCAATAGTAGATAAGAATTTGAAGAAACTATCCGTAAAGAAGGTGAGGAATTTATAGAAAATAGATTACAACTGCTGATGTATATATGTGTATATAACTTGGTAGTTTAGTCTTTTTCCCTTTTTCTAGGGCTAGCCTATATATAATGTTGTTTCTGTTCATTGTATTGTTATTGCTTCGATATATACAAGTTAACCTTTTTCTCTCTCTATCTTTTTCTCCCTGTCTCTTTCTTCATCTTCAACAATATATATATATTATATATATGTCTTCATCATTCTAACATGGTATCAGAGCCCTAGTTGACTGTCTCTAAGTTCTTTCTTTTCTTGTGTCTGTTTCACTGATTTCCCTTCAATTTCTGTCCAATTTCGATCTATATCTGTGAGTACCGAACACTTAAAAGTCCTCAAAACTCAATTTCAAAACCACCATCTGATTCCCCACAAAATTCTCATCTCAGAGGAGCGTCGATCATTGCTCACGTGCCTCCACGCGCGTTGCCTGACGTCCCTTGTGCGACATCATGCTAACGTCATCCTGCCAGGTCAGCGCCATGTCAGTTGCCACATTAGCTCGGGGACCCACACCTGCCACATCATCCTGACACGTCATTGGCCACATCACCTGCCACCTCAGCTGCCATGTCATTTGCCACGTCACCGTTCAGGGCTCGCTCTGCCATGTAATCTGCCGCGTCAGCCTGTGGTTCAACCAGTCTGATTTGAACCGGTTTAGGTCAGTTTTCTAGATTATTTTGCCTGGTTCACTTATGTTTTGGCTGCTTTTGCTCTAGATAAGACTGGTTCCTAGCTAATTTCGGCCTTCTGAATCTTTTTTTGGCCTCAGTTTTGCAAAATTCTATGCGAAATTTACTGTTTTTATCATATTAGTCACTTTTCTGGCTGATTCACTGCTTTTCTTGGCTGTTTTGGTCCGGTCCACAGTGGTCCTTGGGTAATTTGGGCCTTCTGACTCTGGTTCTGCATTTAGTTTTGGCTATTTCAGCTCCGTTAGTACTATAGCTACTATTTTTTGCACTCTTTTCTACTAGTTGGATTGTTTTCGCTCCTGACTGTTCACTATGGATCGATTTGAGGTTTCCAGACCTATTGTTGTTACTTTGGAGGGGCCCAATTATATACCATGGTCTCAGGCATTGTCTAGTTTCGTCAAGGGAAGGAAGCTTTGGCGTTATGTCACTGGAGATATTAAGGCACCAGTTAAGAGTGATACTAAAACAGCTGCTGCGTATACTGAGCATCTCGAGGAGTGGGATAGCAAGAATCATCAGATTATCACATAGTTTCGCAATACTTCTATTCCCTCCATTAGCCTACAGTTTGGGAGATTTGATACTGCTCATGCCATCTGGGACTTTCTGGCTACCAGATATACTACTGCTGATCTAGCTTATCAGTATTAGCTTCTGACTTCCCTATGTCAACTGAGACAGGACCCTGGACAGTCTATCAGTGGCTTCTTGCCTCAGATTTATTCTATATGAGACCAGTTGACTCCGTCCGAGCCTCAGTGGGTCAGTGTTGTTGATGGCGCTCTGTTTGCCACCTATCGTGATCAGCAACATTCGATTCTATTTCTCATGAGCCTTTCTGATGTGTATGAGCCAGTTCGAGCTTCTCTTCTTCATCGCATTCCTCTTCTTACACTAGAGCAGGCTATCTCTGAGCTTTTGTCTGAGGAGACTCGTCTTGGCCTTGTTCCAACTTCTCATGTGGACACTGCGCTTGTTGCTCCTAGTTCCTGAGCTCGTGGCTCCTCTGGTAGTTTTTGAGGTTCTTCAACCTCTGGTGGTCAGTCCTCTGGTTCAATTTCTCGACATGATGAGTGTACTTTTTGTCATGCTACTGATCATCGCCTGCTTACCTGTCCTATTCGGGTTTGCAAGCATTGCCGACAGCGAGGTCCTGGTCATTATCGATCTGATTGTCCCAAGAACCCTACCCACCGAGATACTCTTCCTCAATCCATTGTTGCTACTATTGAGGCTTCTTCTACAGCTTCTGCCTCTCCTACGCTGATTGATGTCAGTGATTTTCCTGCCCTCGTTCAGTAGATTATGTCCGCTTCCGGTAAACCCTCTACTACCTTGTCTACTCCTTCAGGTATATCCTTATGGTACTTTGACTCTGGATGTAGTAATCACATGACTTCTAATTCATCTATCTTCTCTTCTACGTCCTCTGAGTCTTCATTCCCTGTTATCTATACTGCTAATGGCTCTTCTATGACTGTTGATCATGTTGGACATGTCTCCACCTCTATTCTATCCCTTCCCCATACTTACTATATTCCTATACTCGCTCTTAATCTTATTTCTATTGGCCAACTATGTGATCTTGGCCTTACTGTTCTTTTCTCCTCTGCTGGTTGTGTTGGGCAGGATCCGCAAACGGGTCGGACTCTTGGGATAAGCCGTAGACATGGTCGACTATTCCCGCTTATGCATCTTCACCTTCCTCTCTCCACTGCTGCCACCACTACTGCATTTGCTTCGTCACCATCTTTCGGGATTTGGCATTCTCGTTTAAGTCATGTGTCATTAGGTCGGTTACGTTTTCTTGTGTCTCAAGGTGTCTTAGGTCCTGTTCTTAGTGAACACCTTGACTGTCAGTCTTGTCAGCTTGCCAAACAACTCGCTTTATCCTTTAATAAAAGTACTTCTGTTTCTTCTGCTCCTTTTGATTTAGTTCATTCTGATATTTTGGGGCCTTCTCCCACTTCTACTATGGGAGGTTCCCAGTATTTTGTTATATTTGTGGATGATTTTTCTCGCTATACTTGGTTTTACCTCTTAAGGACTCGATCCCAATTACAACAAACCTACTATGATTTTGCTC
>CM065386.1:38495000-38602500 GCA_033060915.1 Euryodendron excelsum
ACAACTTTCATGTATATCTATATTTATAGAGAATCCTAAATCTCTGGAAGTCCTCGAATAAAGAGGGGAGAGGTGTGTTTCAGGTTCGCCCAGGTCAAACAGGCCTCTAGATGGAGAGGGAGTGGTGTGTAGAGAGAGAAAGTGCTTGGGTTGAACTGAAAAGAAGGTAGTGGCTTGGTGATCAGACCACTATTTAGGCTTTGCATTGTTGGATTTTGCCATGGGTGGATCTATCATCCAATGGGCAAGATATAGGAATAGGGAGGAAAGTTTATGGTGGTGGCCATGGTGGTCACGGTTGTGGTTTGGTCAAGGTTGGGCCGATGGGAAACAGAAGTGAGGTGGAGAAAATAGAATGGGTTTTTGGAGCTGGACTGCCATTGTCATGTAAAAGTGAGAGGTGATGGTTTGGGTAGTAGCCGAAGGGGAAGGCTGGATGAGTGAGTGAGTGAGAGAGAAGTGGATGTCAGTCTCTAGTCCGATTGGTCGAGCGGAAGACAGAGAAGAAAGAGTGGTGGTTATGGCCTAGGTACAGGAGTCTCGCCAGAGATGGGGAATGATGTCCTTTGGTTTTTGTTCTCATGTATGCAAGGGCGGAGCCAGATTCGCCTTGAGTTATGCATAAAACACTTTCAACTAGTACATACATATATATATATATATATATATGTATATCTGATAAGTGAACCATACTAAAACACAAACAACACTTGAAATATAAAGAACACAAAATACTAGCATAAATTGGACAACCTATTATTTTTGGTTCCTATGTGTCTTTTTATTTTTGGTTATCTACAAGAAAGTAAATTTGTGCACAAATTTAACTTCATTAAAAATATATAACAGTTGAATAAATTAAGAAGTGACATAGCAATTGCAGTCCATGTCTGTCTCCCAACAAGTTGGAGGTTCAACTAATATTGAATATAGTAAGTTAGTTTTGTGTGTCAGAGAACTTTTTCTAGGGATCCTTTCATTAATTCAAGTGATTTTTACTTATTTATCAAACTCATGGTATTCTTAATAATAGCAATGTGTGTATATATATATATATCAAATTTTGCTAGTAAATATACAAATTTATATATATATATGACTTTATTATGATAAATTCAAATTAGTACCCTAAACACCATACCGATAACAAAAATAGTATGTTAGCTAGTATCAGATTAACAAATATGACTATGAAAAAATCATAATTGCTAAAAAAAAAAACTCTGCGAATGAGGATACACATTGGGAAATAGAACAACAAAAAATCTCATGAAATTTTAAAGAAAAAGTTTAGAAAATGTTTTTGAGACATGTCAAAAATTCTAATACGATTTAAAAGAACTTGTCAAAAATTATTTTTAAAATCTTGAAAATTTTTTTATAAACACACTTCCTATTATTTTTATGAATTTCATATACATTAAGTTCATTTTCAATAATAATATGAAATTGGTCTTACAAGTTTCTTCAAATATTATCTAAAATAATATTTTAGTTGATTATGATCTTAGTCACACAATTCATCAGATATAGGCCATGCTTGTGCCAATTCCTGAATTTGGACAAATTCGCAATCAATTCGAGAACTCCTAAAATAGTGAGCACGAATTGATGAGAATTTGCTAGGGCAGATTTCATAATCTGTGGACTAGTGGATACCATATGTAGAGTAGTAGATACCATATCCATCCCCTACTATTGTTAATTACCATGCCAACTTGAAAAGCACTCACTCACTATCCCTTGACTGCAAAATGTCATACTATAAGAATTGATCCTCCAACCAAATTCAAACAATAAGAATCCAACCACTAAGCCAGGCTAATATTCAGATAACTAACGCCTTTTTTATTTAACATATTAGTGTGTGTATCAGGTAAATAATTTACACATTTTAGATTCATGTCATTATTTTTTCAACTCATATATAATATTATTTAAAAAAACCTAGCCTTTGTTAATGTTTTGTCTAAGAGACTAATCACTACAATATTAGGTCAAGATATAATGGCTATGAGCAATATTGTACAATCCAAGATAAAAGAGAGAACAAACCATTCAACCAAGAATACACACGCTTTTGCCGTGGAAACCCTAAATAGAAAAAAAAGTCACATGTCTCATTTGGGGGACAAAGATCATGCACTATAACTTGTAGTTCAAACGGTTACAAGACTTTTTACAATCAAAACACATTCAGTACTCTTTGATCTAATGATTGTCTGAATCTTGCTCGTATCCACGATTCACCATCACCATGCTTGACCATAGTTCAGATCCCCTTAGAACGAATTTTGCACCTTGAACTCCTTCAAGACTTTAGATCTCTTTAATTGAGTTGAAGAAGAATGCTGTTAAGACACGCTTCTAAGCTTTTTAAATGGTGGAAAAATCTTCTCTCAAAGCGATTTAAGTGTGGCGGCTCATATCAGGTTTGGGGAAGTGTGCTGGTCCTTAAATAGGTGCAAAAACCTTAGCAGCGCGAATCCTGTGAATTTATATTTCGCGCAGCTCGATCCCGCAAGATCCCGTGAGCTAAATCCCAAATTACGGATGCTCAATGTTTTTGCTATCGACATCCTGTAATATCCTGTGAAGTCATGCCAATTTTGTATGCCCACTGTTTTTGTTCTCGACATCCTGTGAGGAACTCGTGGGGTCTTGTTCTACAACCAACACACTGTTTTTGCCCTCGAGATCTCTCGAAATCTCCAGTGTCAATCAAGATGCATCATACAAGTCTCTTTTAGCATGAGCTTGCATGAATAAGCTTCAAATCCTATCTGAATGATTGTGATTGATATCCCAATTCTCCAAATTACATTAAACAAAACTTGGCACGAAATTTAGCCAATTACATAACCTTACAATCTCTTCTTTTGGCAATTTCGTGACTAAAACCCTATGCTACAAGACACATTACAGGGAAACAACTAAAAATACAATTAAAACTACAAACACAAGCATATCATCTATGCACATGAAGCACTAGGAAACAACATAACCAATCAAGTGTAAGAGAGATATAGCAGTAGTATAAATGAAGTCTCCCCCTTTTGGAACAAATTAACAAAGCATGGGGGACAAAAACCGTTCCAAGAACAAAATCATGGACAAGGAGGTATGCAAAGAAAGAGATATATAGAGGAAAACCGTCCAATATCCATAGGATCAACAAACACCTAAAACTTCACAAGATAACCATCAAGTGCAAGGTATCAAGATATCAAGCATATATCAAATATAGATTCTCTCCCTCTTTTCGGAACAAATTGACACAGTAAACATAAGAAGTTAGAGAAAATGACTGATAGATATAAACATGATGTCTCCTCTTTAATGTATTCTTTTTTTTAAATAATATCTAAGCACATAGATTTTCTGTCCCCCTTGTTGTATCAATATAAGAAAGGATTATTAAACAACCATGCAATCAAGGACTAAAGATAGATATACTACAAAGAATATCATTCAAGTAAAACAATTAGTCAAAACTTGACTCGCCTGAAACAAAACACAATCAGAATAATTTTGCAGAAAAGATGTCTTAAACCCAACATGCTAATCATCAAAACACAAAATATAACCAATAAGTCTCATGATGACCGTACTGTGAAAAAAAATCAACACCAAACATGCTCAAGGATCACACAAATATGAGAATAATTGGTAATGAGGTGATCAAAAATATATCCATGACAATGTATGACGAATTCAAGTACTCCAATGAGAATATAAACCCTAGACAAAATAAAAAATAGTCCATCACGGAGAATCACATCAAGAAGATCAAGACATAGAAGTCAAACCCATTTTTATTTCCCCTTTTTATTTCTTCTTGAGCACAACTCTTCAACATATTCAAGGAATATCCAGCCCTATCTCTCCAAGAATGAGACCATGAGAGACAAAGAGATGATGGCTTTCACACACATGAGCTAGTAGCCTTCTCCTCTTGCCACATAGCAATGGTAGCTGTACTCACACTTACTGGTAGCCCTTTCCATTAAGGATAAAGAACCAATAAGAGAAGGAATCACATGTACACGGTCAATCTAGTCAGTAGAAGTTTCAAAAGGTTCCAACCATGATGTATGTTGTACAGGGATCATACAATGCGGATTTCATATTCGAAGAGATCTCACAAGGAATGCATCTTTTGAACATTAATCACGAGTATGATAATGATTACCAAAACTATTGATTCATCAGAATGCAATCAAAGATGTACACAAGATTCAACATTAAACATGCCATTACATCAATCAACACATAGGGGATGTTTCAAGTTAATGACTAGCACAATCAAACTAAGACATAAAAAAAAATCTTTTTGGTTTTTCTCAAATATTTTTTTTTATGGTTTTCAAAAAATTAAAGAAAATAGAAAAAATTAGACATACAAACATGATCATAACTCTAGGAAAATAAAATAAGCATAAAGTACAAATATTGTAGATTATGTCACAAATAGCTTTTACTTTACAAGGCTTGCCCTTACAAATTTCTTAAGGGTTTTCCAAGAGTCCAAATCAGATTTTTTTCACCCAAATGACATTCATCTTAGACTTATCAATAAACTCATGAGGTTTGGGTGGAGTCCCAGGTCTTGCCTAAGCATTGTGGTTCCTTATTTTGCCATATTTTTAGGAACTTGCATTGGCTTTGATGCAAATCTATTTACATGATTTGTAAGGACTCTAATATGACTTTCCAACCTCTCATAGTAACTCATAGGTAATGACCATGAGAACTAGGAACCCTATTCAGTTTGCAACAATAAGGTCTAACGTGACCAAGCTTGCCACAATGATGACAAATAAGGTTAAACTTTGAAGATTAGGCGACCTTTGGATGTTTGTGCTTCACATGAGAGGTAATGAACTTCAAGGCACATGCTTAGTCTCCCAACTAGGGCAGTGAGGTCGGATATGACCCTTAACACCACAATAATGACAAGTTGGAACAAACCTAGCAGGCTTGGTCTCGGTATTAGGCACAATACGTGCATATGTAGTGGTGTTCTTTTTGAAAGTCACAACCTTGGCCTTCAAATTAGGACAATGAGACCTAATATGCCCTTTAGTCCTACAATGTTGGCATAAGAGAACAGACTTAGCATGCTTAGCCTCACTTGGTATGGAAGACTTACCTTGCGCCTTGGTAGAGTTAGGCTTACTTGTCGGTTAGGAAAATGTAGTTGCCTTCTTTGTGTATCCAATGCTAGTCATGTTACAAGAGATCCTTTGTGCATTCCAAATTTCATCGATCTTTTGTGAACCTTCATCAAATTTCTTAAAAGACAGATGAGCATTAACAAGTTCAGTTTCAAGCTTTTTCACCTTTTCTTTAAGTGCCTTTTTGAACTCCTCTCTGTCATGTGCATCTTTCTTAAGAAACTTAACTTTATTGGTCAAGGTCAATCTGTGAGTCTTCAATTGACTAACTTCAGCTTAAGCATCAATGTTTTCCTTTCTTAGACCTTCAACTTCATCTAATACCTTTTTCAATTTTGTTCCCAGTCTGACATTGACTTTTGTCAATTTCTAGTATTGCTGATAAAATTGATCATAGACTAATTAGAGCTCACTCTTATCTTCATCATCACATTCTCTTTCGTCTTCCTCAAGAGACCCCATAGTACCATCAAAATCATTGGATTAGTTACATTCTTCACGCTTTGATGAAGATTCAATTGGCTTAGATGCAGAAGGTATAAAAGCCGTGAAGTTCTCACAGCCGTCCTCTTTGTCAGATTCTTTTTCTTTTTCAGAATCACTCTATATGACAGTCAAAACTTTGCTTCATTTGTTCTTCTTTTTGTTTGGATAATCTGCAGTAATATGCCCAAAGCCATGATATTCAAAGTATTATTTTTTACCAGACCTATCAGAAGACTTCTTTACAAACTTAATCTTGTCAAAGTATTTTCCTTTATTTTTATCAATAGAAGAAGATTGGCCTTCTTGTTTCTTTTTAAAAACATTTCTTAATTTTTTTTTGATAAAAATAGTCAAATCTTTAGGACTCATTTTAGAGTCGCTATGACTAGCTTCATTCACGTTTTTCTTAATGGAATTCAAATAAATACTTTTGTTCCTTTTTAGGTTAACGAAAATTAGCTTGAAAAGTTCATAATGAACCCACGAAGTCTTCTACTTTTCCGAAGTCAGCATCCCTACTTTCTTCTATTGTCGTAACCTTAGCTTGAAATCTCTCCGAAAAGGATCTCAAAATTTTTTGAATAATTTTAGATGGAGAGATTTTTTCACCAAGATTGAAACTTGAGTTGACGATATCACCAAGTTTAAAATAAAATTGATCAAAATTTTCATCGTCTTCTATGCTCAAGGTTTCAAAGGCAATAGCCGATCGCTGAAGTTTGACAATTTTTACAGTTGTTGTACCTTCATAAGTAATTTGTAAAATATCTCATGCCTCTTTAGCGATTTCACAGTTTGAGATTCATTGAAGCTCCTCAGCTGAGACACCGTTATAGATGGCATTCATTGCTTTACTGTTCCACCCACAATTATCAAAATCAATTTTGCCCTGCAACGTGGTAGATTTTAAAATTGTTGTTGTACCAGTTGTAACTGTGGGTGGAGTCCAGCCATTAACAACAGCAAGCCAAACACGTTCATCGATTGACATAAGAAAAGATCTCATCTTTGCTTTTCAGTAGGGGTAGTTTGTTCCATCAAGCAATGAAGGTCTAACAGTAGAACTACATTCCATAGGCAAATCTATAGATCTAGGCTGTTAGAATCTCACTCTTTCAAAAATAAAAATATTTTTGAGTGTCTTGCTCTGATACCAATTAAAAAACCTAACTTTTGTCTATATTTTGTCCAAGAGAGTAATCACTACAATATTAGGTTAAGATGTAATGGTTATGAGCAATATTGTACAATCCAAGATAGAAAAGAGAACAAACCATTCAACCAAGAACACACACACTTTTTTTTCGTGAAAACCCTAAATAGGAGAAAAATCACATGTCCCATTTGCCGAACAAAGATCATGCACGATAATTTGTAGTCCAGATGGTTACAAGACACTTTACAATCAAAATCTATCAACTTCTTGATCTAATGATTGTCTGGATCTTGCTTGTACCCACGATTCACCATCACCGTTCTTGACCACTGTTCAGATCCCCTTAGAACGGATTTCGTGCCTTAAACTCCTTTAAGACTTTCGATCTCTTTAATTGAATTGAAGACGATTGTTGCTACGACACGTTTTTGAGCTTCTTAGATGGTGGAAAAATCTTCTCTCAAAGCGTTTTAAGTGTGGTGACTCAGATCAAGTCTGGGAAAGTGTGTTGGGCCTTAAATAGGTGTAAAAACCCTAGCAGCGCTAATCTCGAGAATTCATATTTTGCGCAGCTCGATCCCACGAGCTCAATCCCATATTTTGTATGCTTACTGTTTTTTTCATCAACATCCCACGAGAATCCCGCGAAGTCATGCCCATTTTACATGCCCACTGTTTTTTCCCTCAACATCCCTTGAGGAACCCGCGAGGTCTTGTTCTGCAACTAACACACTATTTTTGTCCTTGAGATTCCTCAAAGGCCATCGACATCTTTGAAGTCCCTAGTATTAGTCTAGATGTATCATACAAGTCTCTTTTAGCACGAACTTGCATAAATAAGGTTCAAATCCTATCCGAATGCTTGTGATTGATATCCCAATTCTTCAAATTACATCGAACAAGACTTAGCACAAAATTTATCCAATTACATAACCTTACATTATTTATACATAAAAATACATTTATATATAATTTTACATATATATTAAATATATATAAAGTATATTATTTAGTAGGTGCTCTAGGAATGCTCTCATTCTCAATCCTTCTAGCAAAGAACACTCTTTTGCTCCGGCTCCCGCTCCCACCCGCATCTGTATCCACACATGCTTTGTGTGACTATCATGATTGTACTCTAATGTTTTATAAAATTCTCATAAATAGCCTCCTCTTCCTCCTATGTTGTAAAAGGAAGTGTAGATCTTTGCAGAACTTTCTTCTGATTTGATATCGCCCCTGAATCCACAAGTACTGGCTGGATTACCCACTAAGACAAGAGGAAATAGAAGGCGATTTGGTTGCAGGTAAGAGTGAGTATATCCTGCAAAGTGGCTTATAGCTTATCCATATTTTTATTTCTCATATTATTTTGAATCATGACTCAAGTTTTTGTTTCCTATACATCTATTATCTAAAAGAATGTCAATTTGTATGCAAATTTAACTCATTAAAAAATATAAAACACTTGACAAAAAGATAAAGAATCGACCCAACAGTTATATATAGTCACCTTCTCTCCCCTAATAAGTCGGAGGTTTGATATATAGAATGCAATAGGGTAGCTTGCTGTGGCCTTGAAACCTTATTTTTGAAATTCAAGTTGTTTTTAATTTATTTCTCACACTCATAATATTCTTAAAAATATAATTTTAAACTCAAAATTAGAAGTCATGTATTAGAACTATGACTTAAAATCTCATCATTCTTGAAGACATTTTTTAAAATTCAACAATTTATAATATAGATAATGGAGCCACGACTTAAAGCTCTTGATTCACAGGCTTTCAAATACAATTTTGAATTAAAAGTTTTAAATTACTAGAAAATTTAGTAAAACAATTAACTATATGCCAAAGCCGGTGGCAACCCTAAACCCTCTTACGACGTATTAATTCAACAATCACTTACATTTGTAATCGCTAGTTCTCCTAACTCCCTCTATGGTTGCCTTTTCATTCATCACATCTCTCTCTCTCTCTCTCTCTCTCTCTATGGAACTTTTCGAGAAAAGAAAGTGGTTTTCCGACCATTGAAAGCATTTTCTTTATCAATCAAGAAAAGGGCCCGAATGGTTTGTACTTAATGAGTTATAATCAGATTGTTTCGATTTGTCTTCATGTGGAAAACTAATAAGAGGTGAGGGGGTTTATAAGCACCCTATTTTTGCCCGCTTAGTAATCCCAGGCCCAACGGGCTCACTTGCACACATCACATGCATATTCAGACTCTAACCTGCCTTCTAACTCCAATTTAGTCCACCGGTTGCTTCTTGGGCCCACATGAAGCTAAATGACCATTTTGCCCTTAGGCATCCGAAAGCCTCAGAAACCACACCGGCTCTGGGTATCAAACCGGTAACCTCCTGAGAATGCTTCTTATAGTATTCTCGACCTTCCATTATCTTTCCGGATCATTTCAAGTCAATTCCGGCAACCCGATACAAAATGACTGTTTTGCCCCTAGTGGGTCGGTCACCTTTTTCAACCATGCCAGCTCTAGGTATCAAACCAGAAACCTCCTGGAACATTTTAGATAATGTTTCCAAGCTTCAAGCCTTCTTTTGGGACATTCCAAGTCCATCCCGGCAGCTTTTCGACCTGATTGACCATTTTGCCCCTAATAGCCCAGTCAACCCTTCCAAGACATCTTGACATCATTCTTCAATTCTACTACCCTCGAGACACTATTCTAAGTGTTCCTGTCCCTTTCTGGCCCTTCGGGCTATTTCCGGCCCTCTAAATCATTCCCGAACATTCCAGAGTCACTCCAAGTGAAGCTAGGCTAAATATTGCACGGTAGTCACTAGGATAGGCGCACAAATCTTTTGCCTTACGTGCCAAGGATCAAAGATACGTTTCTTGCCACCTTAAAAGGTTTCCAAAGTGGCTAGCACACTAGGAGTGGCACCAAGCCAATATTTGGCCTGTATTTTTTAGCCTGGCGCTACTGCAATAGGCACTAGGTCGGTTTAAGATGCCTATAAATATAAACCCTTCCCCCTACGTAAAAGGGTTCGCAAACTCAGTCTAAAAACCCTTCTCTTTGATACATAGAGCTCGAAGCCTCACCAAACCGTAGTTCTCTTTAGGCTTTCCAAACCCTAGCCTCCATACATTAAAACCTAGCATACATACACTCATATATATTCATATACTAGCCTGCCAAAGCCTCATTGAAGACTTGAAGTGCTACAACTTGGAAGCTCTTGAAGATCAAAGCGAAGGTTGAAGTAAAGCAAGCAAATAAAAGAAGACACAAGGTAAGTTTCCTATTTATGTTTATGCAATTTCCCCCTCTCTCATCTCTTTCTCTTAACCCACTTGGGTTTTCTTCTATTTTAATCCCCCTTCTTCTTTCCTCCCTTTCTTGCATGCTATGTGTAGCATTAGGCTATTGAAAGTCACCGTGTCAGGGGCTTTCTCTTAGTCTAACTGGAGACCACGTGGGTTTGACCCCCTTGATTATGTGGTGAAGCCTTTAACCTTGTATGTTCATGACCCCAACTTGCATTGTGCATATCATGATTATGCATCTCTCCAAGATTCGTTTTCAAACTTGTTTTCAAAACTTGTATTAAAATCTTCTTTTTTGAAACTTATTTTCAAAATCACAATCCTAAGGTGATTCTAGCCATTCCATGATTAGGATTGTTTTAGGAAAGTGTTACATTTAAAGTGACCAATATGGTCCATATTTTTAAATCTTTATTGTTTTCAAAATCACAATCCTAGAATGGTTCTAGCCTTCTTATGGTTAGAATCATTTTACAAAAGTGAGATATTTTTAGAGGCTTGTAAAAGCCCGTATTCAAATCCTCTGCAAAATCTCTTTTCAAACTTGCTTTTCTGAAAACTCCTTCCAAAAATCTCTTTCCAAAAACTCTCTTTTCAAGTCTCTTTTCTAAAGTCTCTTTTTGAACATACTTTCTAAAAACTCTGTCCAATCTCCTTTCCAAAATTGCTTCTTAAAAATTGCTTTAAAAAATCTATTTTCCAAAACTTCTTTTCAAACTCCTTTCCAAAAAGCTCTCTTCAAAATTCACTTTCTAAAAAACACTCCTTAAGTTTCCTTCCTAAAAACTCTTTCAAAAAAATATTTCTTTCCAAAAGTTCTACTTTCCAAAATATCTTTTCTTGGAGTCTAAGTTAAACCCTAGAACCATGGTTAGGAAACCCTAATTTTTTTTCCTAAAACATAATTTTCAATTTCCTATTTTGGCCTGAAAACCTAGGCTTCCAAAACCTCATTTTTACATCAAAATCATAAATTTTCAAAACCTATTTTCTACATCGAATCACAAACTTTCAAATATAGGATTTCTAAAACTTCCTCCTTTCTAATTCCATGCCAAATCAAATCTTCCATTTAAGAAACTAGATTCAATCCTCTATTTTTGGAAACAAAATCAAATCATCTCCTTTTAGAAACAAAATCCAATCTTTTATTTTAGGAAATAGAAATCAAGTCTTTCCTAATCCAAACCTTTTCCTAATTTCAATATTTCCTAATCCAAACATTTTCCTAATTTCAACCGTTCCTAATCCCAATCCTTCCTAATCCAATTCTTTCTCAATTTCAATCCTTCCTAATCTCATGCCTTCCTAAATCTTAAGTTTCCAAAACTTAAACTTTCAAATCTTTTCTTAAACTTTAAGCTTCTTAATCTTTCTAAACCCAAACTTTTCCTAATTCTAAAACTTTTTAAATTTCAAATCTTTTTCAAACCTAATCAAATTCTTCCTAACAAGGAAACATTCCAAATTCGACACTTTCTTAAGATAAAACTTTTTAAATTCAAAATTTTCTAATTTCAAAACCTTTCCTATTTTAAACTTTCCTAATTCGAAATTTTCTAAAAACGGAACTTCCCTATTTTGAAACTTTCCTAAATCCAAGATTTCCTAAATCCAATCTTTCTTAAATTCCAACTTTCCAAATCCTCCAAGTCCAACATTCGAGTCCAATCTTTTCTAAATCCTTTCCAACTCAAGTCAAATCTTTCTTAAACCTCAAGTCCTTCCTAAGTCCTATCTTCCTAAGTCTACGTTTCCTAAAACCAAGCTTTCCAAAACCAATATTTTCAAATCTTCCAAGCTAATTTCAAATCAAAGTTCAATTTCCTAATCTTCCAATCCAAATTCCGACTCAAACTCTTTTCAAGTCAAACCTTCTCTTTTCTATCGGACTCTTGTTCGAACTACGATTGACCTGATTCCTAAAAAGGGATACATAGCCAACCCTCACGGGTGCAGTCATAACTTTTTTTTTTTCAAATCTTTAATTCCATAACCTTTTCCAAATCACCAATTCCATAACTTTTCTTAAGTTTTCAATTCTATAATTATTTTCTTAACTTCCAATCCCAAAAATCTATTTTCAAATCTCTATTCCAATTTCTAAAACTCTTATTTCAAAATCAAATCTATCTTTTCAGATCTATTTCAAAATCAAACCAAGTTCTTTTCAAATCTACTTTCAAAATCAAAGTCTTTTCTTGCACTTGCATATCATGCATCATGTCAATTTCTTCCTAAAATTTCTTTTCTACAGTGGATATAGTATTAGACATTTATTAATCGAAGACTCTAATGGGTGAACGTAGGGTGAATAGACATATAGGTATCGCAAGGGCGGGGTAGAATAATGGCTTAGTGCGTCTTCCCTACACGTAATCAACCCCCAGACTTAGGATCACTATTTTCAAAGACCAAATGGAGTTATTTTCAAAAAAGGGCTTAAATATTTCCAAAAGTTGCCAAACAACCTATTTTCTTAAAAACCCTCTCTTGAGGAGGTATTTTCAAAACCCTTTTTTGCAAAAAAACCCTAGTGTAATCTTCGAATCGTGCTTAGTTTTAGGTAACCTAACTCACCTTAATCAAGTTAGGTGGTGACTCCAAACTTTTTTTTCCAAAAGCCCTTAATCAAAATCAATTTTCTATTCAAACCTAGTCACACTCGTTCTTCTAGGAGGATGAGTTCTAACGAGAGAGTACTGTGTTCTTCTCATTTGTCTTTTTCGAGTGCTAAAAATTGGGGCGCGGCCACTGAGAGGTTCTCAACGCCGCCACCGACGCTTACAAGGAAGTCAAGGCAATGGTCTCTGGGGTCTCCGATGAGCCTCTTTCAAAAAAGAAGATGAGGGGCTTTCAAAAAAGAAGCGGTTGTTGCCTCAGGCCAAAGCTGATCTCTTCCATTTCATTCACAAAGTGCTTGCTGGTGACTCTCCTTATGTCAGGGCCAAACATATACGGGTCAGAAACTTTTAAACTGTGTGATGTGAATAATGTTAATTGGTGGGTTTGAAATTTGAATTGAATTGTAAGTTCATGTTATTAGATGTTTGTTTTTCATGAATTACCATTTTCTTTGTTACTCCATTTTTGTGCTTCTCATTTGTGTTTTTTCTTTCAAAATCTTTGGTGCACAAATGTACTTTATATGGGTTTGAAAATTTATCATATTGTGGGTCTTTTCCATCTGATTTATGAAAGTTCAATCTACCCCCAATCATTTTTTTTTTTTGGTATGGAATCATTTTCCTGTAAAACTTGACTTTCTTAGATCTTTTAGTTAGCAAGTTGAAAGCATCTTGAATTTTATGAGAAAGTATGTTTACTTTTTATTCATGTAGGGCCGATCATCTAGACTTTTCCTTATAAATGTTGAGTGAAATCATTATTATCTAAACTCCTAAAAAAAATCATTATTGTCAACTCATTCTTGATTTGTTTTGGTGTTGATCGCCAAACACTTCTAATCATTATTATTTTACCTTCCAAAAAAATCATTATTCTCGACTCATTCTTGATTTATTTCGGTGTTGATCACCAAACACTTCTATTGCTCTTGATATACCATTTGCTTTGGCTTGATATTTGAAAATAGTTGAACTCTCTAGCAAAACTTGTTCTGTCTGATTAGTAGGCCACCCACTTAAAATTTTAAGGTAAAATATTGAGTGAATACACTATTTTCTTCATATCCCACTATAGTTATTATACATTTTCTGAGCAAATAAGTTAAAATCTAATCAATGTTTGAATTGATTATAATTTATAGTTTAGAGTTACTTTGGTCAAAATATGTCGACTATCTAGAACTCAAGTAAGGGTTGATTGTCAACTAGAGTTTGTAACAGCATGCATGTTATTTTGGTTTTCGTTCTTTTTTTGGCTCTAAGTTAATTTTTAATTTATATATATCAAATAGTATTGGAACACTTGCTATCATGCCCATGGTTTGGAACATGTTTCTGGTAATAGCTTGTTGCTATTTCTCTTATTAGTAAGCCATTATTTCAAGCACTTACATGTTTTGCTGCAAGGATGGGTTAGGTGGCCATGGTTTGCCATCTTTGCTGTGTTTCACATTAGCAATTGTTGATTTCCTACACGATGTTGCACATTGACATTGGTGGATTTAATATATATGCGGTTTTTAGGCGATTCTTAAAGATTGTACTCAAAAAATGATTACACCTGGTTTCAATGACAATAACATCATTTTTACATCTGTTTTGATGTGGTATTCTAAGGATGAACTTGGTGGTGGTTTCTCTTTCTTAATCTTGGTTAAATACACATTTTCACTGATAATAGGGATCTAACTTGGATGTTGGCCCCCTCCTCTATCTCTGTCACATATATCGTAGTCTTGTTACATGCTAAAATTTTGTCATTCTTCCACTTTTTAGAGGGTTTTGTCACTGTTGATTAGAACTCTTCACAAATGTGCTTGCTTAGTCATATGGTCCTTATGTTCATATGTTGTGGAGTTTATGTTTTATCGCAAAAACTTGCGTAGTATGTAGCATGGTCCACTTTGTGGTTTTGTGAGCTTCTCTTCTAATAAGTAATTATATGCTTGGATTTTGATAGTAGGTATGACAAGAGAAATTGTTTAATTTTGTTTCATTTTCTGGGTGTTGATTTTGCATTGTGACAATATAAGCGAAAGAAGGCTATGATGTGGGATTCTCTCTCGCCTGTGTTTGCTGATCTTTCTTTCTTTCTTTTGTTTTGTTTTGTTTTTTTTTTTTTTTTGTTTTTTTTGCATTTGATGGCTTGTGAAATTCTCCATGCATTTTTTGAAATGAAGTTTTGGTTCGTTCATGCCAAGTTAGGCTCTTCAGTGCATGGCATTTTCTCTTAGTTTATTTCGGTGATCATACTTGTTTGTTGTTGTTTGCATTCCAACAATTTAGATTGACCACTCCTTTTTGGTTCCATTTGTGGTCCTTGTTTTGAGAGGAATGCAAAGTTGTTCATTTCTCTGGCATTTTAATAAGTTAACTTACTTTGTTTATGGAGATTTCACGTGGCCACTTGTTAGAGATTTTTGCTTTTCTCCTCTTTTTAATTTATCTCTTCAAATGTTTATAGGGATTATTTGCTGAACTTTGCTTCTATTACTCAGGCTTAGAGGTCTTTGTTGTTGTTTACTTTCAGTCTCTATGCAAGATTTATTTGTTGATTATGTTTCTCGCTTTGTATGCACACGAGCAAAAAATTTATGGTTAATGATAAAGGAAATCTGCCTCAAGGCCCTCTTTCATTGTATGTTGGGATTTATTTATTTATTTATATTTTTTGCTTTTATCAACTAAAGGACACCTACCTGAAGACACTCTTTCAGTGTTGTGGCTAGTAGAAGTTAGCATGAACTGACCCTCACATAAATATAAGGATTTAGGAAGTAAAATAAAAAAAATTGCAAGTTATCATATCCCAGTATTCATTTTTCTGAATTTTTTTTGCAATAAGGTAATCTTTGGGTCACCTATCACAAAGCAAAGGACAACAAAACCTAGGATCACCTATCACAAAGCCATTGGAGAACATCGACTCTGCACTTTATTACTTCATTTATGATTTGCACTTGATGTTTTGTTCCCTTGCCAAATGTGTTTGTGGATATCTTTTGTTTGGCATTGGTATTTACTATACTGTCGCTTTGGTGTCATAGAAACCTGTTTTAGGTCTAGGGGTGTATGTTGTTTATACATGGATGATGGAAATGAGAATAATGTCTTGTTGCACCCCTCCCACCACCTTGTTTTCGTTCCACGCATTTATTTTCTGTGTCCTCTCTGCTCATTATTATTGTTGCTTGTGTTCATTTTGTGTTGTCTATAGAATTTAAGATTATGTGAAATTGTTAGAAGATTGGTAGTATTGTGGACTTGAATGATTGACGCTTTTAGGAGATGATTCTTGATAGGTTCTAGTTTAATAGCTAGGCTGTTTGGTTTTGAACCACTCAAAAGAGTGGCATGGCTGAATAGTGAACAATGATCATACACACTCATTTCTTCATCACTTTACTCCTTTAGTGAGGTCTGCATGTAATAATAATGTGTCCTTTAAGTGGTTAAGCATATGAACAGTGATGAAGTCTATCAAATACTCATTTGCATCCCTTTGTCAACCATCCACAATATATAAAATATTATTGGATACCTTGCAGGGGTGCTAGTGATTTGAAACGGTTATTTCTATCAATCTTTTTACCTTTGTTAGTCTTCTTTTCTCATCTCATATCCTTCTTCTTTCACTTGTTATTTAATATTTTGTATCATCCTCAGTTTCTTTCTGGCTTAGGATTTCTGTTGAGGTAATGTGACTTTAGAGGCAATGTTTTCTGCTTTGTGTTCTACAATTGAGTTGTAATATATTTCCAGCCCTTTCTTCTTTGATAATAATAAGGTAAGCTTTCAAGCCCCTTTACTTTCTATCATATTAGTAGAATGCTTAGAAGATCTTCACTAGAATCTTTTTTTAACATTACAACTTTAGTTAGTCGCAATTTGTTCTTTTTTTTTTTTTTTTGGCTGTTTCGCGGTAGATTTTGATTTTGGAGAAAATGTGCCTGCCATTTTTTTGTTTTTGGTGATATAGTTTCTAGTTCTATATGTGCAAGTGCAATGTATATTTTATTTTTTATTTTCTTGTTTAGTCTGTAGTGGTTGACCTTTCTGATTAGGGTCTTGATTCTAACATAGCGTAGATGTTCTATTGCGATGATCATATTTTTTTATTTTATTTTTGTTATAGAAAATAGAAAAAATACTAAAATATTTGTGTGATTTATGCATATTTGAGGAGTTCATGACATATGTGCTTAATTTCATATGATGACAGTAATGTAAATAGTGTTAGACTAAAACTAGTGTGCATAACTAAGGTTTATTTCTTTACTCTTAGTTTTGAGTGACGTCTTTCATGATTATAGGCCTAGTGCTTATTGTTGCGCCCTGATTTTTTGCACCCGAGAAAAATACACACAAGTGGAAAAAACACGGTACTCTCTCGTTAGAACTCATATTCCTAGAAGGACGAGTGTGACTAGGTATGAATTAGAAATTGATTTTGAATAAAGGCTTTTGGAAAACTTTGGAGTCGCAACCAAACTTGATTAAGGTGAGTTAGGTCACTGTAAACACCCCATTTTGCCCGTTAAGCAGTCTCTAGTCCATCCAGACTTGTATTCAAGTCAATATGAACGTATTCCAATCTAAATCAACTTTCCAAGTCTAATCCAGCCAATCAAACAGCTTAGCAGGACTGCCGGGCCCAAATAGAGGCAAAATGACCAAAATGCCCGTGGGGGTAATGTTCAGTCCAATTCCAACAGGCACGTCTTTCCGAAGACGGTAAGTCCCTTTTCCAGATCCAATTCCAATTCTAATTCCAATTAAATTTGGCACGTCTTTCGAGAAAGTTGATTCCTTAAGGTGGTAAGACCCTCCAATCCGGTACAACTGTCCACCTTTGGTGCCTGCTAGCCCACCAATGCAGAAATGTCTGTTTCGGCACGCCTTTTGAGAAAGTTGATTCCTCAGGCGCTAAATCCATTTAGTAGCTTCCCGAGATCAGGCAGTCTCAGGACTGATTGCGTACCATCAGAGTAGCGGAAGTACTCCTAAACATCGCAACTGTTAGAGTAGCGAAAGTACTCATAAAAAGGTCGATATAGGGAATGGCCAACAAACCCCTGTATCATAGGACTACTGTCAGAGTGACGGAAACACTCAAAACCCAGGTCAACACCGGTGCTTGCTAGCCCACTTCGGTGAAAAATGACCAAACTGCCCTTAGGGGCATTTCCAGCATGTTTCTCGAGAAAGTACCTAAGTCCTCAGAACGGTAAGTCCACCCTTCTAAGATTGTCTTAAAAGTAATTCGACATGATTAAGTGCCTTCTAGTTAGTTTCGGGCCAATTCCGAGACCTTTCGATCAAGATGACCATTTTGCCCCTAGGCATTCGAGCAACCCGAGGACCACACCGACTCTGGGTATCAAATTGGTAATGTCCCAAGAATGCTTTTTATAGTGCTCTCGACCTTTCATGATCTTTCCGAATCATTCCAAGTCAATTCCGGCAAACTCGGTGCAAAATGACCGTTTTGCCCCTAGTAAGTCGGTCGCCTTTTTCGACCACACCGACTCTAGGCATCAAACCGGTAGCCTTTGGGAATATTCTAAATAATATTTCCAAATCTCAAGTCTTCTTCCAGGACATTCTGAGTCCATCTTTGTAGCTTTCCGGCCCGGTTGGTCGTTTTGCCCCAATTGGCCCGGTCAACCCTTCCGACAAATCCTGTCATCCTTTTTAAGTCCATTACCCCCTTGGGACCCTATTCCGAGAGTTCCTGTCCCTTTTTGGCTTTTTGGGCCATTCCCGGTCCCTTAAATCCTTCCTAGACTTTCTAGAGCCACTCCTAGTGAAGCCAAGCTAAAAATTGCATGGTAGTCATTAGTACAAGCGCCCAAATTTTCTGAAGGTACATTACTTGCCAAACTTAAAATTTTCCTAAGTGGTTGGCACCACTACTAGTGGCACCAAGTCAAAATTTGGCCTGGCGCCACTCCTAGTGACGCTAGAAGATTTTTTGGCCTAGCGCCATTGCAACAGGTGCCTAGTCATTCCTCTCTTTATAAATACAGAGCCTCCTCCAGTGTGAAAGGGGTTCGCAAACTCAGTCCAAAAACCCTACTCTTTGATATACAGAGCTCGTGGCCTCTCTAAACCCTATCCTCCTTTAGGTTTTCCAAACCATAGCCACCATACACCAAACTCTAGCCTCCTATACACTCATAAACAATCTTATATACTCATACACTAGCCTCAAAGCTTCTATTGAAGACTTGAAGTGTTGTAAACTGAAGCTCTCGAAGATCAAGACGAAGGATGAAGCAAAAACTGAAGCAAAGCAGGAGAAACAAAGCACGCAAAGTAAAGCAAAATAAACAAGACACAAGGTAGGATCTTTATTTAAGTTTACACATCTTCCCCCTCTCTCTTCTCTGTCTGAACCCACTTGGGTTTTCTTCTATTTTAATCCCCATCTTCTTCCCTCCCTTTCTTGCATGCTTGAAACAAAGGATTTTTCGGTCCATGTGTAAGATTAGGCTAATGCAAGGTCATCGTGTCGGGGGCTTTCTTTTAGTCTAACTAGAGATCACGTGGGTTCGGCCCCCTTTATTATGTGGTGAAGGCTTTAACCTTGTATGTTCACGACCCCAACTTATATTGTGCATATCATAATCTTGCATTCTTCTAAAATTCGTTTCAAACTTGTTTTTAAAACTTGCATTAACATTGTTTTCAAAGTCGTATCAAAGCCTTATTTTTCAAAACTTGTTTTCAAAATCACAATCCTAGAGTGATTCTAACCTTTTTATGGTTAGGGTTGCTTTAGGAAAGTGTTACATTTAAAGTGACCAATATGGTCCATATTATCAAAATCATTATTTTCAAAACCACTATCTTAAAATGGTTCTAACTTTCTTATGGTTAGAATCCCTTTAGGAAAGTGAGATATTTTATAAACTTTCTAAAACAACTCTTTCCAAAAATCTCTTTCCAAAAACTCTCTCAAAGTCTTACTTTCCAAAAACTCTTTCTAAAAACTCTCTCTTCAAAATTCATCTTCTAAAAACTCCTCTCTAGGATTGCCTTCCAAAAATTCTATTTCTAAAAACTCACTTTCCAAAAATCTCTTTTCTTAGAGTTCAAGTTAAACCCTAGAGCCAACAACTAGGAAACCCTAATTTTCTTGCCCAATACATGATTTTCAATCTTGCCTCAAAATCTAGGTTTTCAAAAACTCCTTTTTACGCCTAAATGATAAGTTTTCAAAAACCTTTTTTCTGCATCAAAACTATAGTCTTCCAAATCTCGGGTTTCTAAAACTTCTCTTTCCAAATCCATGCCAAATCCAATCTTCCCCTTTTGAAAATCAAAACCAATCTTCCCATTTAGGAAACTTGATACAATCCTCCGTTTTTGGAAACAAAATCAAATCATCATTTTAGAAACAAAATCCAATCCCTTGTTTTAAGAAATAGGAATCTCAATCCTTCCTAATCTAGAACCTTCCTAAACCATAAGTTTTCCCAAACTTTCAAATTTTTTCTTAAGCTTTAAGTTTCCAAATCTTCTCTAATTCCACCCTCTCCAAATCTCAAGAATTTCTAAAACTCAACCTTTGAATCCTTCTAAAATTATAAACTTTCCTAAAGTTCAAATCTATCCAAATCTAAAACTTCCTAAACTCAAAACTTTCTTACTTTCAAAACTTCCCCATTTCAAAACGTTCCAAATTCAAAACTTTTCAATTTTAAAAATTTCTTCAAACAAAACCTTTCCTATTTCAAAAGTTTCTTAAAATGAAGTCTTTCCTATTTCAAAACCTTTCCTATTTCAAAATTTTTCTAAACCGAAACTTTCCTAAACCAAAAATTTCCTAAATCAAAACTTTCATAAACTTAAACTTTCCTAAAACAGAACTTTCCTAAAATGAACTTTCCTAATTTGAACCTTTCCTAAATCCAATCTTTCCTAAATCTTCCATGTCCAATATTCGAGTCAAATCTTTCCTAAACCTCAAGTCTTTCCTAAATCCCATCTTTCCTAAGTCTAGGTTTCCAAACCTTTATCTTTCCAAATCTAGTCCAGGTTCTCTTTCAATGGTCAAATCCTCTCTTAAGCTCAATTCTAGATCTAAGTTCAATCTTGATTTCAAATCCTCTATTCCCTTTTTCAAATCAAACATTCTACTTTCTATTGGACTCTTTTCCGAACTACGGCTAACCTGATTCTTCAAAAAGGATACGTAGGAAACACTTATGGGTGCAGTCACAACCTTTTTCAAGCTTCTATTTCCATAGTTTTCTTTCAAATCTCCAAATTCCATAATCTATTTCAAGTTTCCAATTCCAAAAATCTGTGTTCAAATTTCTATTTTCAATTTCTAAAACTTTCCAATTTCAATTCTATCTTTTCAAATCTCTTGTCAAATCAAATCAATTTCTTTTCAAATCTATTTTTTGACTCTTTTTTATTACATTTACATATCATGCATCATGTTTTTTTTTCAAAAATTCTTTTCTAAAGTGGATAGGATTGGACATTTGTTAGTTGAAGACTCTCATAGCTAAATCTAGGGTGAATAGACGTGTAGGTACCACAAGGGCGGGGTAGGGTGACTACTTAGTGCATTTTCCCTATACGTAACCAACCTCTGAACCTAGATCACTGTTTTTGAAAGACCAAAATGATGTTTATTTTCAAAAAAGGGCTTAAATATTTTTCAAAGGTTGCTAAACATCCTCTTTTCTCAAAAACCCTCTGTTGAGGACATTTTCCAAAATCGGTTTCTGAAAACCCTAAGTGTAGTCTTCGGATTATGCTTAGTTTTTAGGTGACCTAACTTACCTTAATCAAGTTAAGTGGCGACTCCAAATGTTTTTCAAAAGCCTTTCATTCAAATATATTTTCAATTCAAACCTAGTCACACTCATTCTTCTAGGAGGATGAGTTCTAACAAGAAAGTACAGTATTTTTCCCGATTTTATGTGTATTCCTTAAGTGCAAAAAATCTAAGCGCGATAGCTGGCAATCCCACTGGGGAACACTTAGAGGGTTAGGCCGTAATCATGTCCTTTACCTTTCACCCATGTGGAATCTTCAATTAACTTGTTCAATCCTATTCACTTTAAATTTTGAAAACCAAATTTTCAAAATTGCTTTAAAAAAACATGCATTTATTTATATTATCTTGTATTAAGTTTGCTATCCACATACTAACTCTTGCATCTTTGTTTTGTATGTGGGCTTTTTGTTTAAATTTTATTAACTGCCATGCATGAATGTGATGAACAGGATGGATGGGAGTTGTTGGGCTTTTTCCTCCGCTTTCAAAAATCACACACACACTGCACGTGCACTTGCATTTTTACCCTGATATGACCTTTTTAGTTAGAAAGGGGGAATGGTATATTGGTTGTGGGCAAGATGCTGTGTCCTCCGCCTACGGCCTCTTGATGGTTCCTCTGCTCGGATCACCAACCGATCATGGCACCACCTCGGGGAGTGGGCCTAGGTTTGAAGATTTGGGGACTGAGCCTTTTAGGACGCATTAGTGAACCCTCAACCTCATGCTTATATAGACACCAAGCATAGCCAAACCTCTACCAGATATAAGACACGCACACCGTTTTCGAAACCATGGAGGAAAGGGTGACTGCTCTTACTTTTATTTATACCTGTTTATTCCTGTTGTTATAATGACTGTATTCTTACTGTTATAATGCCTGCCTAACTGCTCATACATGATATGTACTTCAACTGCATTCTCTCTCCTTATACTCTATGCTTCCATTTTCATGCATTTCATATTTCATGTCAAGACGAGAGTTCCAAGTAACTCAAGTTACTGCATTCTCATGCATATGATCAACCCAAAGAGAGTGACACCTAGTTCACTCTCCCTTGGATTAAACCTACCCAAACCCTAAGGGTTCCCATGTAACCCTAAGGACTCATGGCATGCATATCAATTCATTCTATAAGAGGGGCCCCAATCCCTCTATGCTCACGGAGATAGGGTTGCCAAGAAGACAAGGGGCAATCGATCAACAAAGTCTCTCAGCGACCTCCTCGACATCATACCCAAAGAAGGCGAATTTGAAGACTGAAGAGTAGTTTAGGATTTCTAATGTAAAAGTAGATAGGTGGAAGTCCAAAAGAAAATGTCCCCCTTCCCCCTGTTAAAATGTGTCTCAATTCCTTTATAGTTAAACTAAAAAAGTCCTATGTACTCCTTTATTTTTCATTAATGAATGGATGAATGAATGTTTCCGCTCAATGGTAAGGTATTTGTATGTAAGTCCCCTATCTCCAAAAGTGAGCTAATACATCATATTTAATTTCACTCTTAAATAGGGGCACCCCTAGGACATGCATTGCATAAAAATCTTCAAATCAAGGCACTAACTTCTCTTTTATTTCTTGTCTTCGGTCCTCCCCCTTCTCATCTCCAAATACCAAGAGAATCGAAGGCAAAAGCAAGACAAGCAAGGGGTTTTCTAAATCACTCACTTATTATCATCATATTGCTTACACGTTCACTTCTTTTATGCTCATGCACCCATATCCATTGCAAGACAAGAGTTCCAAAAAACTCGAGTCATTTCATTTTCATGCATCTAATTAACTGTAGAGAGATAGGAGCAATCCAATCTCATGTTAATCGAACCTACCAAAATTCCTACGGGTTCTTAAACCCCAAGGATTCATGGCATGCATAGAACCATATCTCGAGAGAGGCCCAAATCTCTCTCAGTTCGTGGAGGCGGGATTGCCTAAATAAGAAAACATCAACTGGCCCACGTCGAAAAGGTATTGTATTGCATAATAGGGGCAAAACCCCACCTCCAAAATGAACTTGTCATTATGCCTAGATTCCCTCAAAGAAGGGACCTTCATAGGACATGCATTGCATACAACCTCCAACTCCACATGCTGACTGCATTCTATTTTTCTTTTTCTTTTTGTAGGTCAGAGAGCACAATTGAATTCATGGAATCCCTCTAGCACCTCACCAGATTCAAACTCATGGGAGGATAAGCCTAGTTGTTAGAAGAGGCCGAACCTACAGTAACGAGTAAGAAGAACTAACTATCCATCTGCAAGACATTACCTCCCCGCCATGCCGCGACAATCACCATCCATGTAGAAAAAGGCTTCATCGTTTGCAAAGTTCTGTCAAACACGTACATTACTACAAAAGAATCTCCTAACTTCGGAATGCATGCCAAACACCACAAGAGATTTGTCAATCCGCCCTCCGTTGTTTGGTGATACACCTGAAGAATGAAATGCCAAAGAAGCTGATAGTTTGAAAACCCTGTCAGGGGTTCTCACCAAAAGATCCATAAGAAAAGGGAGATTTCCACAAAATTCAAATATTTTCTTTTCGTCTTTCTATTTTTCGCATATCATCTTTAAATAAACATTGCATGCCATATAATCATGTTTTTAAATGAAAATAGGTAGTTCCCAGTTTATCCCCTTTGTTTCATACTCTTGTGGACGATTGCCACATCTAGGGATTCTTCCCCATTTGGTAAATGACTCGACTTGAAGGATGGCATAACATAGGCCACCCATTTAAAAGGGGTTAAAACCTTTGAGAGACAAAGAGAGAGTGAGAGATAGGAGGAAGGCAGTCTAAACAAAGAGGTACAAATTTTATTGAAGAGGCGACACTTACGTAATATCCTGGTTAAGCGATGGGCAGCCGAGTACTCAAAATGATGAGGAGCCATTGTTCTATTTATCCCAAATAAACACTATCCTTTGCCCAGCCCACTAGAGTCATCAGTGATCTCTTTTCAGATATCCCCAAACCTATAACCATCCCCCACACTAGGGTAAGCACAGAATAGTTGATTCGATAGAATATACAGTGGTTTACTAGCAGAAACACACCATTTTTTAGGAACATTGTCTAAATTTTGTTTAAAGGCTTTATGGACTAAGCAATTTAATTTGAAGCGATGAAAGGCCCTCATTTCTTCTACCATACACAAATAAATCCCTTTGTAAAGCCCACTTGAGCTAGTTACTTTCCTCAAGAAAACCGACCAGATGATTACCGCCCATACTGGGTTAAGGCAAAAGTCATAAGTAGGAACTAATGAGTAATGATGAAAATGGTGATTTCCAAGAAGGTATAATAAGCAACGATGAAAATGGTGATCTTTAAGAAGTTATGGCATCAAAGGCGTCTCTAATAAAGAAGTTATTGTGTTCGTAGGGATCTTCAAAAGAAGATACTGTCATCCCAAAATAAAAATGAAAAAGTTGGCATCTCCAGAAGTTGACTTAGCAACAAATTTCTTGATGAAAAAAAGAATCTTAAATTAGAAGGCAAAAAGTGGTCCAGAAGAACAACAAGAGTATGAAGGAAAGAAGAAAGCAGTGAATTGAAGTTAAGTTGCCAAAGGTGATCATTGGTCTTTTAAAACCTCATAAGTGATAATGTTTGAACCTTTATACCCTTTTCATTCATAAACCCCTTAACCTAGCCTACATTACGGTCCGAATTAAAGTTCTCTCTGATAAAAGAAAATTGCTTAGTCCAAATAAGCCTAAACAATACTAAGACAAGTCGAATGAGAAAGGAGAACTGGAGAGAAATGCAGGGACAATCTCATGCTCCAAGGTGTGCTCAGATAGTTTTGGTTTAAACAACGCACTAAAAGAAGATCTTTGAGCCTAAATATTTCTTCATTTCTTACAACCCCTAAACTCAGCCTACATTATGGTCCTAAAAGAAGTCTTCTCAGATTGAGGGCTTAGCTATTTATCACTCTGCAAAGGGCATGCGAGTTGTCGCTCAAGCCATAGTGGCATTTTGGAGATCTGAGAGAAAAAACCAAGTAAGATCAGAAAAACCCCAAACAACAACCCTGTAGAAAGTAGGGATAGGATAGCAAACTGAAAGGTCAAGACCCTTGGAGACTGGTGCAAATGCTATCACATCCCGATAAGAATGGGACAAAACTGAATGGGGCAGAATCCTAGAAAGGAAACAAAATCCTAAGAGTATGGGCCCTGGGGCAATCCTGGGACATTATTTGTAAATAGTTTATATACGTGTAGTATAATACATCCATGATATGTATAATTTGTACATCCATTAAATTCTTGTTTAGTTTGTATCTATCCATGTACTTATTAAAGGCATGGCATGCATTCAATTCCTTTCCTGTATGTACATTCATCCAAAAAGTATAACATGCATTAAATTCCATTCTTGTATGAACTCGTGCACTCATAAAAAAAACAAAAAATACATAAAAAAAAAGTAGGACATGCAAAATAAGTCATACATCTAATTCCATGTGTATTCATAAAAAAAAATAATAATAATAAATAAATAAAAGTATAACATGCTTTTACATGTGCGCTTTTAGAATTGGCATAAGTAAACTGCTTTTGTACAAAACTAACTCTGTGTCTTTCTCTCTCTCTCTAATAAGAAATAGGGAATAAGGTAAAACGCAAAAAGGAGCTAAAGTCACCTCTCATACATCTCCAGCACCAGCACACACCTTAGAAAGCTCGAATCTCCATGGTCAACAAGAAATAGAGACTGGCGTAATGGCCCACCCTCGACCTCCCCAATTAAATGACTTCTGACTCAAGAAACCATGTATGCTGAATGGGGGAGTAACGAATAACTGTCTGATTGCTCAAAGCTAGATTAATGAAGCATGTCCCCAAAAATGAGCATTGACCCCTTGCTAGAGTCTAGTAACGCTCACGAAGGTCTCTCCTGCAACCATAGGAGCATAGGAGTGCCCCTCACGAATCTTGACAAGCAGTGCACATAATTGATAGTTGACCAAGTCATTCCCCTCGGCGGAAACATCAACAAGTTCAGGAGAACTAGAGCTAGGGATTCCATGGGAAAATGGACCAATCTTGAGAAGTATGCCAATCCCCTATCCGTCGCAAACTCAAAATGAGAGAAATAAGAACTTCACTGGGACATAAGGAAACTTGGTCAGCAAATCAGAAGAAAATGCCGCACAACGAAGCCCAAGCTGAGAAGAAACAATCGTGATGCAGCCATCAGGAAAAGTAGGTCCGATAATGTCAGCTGAACCATCCCAAAGACCTAGGAGGATGCCATACTTCTGGGGAGTAGGGGCAAGCTCACATTCCCCAAAATGACAGAGAGACAGGTCAGGTGGTGTAAGCACCCCATTTTTGACCGCTCAGCAGTCTACACTCAGTCCAGACTTGTTTTCAAGTCATTGTGGGCGTATTCTAACCGAAACCAACTCTCTAAGTCCAAATCCCGTCTGTCCATCGCCTCGCGGGCCCACCAGGCCCAAATAGAGGCAAAATGACCAAAATGCCCTTAGGGGCATTGTCCTTTCCTTTCCGATTCCAACCCCTCTCTCGAGACAGTTGATTCTTCGAGACGGTAAATCTATTCCAATCCAGGCACGTCTTTTCGGAGACGGTAAGACCCATTTCCAATCCCTATCTCGAGATAGTTTATTCCTCGAGACGGTTCCAATCCAGGCACGTCTTTTCGGAGACAGTAAGACCCCTTTCCAATCCCTCTCTCGAGACAGTTTATTCCTCAAAACGGTTCCAATCCAGGCACGTCTTCTCGGAGACGGTAAGTCCCCTTTTCAATCCCTCTCTCGAGACAGTTTATTTCTCGAGACGGTTCCAATTCAGGCACGTCTTTTCAAAGACGGTAAGTCCCCTTTCCAATTCCTCTCTTGAGACAGTTTATTCCTCGAGATGGTCCGAGTAGCGAAAATACTCATAAAATCGTTAGAGTAGCGAAAATACTAACAAATAGGTCGATATAGGAAATTGCCAACAAACCCCTGTGTCCTAACGACCGCCATCAGAGTGGCAGAAACACTCAAAACCCAGGTCAACACCAATGTCTGTTAGCCTGCTTTGGTGAAAAATGACCAAATTGCCCTTTGGACCTTTTCTGAGACTTTTTGGTCAAGATGACCATTTTGCCCCTAGGCATCCGAATGCCTCGGGAACCACACTGACTCTGGGTATCAAACCGCTAACCCTCTAAGTTTACTTCTTATAGTATTCTCAACCTTCTTTACCTTTCCGGATCATTCCGAGTCAGTTCCGGCCAACCCAGTACAAAATGACCGTTTTGCCCTTGGTGGGCCGGTCTCCTTTTTTGACCACACCGGCTCTGGGTATCAAACTGGTAACCTCCTGAGGCTACTTTTTATAGTGTTCTCAACCTTCCCTTTACCTTTCTGAATCATTCCGAGTCAGTTTCGGCAAATCCGGAGCGAAATGACCGTTTCGCCCCTGGTGGGCTGGTCACCTCTTCTGACCACACCGACTCTGGGTATCAAACTGGCAACCTCTGGGAACATTCTAAATAATGTTTCTAAATCTCGAGTCTTCTTCCGAGACAGTCCGAGTCTGTCCTGACAGCTACCCGATCCGATTGACCGTTTTGCCCCTAAAGGCCCGGTCAACCCTTCCAACACATCTCGTACTCATTTTTCAAGCCAAATACCTCCGGGACACTATTTTAAATGTTCTTGCTCTTTTCCAGCCTTCCGAGCCATTCCCGGTCTCTTAATTCCTTCCCAGACTTTCCGGAGTCACTTTTAGTGAAGCCAGGCTAAAAATTGCATGGTAGTCACTAGTACAAACGCCCAAATCTAGTCAAAGATACATTGCTTGCTGACCTTAAACATTTCCTAAATGGCTGGCGCCAATAGTAGTGGCGCCAAGCCAAAAAAAGGCCTGGCGCCACATCTAGTGGCGCTAGTGTAAATTTTGGCCTAGCGCCACTGCAACAGGCGCCAGTGTTGTCCAACCTCTATAAATATAGAGCCTCTTCTAGCGTGAAAGGGATCCACAAACTTAACCTAAAAATCATATAATTCGATATATAGAGCTCGTGCATTCCCTAAACCCTAGCTTCCCTAGGTTTTCCAAACCCTAGCCACCATACACAAACCCTAGCCTCCTATACACTCATACACACCCCCATACACTCATACACTAACCTTCAACCCTCCTTCGAAGACTTGAAGAGTTGCAATCTGAAGTTTGAAGCTTGAAGACAACTCTTGAAGACTGAAGACGAAGATCAAGACGAAGACCGAAGAAAGTAAGGCGTGCAAAATAAATAAGATACAAGGTAGGTTCTCCACTTAAATTTTCGCACTTCCCTCCTCTCTCTTCTCTCTCCTAACCCACTTGGGCTTTCTCTATTTTAATCCCCCATCTCTTTCCCCCCCCCCCCCCCCCCCCCCCCCCCCTTCTTTCTTTGCATGGTTGAAACAAGGGGATTCCCGGTCCATGTGTAGGATTAGGCTATTAGAGGGTCACCATGTCGGGGGCTTTCTTGTAGTCTAACCAGAGACCACGTGGGTCCGGCCCCCTTGATTATGTGGTGAAGCCTTAGCCTTGTATGTTCCCGACCCCAAAATTGCATTGTGCATATCATGATCTTGCATCTTCCAAAATTCGTTTTTAAACTCATTTTCAAAATCGTTTTCAAACTTGTTTTCAAAATTACATCAAAACCTCCTTTTTTCAAAACATGTTTTCAAAATCACAATCCTAAGGTGATTCTAGCCTTTCCATGGCTAGGGTTGCTTTAGGAAAGTGTTACATTCAAAGTGACCAACATGGTCCATATTTTCAACCCTTGTAGTTTTCAAAACCACTTTCTTAAAGTGGTTCTAGCCCTCTTATGGCTAGAATCGTTTTAGGAAAGTGAGACGTTTTCATACTTTCCAAAAAACTCCTTTTTCAAAAGTCCCTCTTCCTAAAAATCTTCTTTTTCAACATACTTCCCAAAAAATCTTCTTTCCAAAATTGTTTTCTAAAAACTCTTTCTAAAAATCTATTTTTCAAAACCTCCTTTTTCAACTCCTTTCCAAAATGCTCTCTTCAAAGTCCACTTTCCAAAAACGTTCCCTAGGTCTCTTTCCTAGAAAAACTCTCCCAAAAAAAATCTTTCTAAAAAAACTCTCTTTCCAAAATCTCCTTTCTAGAAACCCCCTTCTAGGATTTTTCTTCCAACAACTTGTTTCCAAAAACACACTTTCCAAAAACTCCTTTTTAAAAATCTCTTTCCAAAAACTCTCTCTTCGAATCTACTTTCCAAAAAACTCTTCCCTCTAGAAACTCCTCCCTAGGATTCCCTTCTAGAAAACCTTCATTTCCAAAAACGCACTTTTCAAAAATCCTCTTTCCTTAGAGCCCAAGTCAAGCCCTAGAACCCACAATTAGGAAATCCTAATTTTCTTTCCAAAAACATGGTTTTCAAACTTTGCCCCAAACTTAGGTTTTCAAAACCTCTTGTTTTCTACATCAAAACTATACATATTTTCAAAACCTATTTTCTATGTCAAAACTATAGCCTTTCAAATCTTAGGGTTTCTAGAACATCCCCTTTCCAAATCCTTGTCAAATTAAATCTTCCCTTTAGGAAACCAAATCCAATCCTCCGTTTTTGGAAACAAAATCCAACCTTTTCTTCTTAGAAACAAAATCCAATCCCTTCCTAATCCAACTCTTTCCTAACTCAATACCTTCCTAATCTTCTACTTTCCTAAATCTTAAGTTTCCAAAACTTGAACATAAAAATCTTTCCTAAATTTTAAAACTCAATTTCCACATCCTTCCTAACTCCACTCTTTTCTAATTCTATCTCTTTTCAAATCTTAACTTTTCAAACCTAAGTTTTCAAACCTTTCTTAAACTCAAACCTTTCCTAATCTTAAGATTTTCTAAAATCCTAAAACTTTCTAAATCTTAAACTTTCTAAATCTCAAATCTTTCTAAATTCAAAACTTTCTTAAATTAAGACTTTCTAAATCTTAAACTGTCTAAATTTCAAACTTTCTAAACTCTAAACTTTCCTAAAACTTCAAAACTTTCTTAATTCAAAACTTTTTAAGTTGAAACTTTCCTAATTCAAAACATTTCTAAACTCAATGCTTTCCTATTTCGAAGCTTTTCTTAAAACGAAACTCTTCAATTTCAAAACTTTCCTATTTTCAAAGCTTCCTTGTTTTCGAAACTTTCCACTTTTCAAAACTTCCCTATTTCAAAAACTTTCCAAAAATGAAACTTTCCTAAATTGGACCTTTCCTAATTCAAACATTTCCTAAATCTATTTTTTTCTAAACCTTCCAAGTCGAGTCAAATCTTTCCTAAGTCTCTTTCCTAAGTCTAGGTTTCTTAAACCTCCATCTTTCCAAAACAAGTCTAAATCTCTCTTCCAAGTTTTATCTTTTCAAATTAAAATTCAATCTTTTCAATTTCAAAATTCTAAATTCTAATTTTCAATCTTCTATTCTAAGTTCAATCTCTCAATCTTCCAATTCAATTTCCAATTCAATATCTTTCTTTCAAATCAATCTCTTTTCAATCGGACTCCGGTCCGAACTACGACTGACCTGATTCCTCAAAAAGGATACGTAGGCAACCCTCATGGGTGCGGTCACAATTTCTTTCAAATTTCAAATTCCTCCACAATCTTTTTCAAATCTCAAATTCCACAACAATTTCTTTCAAATCTCAAATTCTACAATCTTTTCAAATCTCTAATCTATTTTCAAACTTCCAATTCCCAAATTTCTATTTCCAAATTTTCAAACTTTCCAATTTCAATTCCATCTCTTCAAATCTATTTTCAAATCAAATCAATCTCTTTCCAAATTTATTTTTCAATTCTCTTCCTGTTGCACTTGCATATCATGCATCATGTTAGTTTCCTTTCAAACATTCTTTTTCGACGTGGATAGGATTGAACAATAGTTAGTTGAAGACTCTCATAGGTGAATCTAGGGTAGATTGACATGTAGGTACCGAAAGGGCGGGGCAGGGTGATGTCTTAGTGCGTCTTCTCTACATGTAACCAACCTCCGAACCTAGAATCACTGTTTTCAAAGACCAAAACGGAGTTATTTTTCAAAATGGGCTAAATGTTTTCCAAAGGTTGCCAAACAACCTGTTTTTCTTAAAAACCCTCTCGTGAGGAGATATTTTCAAAAATCATTTTCCAAAACCTTAAGTGTGGTCTTCGAATTATGCTTAGTTTTTAGGTGACTTAACTCACCTTAATCAAGTTAGGTGGCGACTCCAAATTGTTTTCAAAAGCCCTTTATTCAAATCAATTTTCAATTCAAACCTAGTCGCACTCATTCTTCTAGGAGGGTGAGTTCTAATGAGAGAGTACAGTATTTTTTACCCCTGGATCGACTAAAGCCGCTAACAGAATCTGTCTTGGCCGCCTTCCCAGAGCGACGTCTCCTTTCAGAACCATCGTCGCCCGCATCTGCCATCCTGGAAAGGTAAGCAAGGTAAGAGGTGTTAATATACGGTACATGCAATTAAAAATAACAATAAAATAAAATAAATAAATAACCAAAAAAAAAAAAAGATTTCAAGTGATAAGTCAAAGTGAATTTTCGATACATTTTGATTTTTAAAATTCCACTTCTAAGTCAAAATGAATTTCCTACACATTTTGATTTTAAATTTTTCATGTTAAGTCAAAATGAATTTCCCACACATTTTGATTTTAAATTTTTCATAATAAGTCAAAATGAATTTCCTACACATTTTGCTTTTAAAATTTTCATAATAAGTCAAAATGAATTTCCTACACATTTTGATTTTAAATTTTCCATGTTAAGTCAAAATGAATTTCCTACACATTTTGATTTTAAATTTTTCATAATAAGTCAAAATGAATTTCCTACATATTTTGATTTTAAATTTTTTACAATAAGTCAAAATGAATTTCCTACACATTTTGATTTTAAATTTTCCATGTTAAGTCAAAATGAATTTCCTATACATTTTGATTCTAAATCCCATTCTAAGTCAAAATGAATTTTCTACACATTTTGATTTTTAATCTTGTACGTCAAAATGAATTTCCGACACATTTTGATTTGTCAACTTCGAGTCAAAACAAGTTTTCTAAAATTTCTAGGGTTTTTGTTTTTTTCCCTCAAAAAGATTTTATTCAAAACCTCTCTAACCCTTTCTCTGAATTTCTAAATATGTCGACAGAGTTTTGTATAAAAACAGTCCCTACAACACCCACAACATCAACACAAAATATAAACCGTACACTTCACAACATCATAATTACACAACACCAACACCCGCTCAAGCCTTTTCAAAATTTCAAGCTTTTCAGAAGACTAGTTTTATTTTCCAACAAATCAGTGATTTTCAAAATTATCTTAAAATTTTTCAAAATCACTCAAAATATTTTCTAAAAAATTCCTACACTTTTATAAATTTTAAACTCTGAAATTTCATCAAATTCTTAAATTTTCTAAGGATTTTTCTATTTTTCAAAAAATAAAAAATTCAAAAGTTTTCAAAAAATCACGAAATTTTATATGGCTATTAAACTCATTTTTCTAAGGCACACAGTATAAAAATCTAGCCAAAAAATTTAACACCTAAACCCACAGGAACAAACCCTCAATTTCTACAGAAACTCCCTTCACATAATCATGCAAAATCACTCAAATTTAATCAAACAAGTACTAAAATGCAAAAATAACTTCCCACGGTGTTCAAAATATATCAAAACATTAATTTTCACTATTCACACAACTTAAACGGAATTCTACAGATTAAAATCAACGTAAACTAAAAAACTCACCTCTTGGAGTTCTCCGGCAAAAACTTCTCTTTCGGTGACTTTTCTGACGATGGCATTCACTTCCAGCAATTTCCCGTGGTCTCCAAGAAGCGCTTCTTCAATGTCCTAGTCAGTTTCCTTGCAATGCCTCTCGGTTTTGCAAAATTTTCAAAAATCTCATGAGTGCTCGAACCAGAAATATTTCTGGTTTTGATCCCAGGCTTGGCGCCACTAGCAGTGGCACCAAGCCATTTCTTCCAAAGGCACCACTGCTAGTGGCGCCAGTTCCCAATTCTGGGTAGCTTTGCCTTTTTTCCCGCTAAAACTCGATTTCAAAGGCCTTTTGGGCCCAATATTCGTTTTCATAATCCCGTCTTCTAAAATTTCCAAAGTCCGTCCCTCCGGCCGTCTCACGGTTAACATGTGACTCTTACTATATCGTTTTCTATCTTCAACAAGAAAAGATAGAAAAAGAGGGGCAGTTGTAAGCACCTCATTTTTGCCCGTTCGGCAGTCTCCAATCCATCTAGACTTGTACTCAAGTCAATATGGACGTATTCCAATCTAAATCAACTTTCTAAGTCTAATCCCGTCAATCAAACCGCTTCGCGGGTCCGCTGGGCCCAAATAGAGGCAAAATGACCAAAATGCCCGTAGGGGTAGTGTTCGGTCCAATTCCAACAGGCACGTCTTTCCAAAGACGGTAAGTCCCCTTTCCAATTCCATTTCCAATTCAAATTTCAATTCTAATTCCAATTAAATTCGGCACACCTTTCGAGAAAGTTGATTCCTTAAGGTGGTAGGACCCCCCAATCTGGCATGTTTTTGAGTGAACTCTTCGGAACGGTAAGTCCCTTCAAACCCGTCGACCAGGACGAGACCCCAAGTCTCCAAGATGGTAGAACGGTCCACCTTTGGCACTTGCTAGCCCGCCAATGCAGAAATGTGCGTTTCGGCATGCCTTTTGAGAAAGTTGATTCCTCAGGCGCTAAGTCCATTTAGTAGCTTCCCGAGATCAGACAATCTCAGGAATGATCACGAACCATCATAGTAGCAGAAGTACTCGTAAACATCACAATCGTTAGAGTAGCGAAAGTACTCGTAAATAGGTCAACATAGGGAATTGCCAACAAACCCCTATATCACGGAACCACCGTTAGAGTGGCAGAAACACTCAAAACCCAAGTCAACACCGATGCCTGGCAGCCCACTTCAGTGAAAAATAAGCAAACTACCCCTAGGGCCATTTTTGGCACGTTTCTCGAGAAAGTACCTAAGTCCTCAGAACGGTAAGTCCGCCCTTCTAAGATTGTCTTAAAAGCAATCCGACATGATTAAGTGCCTTCTAGAAAGTTTCGGGCCAATTCTGAGACTTTTCGGTCAAGATGACCATTTTGCCCCTAGGCATCCGAGCACCTTAGGGACCACACCGGTTCTGGGTATCAAACCGGTAATCTCTGGAGAATATTTTTTTATAGCATTCTTGACCTTTCATGATATTTCTGAGTCATTTCGAGTTAATTTCGGCAAACCCAGTGCAAAATGATCGTTTTGCCCTTGGTAGGCCAGTCGCCTTTTCTAATCACACCAGCTCTGGGTATCAAACCGATAGCCTTTGGGAACATTCTAAATAATGTTTTCAAATCTCAAGTCTTCTTCCGGGACATTCTGAGTCCGTCTTGGAAGCTTTCTGGGCTGGTTGGCTGTTTTGCCCCTAATGGCCCGATCAACCCTTTCGACAAATCTTGTCATCCTTTTTCAAGTCCATTTCCCCCCGGGACCCTATTCTAAGGGTTCTTATCCCTTTCCAGCTTTCCTGGCCATTCCCGATCCCTTAAACCCTTCCCGAACCTTCCAAAGCCACTCCTAGTGAAGCCAAGCTAAAAATTGCATGGTAGTCACCAGTACAGGCGCCCAAATCTTCTGAAGATACATTGCTTGCCGACCTTAAAACTTTCCTAAGTGGATGACACCATTAGTAGTGGCGCCAAGCCAAAATTTGGCCTAGCACCACTCCTAATGGTGCTAGAAGGTTTTTGGCCTGGCGCCACTGCAACAGGCGCTAGGTCATTCCTCTCTCTATAAATACAGAGCCTGCTTCAGCGTGAAAGGGGTCCGCAAACTCAGTCTAAAAACTCTACTCTTCGATATAAAGAGCTCGTAGCCTTTCTAAACCCTAGCCTCCTTTAGGTTTTCCGAACTCTAGCCACCATACACCAAACTCTAGCCTCCTATACACTCATACACACTCTCATATACTCATACACTAGCCTCAAAGCCTCCATTAAAGACTTGAAGTGCTGCAAACTGAAGCTCTCAAAGATCAAGATGAAGGATGAAGCGAAAACTGAAGCAAAGTAAGAGAAATAAAGCGCGCAAAGTAAAACAAAATAAACAAGACACAAGGTAGGATCTCTATTTAAGTTTACGCATCCTCCCCCTCTCTCTTCTCTCTTTGAGCCCACTTGGGTTTTCTTTTATTTTAATCCCCCATCTTCTCCCCCCCCCCCCCCCCCCCCCCCCCTTTCTTGCACGCTTGAAACAAGGGATTTCCCGGTCCATGTGTAGGATTAGGCTATTGGAAGGTTACCGTGTCAGGGGCTTTATTTTAGTCTAACCGGAGACCACGTGGGTTCGGCCCCCTTGATTATGTGGTGAAGGCTTTAACCTTGTATGATCACGACCCTAACTTGCATTGTGCATATCATAATCTTGAATTCTTCTAAAATTAGTTTTCAAAACTTGCATTAACATTGTTTTCAAACTTGCATCAAAGCCTTCTTTTTGAAGACTTGTTTTCAAAATCACAATCCTAGGGTGATTCTAGCCTTTTCATCGTTAGGGTTGCTTTAGGATAGCGTTACATTTAAAGTGACTAATGTGGTCCATATTTTCAAAATCATTATTTTCAAAACCACTATCTTAAAGTGGTTCTAACCTTCTTATGGTTAGAATCGCTTTAGGAAAGTGAGATATTTTATAAACTTTCTAAAGCAACTCTTTCCAAAAATCCCTTTTCCAAAATCTCTTTCCAAAAACTCTCTTAAAGTCTTACTTTCCAAAAACTCTTTCTAAAAACTCTCTCTTCAAAATTCATTTTCTAAAAACTCCTCTCTAGGATTGCCTTCCAAAAATCCCCCTTTCTAAAAACTCACTTTCCAAAAATCTCTTTTCTTAGAGTCCAAGTTAAACCCTAGAGCCAACAATTAGGAAACCCTAATTTTCTTGCCCGAAACATGATTTCCAATTTTGCCTCAAAATTTAGGTTTTCAAAATCTCCTTTTTATGCCTAAATCATAAGTTTTCAAAAACTTATTTTCTAAATGAAAACTATAGTCTTCCAAATCTAGGGTTTCTAAAACATCCCTTTCCAAATCCATGCCAAATCCAATCTTTCCCTTTTGGAAATCAAATCCAATCTTCCCATTTAGGAAACTAGATAGAATCCTCTATTTTTGGAAACAAAATCAAATCACCTCTTTAGAAACAAAATCCAATCCCTTGTTTTGAGAAATAGGAATCTCAATTCTTGCTCATCTAGTACCTTCCTAAACGATAAGTTTCCCAAAACTTTCAATTTTTTCCTTAAACTTTAAGTTTCCAAATCTTCTTTAATTCCACCCTTTCCAAATCTCAAGAATTTCTAAAACTCAAACTTTGAATTCTTCTAAAATTCTAAACTTTTCTAAAGTTCAAATCTTTCCAAATCTAAACTTCCTAAACTCAAAACTTTCTTACTTTCAAAACTTCCCTATTTCAAAACATTCCAAATTCAAAACTTTCCAATTTCAAAACTTTCTTAAAACAAAACCTTTCCTATTTCAAAACTTTCTTAAAATGAAACCTTTCCTGTTTCAAAACCTTTCCTATTTCAAAACTTCCCTAAATCGAAACTTTCCTAAACCAAAACTTTCTTAAATCAAAACTTTCCTAAACCAAAACTTTCCTAAAACAGAACTTTCCTAAAATGAACTTTTCTAATTTGAACCTTTCCCAAATCCAATTTTTCCTAAATCTTCCAAGTCCAATATTCGAGTCAAATCTTTCCTAAACCTCAAGTCTTTCCTAAATCCTATCTTTCCTAAGTCTAGGTTTCCCAAAATTCTATCTTTCCAAATCTAGTCTAGGTTTTCTTTCAAGGGTCAAATCCTCTTTCAAGTTCAATTTTAGGTCTAAGTTCAATCTTGATTTCAAATCCTCTATTCCCTTTTTCAAATTAAAATCTCTTTTTCAAATCAAACATTCTACTTTCTATTGGACTCTTGTCCGAACTATGACTGACCTGATTCCTCAAAAAGAATACGTAGGCAACCCTCATGGGTGCGGTCACAACCTTTTTCAAGCTTCTATTTCCATAATTTTCTTTCAAATCTCCAAATTCCATAATCTATTTTCAAGTTCCCAATTCCAAAAATCTGTGTTCAAATCTCTATTTCCAATTTCTAAAACTTTTCAATTTCAATTTTATCTTTTCAAATCTTTTTTCAAATCAAATCAATTTCTTTTCAAATCTATTTCCAAATATATTTTCTGACTCTTTTTTATTGTATTTACATATCATGCATCTGGTTATTTTTTTCAAAAATTCTTTTCTAAAGTGGATAGGATTGGACATTTGTTAGTTGAAGACTCTTACAGGTGAATCTAGGGTGAATAGACATGTAGGTGCTACAACGGTGGGGTGGGGTGATGGCTTAGTGCCTTTTCGCTACACGTAACCAACCTTCGAACCTAGATCACTGTTATCGAAAGACCAAAATAGAGTTTATTTTCAAAAAATGGCTTAAATATTTTCCAAAGGTTGCTAAACAACCTCTTTTCTCAAAAACCCTCTTTTGAGGACATTTTCCAAAATCATTTTCTGAAAACCCTAAGTGTAGTTTTTGGATTATGCTTAGTTTTTAAGTGACCTAACTCACCTTAATCAAGTTAGGTGGCGACTCCAAATGTTTTCCAAAAGCCCTTTATTCAAATCTATTTTCAATTCAAACTTAGTCGTACTCATTCTTCTAGATGGATGAGTACTAATGCGATAGTACAGTATTTTTCCTGCTTGTGTGTGTATTCCTCGAGTGCAAAAAATCTTGGTGTGACAGTCACCTAAAACTAAGCAGAATCCGAAGACTACACGTAGGATTTTTTAAAAGGTTTTTGAAAACTTCCTCAAGATAGGGTTTTTCAGAAAAGAGGTTGTTTGGTAACCTTTTAAAATATTTAAACCCTTTTTGAAAATAACTCCATTTTGGTCTTTGAAAACAGTGATTCCAGGTTCAGAGGTTGGTTGCGTGTAGGAAAGACGCACAAAGCCATCACCCTATCCCGCCCTTGCGGTATCTACATGTCTATTCATTCTAGGTTCACTCATTCAAAATTTTTGATTAATAAATGTCCAAAACTATCCACTTTTGAAAAGAATTTTGAAAGTAAGTATAACATGATGCATGATATGTAAGTGCAAGAATTTGATTTGATTTTTTTAAGTAGATTTGAAATGAACTTGATTTGATTTTGAAAATAGATTTGAAAAGAACTTGATTTGATTTTAAAAATACATTTGAAAAGACTTGATTTGATTTTAAAAATAGATTTGAAAAGACTTGATTTAATTTGAAAATGGATTCGAAAAGATAGATTTGATTTTTGAAAAAAAATTAATTTTAGAAATTAGAATTGGAGATTTGAAAATTCATTTTAGAATTAGAAATATGAAATAGATCATGGAATTGGAAACTTGAAAAGGGTTATGGAATTGGAAACTTAAGAAAATTTATGACCACACCCATGAGAGTTGTCTACATATCCCTTTTGAGGAATCAAGTCAGTCGGAGTTCAGACAAAAGTCCGATTGAAAATAGACATTTTGAGGTTTTTAAAAAAATTTGATTTGAAAAGATTTGATTTGAAAAGAATTTGATTTCAAAAGAGTTTGATTTGAAAAAGGATTTGATTTGAACTTAGAATAGAAGACTTGAAATTGAAATTTGATTTGAACTAAAACTTAGAGATCTGACATTGATTTTTATTTGAAACGATTGAACTTGGACTTAATTTAGAAAGATTGAGATTTTGAAAGCATTTTTGACCTATATTGAAATTGGAAGACTATCTTGGTGTAGAAAGGAGTTTTACAAAAGAGTTGAAAAGAGTTTTGAGCTTCCTAACTTTAGGGTTAGGGTTGAACTAGGGATTAGGCCTCCTTGGGTTTAGGTTACCTAAGATTGGAACATGTAGTTGAATCGAAAAAGATTTGATTTAGATTTGAAAAGTCCAATTTGAGAAAAATGGATTTAGGAAATGTTCGACTTAGGAAAGGTTCGGATTAGAAAAGTTGGATTTAAGAAAGATTTGAAAAAGAGATTTGACTTGATTTGAAAACACTTGACTCGGAATGATTTGAAAAATTAGGGTTTGAGAGAAGATTGGACTTTGGAAAGCTTTGAATTAGGAAAGTTTCAAAATAGGGAAGTTTAATTTTAGGAAAGTGCTTAATTAGGAAAGTTTCATTTTAAGAAAATTTCATTTTACGAAAGTTTTGAATTTGGAAAGATTTGAATTTTGGAAAGTTTGGACTTAGGAAAGTTTTGAATTAGGAAGATGTCAACTTTGGAAAGGCTCGGAATTTGAAAAGTTTGAAATATAGAAAGATTGGAATTAAGGAAATGTTCAAATTAAGAAAGATTTTATTTCTATTTCCTATAGTTGAAGATTTGATTTTATTTTCAAAAATAAATGATTTGATATGGTTTTTAAAATTGGAGAATTTGATTTAGTTTCCTAATTTGAAAGATTGGATTTGACATACAATTGGAAAGGTTGAATCTTAGAAATCTAGGATTCGGAAACCTATGATTTTGGTGGAAAAAGAGGTCTTGGAAACCTATGATTTAATGTTGAAAAAAAGAGGTCATGATTTTAGGAAAGAAAACTAAGATTTCCTAAACATGGATTTTAGGGCTTGACTTGGACTCCGAGAAAAGAGAGATTTTGGAAAGAAAAATCTTTTGGAGAGAGTTTCTAGAAAGGAAAGAGAGTTTTTAGAAAGTGAATTTTTTGAAAAGAATTTTTGGAAAGGAGCTTAAAAAGAGCTTTTTTGGAAAATAGATTTTTGAAGAGATTTTTAGAAAATGGATTTTTGAAGAGAGCTTTTCGGAAGTATTTTGAAAAGCAATTTTGAAAGGGGTTTAAATGTGGACTTTTTGAAAATCTTTTGAATTTCTCACTTTCCTAAAACAATTCTAACCATGATGAGATTAGAACCATTCTAAGTGGGTGGTTTTGAAAACAATATAGATTTGAAATATGGACCAATTTGATCACTTTGAATGTCACACTTTCCTAAAATAACCCTAACCATGGAATGACTAGAATCACCTTAAAATTGTGATTTTGATTAAAAAAAGTTAGGGTTTATACCTAAAATATGGACCTTGATGGCCACAATGAATATAACACTTTCTTAAAGCAACCCTAACCAAGCATTGGCTAGAATCACTCTAGGAGTGTGACTTTGAAAACAAGATTTTGAATGCAAGTTTGAAAGATGATTTTGATTCAAGTTTTGAAAACAACTTTTGAAAACACTTTTGAAGATATGTATGAACATGATATGCACAATGCAAGTAAGGTCGTGAACATACAAGGTTTAGGCTTCACCACATAGTCAAGGGGGCCGAATCCACATAGTCTAAAGTTGAATTAGAAGAAAACCCTTGACACGGCGACTTTCAACCATTCTTCCTACACATGAATCGAGGAAACCTTTGTTTTAAGCACGTAAGAAAGGGAGGAAGAAGATAGGGGATTAAAATAGAAGAAAACCCAAGTGGGTTAGGAAAGAGAAGAGATGGGGAGAAATTGCATAAACGTAAAGGGAAAACCAACCTCGTATATTCTTTGCTTTGTTTGCTTTATTTTGCTTTGCTTTTCTTGGACTTTGGAAGCTTTGAACTTGCAGCACTTTAGTTTTTAATGGATGTTTGGAGATTTATATATGAGTGTATGGAGTGTATATAGGCTAGGGTTTGAAGAGGCCTAAGAGAACTAGGATTTGGAGAGAGTTTGAGATCTGTATGCAGAGAGACAGAGTTTTTAGACTTAGATTACCAACCTTTTTCACGCAGGAGGAGACTCTATATTTATAGACAAAAGATTAGGCCGACGCCTGTTGCACTAGCGTCAGGGTAATTTTTCCTCTGGCGCCACTAGGAGTGGCACCAGGCTAGTGGCGCCAGCCACTTAGGAAATGTTTTAGGTTGGCAAAAAACGTATCTTTCAACCCTTGACACGCAAGGTAAAAGATTTGGGCGCCTATATTAGTGACTACCATGCAATTTTTGGCATGACTTTACTAGGAATGACTCCGGAAGGCTCGGGAATATTTTGGAAGACCGGGAATGGTCCAAAAGGCCAAAAATGAGTAGAAACCCTTGAAATAGTGTCCCAGAGGTAACAAGCTTAAAAAAAATAATGTCGGGATGGTCGACCCAGCTATTAGGGGCAAAACAGTCAACTAGAGTGGACAACCACTGGAATAGACTTGGAATGGCTCATGAGAGGACTTGAAGGTTGGAAACACTATCTAAAGTGCTCCGAGAGATTGCCAGTTTGATACCCAGAGCCGGTGTGGTTGAAAAATGACACCGGCCCACCAGGGGCAAAACGGTCATTTTGCACCGGGTTTGCCGGAATGGACTCGGAATGATTTGAAACAGTATTGGAAGGTTGGGAATACTATCAGAAGCATTCTCAGGGGGTTACTAGTTTGATACCCAGAGCCAGTGTGGTTCCCGAAGGCACCAAATGCTTAAGGGCAAAATGGTCATTTTGACCGAATGGCCTCAGAATTGGTCTGGAATTGACTAGAAGGAATTTGAACATGCCAGATCGTCTTTCAAATGATCTTGGAAGGATGGACTTACTGCTCTGAGGACTTAGGTACTTTCTCGAGAAGCGTGTCGAAAAAGGCCTAAAGGGCAGTTTAGTCATGTTTCACCGAAGTGGGCTAGCAGGCACTAGTGTTGATCTGAGTTTTGAGTGTTTCCATCACTCTGACGGTCTGTGATGAGTTGGTTTCCAAAGGTATCTCGTCCTTTGATAAACGTGTCAAGGCCAAGAGGCAAATTCGGTCCCATGACATAGGGGTTTTGTTGGCAATTCTCAATGTCAATCTATTTGTGAGTGTTTCTACCACTTTGACGGTTGCAATGTTTACGACTGTCTTTGCCACTCTAATGGTGCGCGTTCATGCCAGAGACTTCTTGATATCAGGAAGCTGCTAGGTAGACTTATCGTTTGAGGAATCAACTTTCTTGAAAAACGTGCCAAATAACAGACATTCTTCATTGGCAGGCTAGCAAGCACTAAAGGTAGATCGTTCTACCATCTCGAGGACTTGGGTTCCATTCCAGTCGAAGGGTTTGAAGGGACTTGCCGTTCCAAAGAATTTTCTTAATAAACGTGCCGGACTAGATGGTCTTATGGCCTGATGGATTAACTTTCTCAAAAGGCATGCTGGATTTGATTTGAATTGGAATTAGACTTGAAATTGGATTTAAGATTGTAATGGGGACTTATCGTCTCTAGGATGACGTGCCAACTAGATTTAGACCGAGTAATGCCCCAAGGACATTTTGGTCATTTTGCCTCTGTTGGGCTCGGCGGGCTCGGGAAGCGATTGATTGATTGACTTGAGTTTGAAAAATTGATTTAGACTTGAATGTGTCTGTGTCGATTTAAATGTGAGTCTGGTCAGACTGGAGATTGTCGAGCTGGCAAAAATGGGATGCTTACACTTACTATGCACACTTGGTGTGATTGACTTGATTGAAAAATGTGTGCATGTTTTATTAGTTCAAATTATTCTCACGTTCTAAGAGAAAATCGCATACTAGATTGACCAAAAATCATGTTTCCCATCCCTTCCTTATTCTCTCATGCTTGTGGTGAAGAAGAAAAAAAAGAAAAGAAAAAAAAAATTGCATGATGGAAAGAGCTACTTATAAGTATGTGTGAAAGTCACTATGGATGTATACCAAAATATGTACCTATGGGTAAAATCATAGAAAGGGCTAATATATTCAATAGGGTAAAAGCCACCTCCTTCCTTATTCCCTCATGCTTGTGGTGAAGAAAAGAAAAAATAATTGCATGATGGATAGGGCTACATATGAGTATGTGTGGAAACGACTATGGATGTATATTAAAATATGCACCCTTTGGGTAAAATCGTAGAAATGGCTACCATATTCAATAGTGTGAAAGTCATCACGTGATTCCAAGAAAAAAAGAAAATTTTTACTCAAAAGGAAGAATTATTAATGTGGTTGGCATTATCAAATTGAGAGAGAGTTTCCATTGAACATCCTATAAATATGATTGGTTTGAATTCTAGTGGTGTAAATTGATCTAGGATTGAATAATCTTATTAATATTCATTACTACTATTGTTTTACACTCAAGTCTTGTATTTGCGAGTTCACCGTATACACCCGCTTGGGTTATTTTTATGAATCTCATCATGTTGAGATAAAGAGTCTAGAAATTCATGTTAGTTCATGTATTAAGTTCTAGTAACTTATGAACATTATTTGATTTATATGATCTTGTGCATAGATGCTGTGGAGACTATGATAATTTGCATAATCACACTTTATTTTATTTTATTATAATGACTAGTACAAGTAAAGCATGAACTAATCCCGCACACTTCTACCCCCCCCCCCCCCCCCCCCCCCCCCCCCCAAAAAAAAAACCACCCCCAAAAAGGTAAATAGAAGAAAGGTTAAGAAAATATAAATTTTGTATTTTGAAGTATACTGCGATTCAATTATGTTTTCTAAGAGTGCAGGTACCCTGTTCTATTTATTGAAATTCATGATTGCAAATTTATTTAGCATTTTGAGTTGTATTAACATGCCATCTTTTCTCTAATGGACATGTTTGATGGTAGGAGCAACTTGCTTTGGACATGTGAGCACAAGAGATATTGATTGGAAGCTTGTCTTTTCTATTGTTGACCATGACAAAAACCTTGGGTGTATCACAAAGACATTGGAGAACCTCCATTTTGCAATTTCTTACTTCACTCTAGATTTTTTCTTTGGTGTTTTGTTCCCTTTCCAAATGTATGTGGTTGTTTGTGTTTCATGTTGGTGTAACTGTTTGTTGCATCTGTTGTCATCGAAAACTCATTTTTAGACCCAAGGATGTATGATGTTCATATCTAGAGGATGGAAGCGCGAACTATATCTTGTTTATTGCACCCCTCCCACCATCTTTGTTTTATTTGAACATTTTCCTTTTATGTTTCTTTTTGCCTGCATTGCTATTGTTGCTTGTGTACTTTTTGGGTGTTTGCATATAAAAAGATTTATGTACTTTCGGATGATTTGATTGAAATGTAATGTTTGATCAATAAGCTTGTAGCATGCTTTCTTGGATGTTTTGTAGAGGAGCTTGCTTTAGGTGCTGATAGTTTGGAGGCGATGAAAGTTGACTTTGTTGCTATATCTCAGATAGTTAATGACTTTACTTTTTCATGACACCAATTGCCTGTTATCCTCTCCTTTAGTAGAGTAGCTTTTTGAAGTCAATATGGTATTATTTGATGGGTATAGTTCCAATGAATTTGCTTTGTGTAGGAAGTTTTAGTGCTGCAATCAAGTTCAGGAGTGCCAATTTTTTCTAGAGAATTGCATGACATGAGCAAACATTGTCTTTTGATTATGGGGAGACCATATCCATAGGCCACATATAGGATTTAACAATCCCCCCCTCCCTCCCTCTCAACTCATGTTTTCTATTTATCCCCAACCACTGTACGCACCAGTGTTTTGTGGCTTCTCACTTTAAATATATGGATCCTTGTTTCCAAAGATCCAAAGTGTTAGGCCATAAATACTATGCAAAGAAGCAGTTTGAGAGCTGGTCAATTTCCCTACTCGTGGAAAATATTTTCTTTTTTTTTTTGGTCTGTTTGTAGTATTTATAAAGTAGATAGAAGGGTGGTCCGATAGAAGGGTGTGTCAGAAACTACCTGGTTAATACATTTGCTTAATATATTAGTCATTTTCTTAATCTTGCAAGTTCTCGTGCCTAGGTACCATCCTGGATCTTGTGCAAGCTGTGCTCCATTTTTGAATTTTATTCTTGACGTTATGCTACTGGTGTTTTGCTTTGCTACTAAACCCCTTCCTTCTTACCCAATTTTTCTCTCATACAATTGTTACTAACTTATACCTTAGCATGATTTTTTTGGTGGCCATTTACATTTTTTTTCCTGGTGGTTTGCAGACCATAGCTTTGTGGAAGGATACTTACGGAAGCTGTTGTAGTCATTTTTTAGAATTTCATGTAATACATTTTCATGTGTATTAGCCATTTTAGCTTCTTGTTTGGAATATTGATTTTCTTCTTCTTCTTCTTCTTTTTCTATTTTTTTGGGTCCTAACGTAGATGCATTTGAGGGTTATTTTATTTTAAATTGGATGTGTTAGATCCTCATCTAATATGGGGATCTCTTTTTGTAGGGATATGTTCACACTTGTTGTACACTTGTTGCAGAAATCAGATATGGACAGGGGCAGATGGGAATTTGTTCCCTTTTTTCTATGGTTGACATTATGTGTTTTATGTGCTTGGTTAGAATGTATAGAAGCCATGAATGCTTGCAACTTATTATATTTCTCTTATTGGCGACTCTTTTATTTCATGCACATACATGTTTTGCTGCAAGGCTGGGTTAAATGGGAATGGTTTGTGGTCTTTGCTATGTTGTTTCCTGTATGATGAGTGGATTGACTTTGGAGGATTTAATAGACATGTGGTTTTCAGCTGATTTTCAATTTGGATGTTGCATTACATCGTGCATTTTTTTGTTTTTCGTGGAGTTAAAGATCGTACTCAGAAATGATTGCACCTGTTTTCGGTGGACAAACTCGGGGTACCTTTGGTGGTTTCTCTCTCTTAGCCTTGGTTACATACACATTTTCATTGACAATATGGATCTAACCTGGATGTCTCCGGCCTCCTTTGTAGAGTATTTTTATCTATGGTAGTCTTGTTGCATGCTAAAATTTTGTTATTTTTTAATTTTTTAGAGGTTGATGCCACTGGTGATTGGAACTCTTCACAAATATTTTTGCTTAGTCATGATCCTTATATTTATATGTGGTAGAGTTTATATCTTATCACGAAGGCGTACATTGTATGTAGCGTGGTTCACTTGGTGGTTTCGTGATCTTCTCTTCCAATTTGTAATTATATGTTTGGGACTTAATAAGAGGTATGATGGCATGGGAAACGTTTAATTTTCTTTCATTGTCATGGGTTGATTTTGCGTTGTGACAATAGAAGGAAAAAAGGCTATGGTGTGGGTTTCTCTCTTGTTTGTCTCTGCTATTTTTTTTTTGGACTTGATGGCATGTGAAATTCTGTATGTATTTTCAAAGTGGTTGTTTTAGGCCAAGTTGATTCTACAGTGAGGGGCAGTTGTGGCAGTTGATTGCTTTCCAACCTCTGCACATAGGTTCAGCTGAGATTTTGGCTTTACTTGTTTAGCTCAAGTTAGGTTTTGTTTTTCTTGGTGGACTATAAGTCTGTAGTATTCCCTTAGTTGATTCCTTAGTTAATGTTTTGCTCGTCCTGCATGTTGCCACTTTGATGTAGTCAGGATTCTGTTGTGTGGAGCAAGGGTTTTTGTAGATGTGGCCATAAATCTAAAATAACCAAACTTGGATGTATAGTTAGGATCTTAATCCTTTTGGGACACCAAGTTAGAGGATTTTACCTCTTTTGGAACCCTTCTCTTTCTCTATCCTTCTCTTTTTTTCTCTTTTGGTTGAGGTGGGGGTTCTTGTGTGGATTTGAGTTGTCAGCTGATATATGAAATGTCATCTTCTAAACTTTTTGAGTAGTTACGTAGTTTTCAAGGGTGCTAGGGCTTAGGGTTTGTGTTGGTGTTTCAACTTTGAAAATATGTGCTAGTCAAAGATTTATAATTTATGTTAATTCTCTTTTCCTTCTATTGGAATTTTCATATGACGTGCAGGTTGTCCAATCGTTGAGCAAAACTTGAGGTTTTGGTTGGGATGATATTACATTAGTGGTGCTTGGAAACATTCCATGATCATTTATGATGATGAAATATGCTTCGTTTTCCTTCTCTTTTTCTTGTCTTGTTTCTCGTCTTGTTTTCCCTTGTTTTTATTTTTTTTCTTCACTCGACACTTCAAGGATCTTAGGTCTTGTACTTATTCAATTGTTGGCAGCAGAGTAGGATTGTGTGGTACTTTGGACTATCTTTATATTGTGCTGTTTTAGCAACACAGTGCTTCACCTCCTTATCAAAAATTTGTCTAGTCCTTGTAGCCTAGCATTGTAGGTGAAATGACAAGTAGTGCTTTGAAATATTTAAAATTCCTCCTCCAGACTACTACCACCAGGTTGTGTGTCATTTGTCCTTCTCATTTGTATGGATATCAGTTTTTATTTTGTTTGTTGTAGACTCTAGTGGTTGGGATTGCAGGGTTCACTTTGCCTTGTGTTGTTTAGGAAGGACACATTCATTCCAGACTTTTATGTTCTTTTCTATTAAATTATTTTTCTTTCCACGTCCCCTCTCTCTGGCTACCTAGTTTGCCTAGTGGTGCTTAACCAATTTTGTTGTTTACTACACATTGCAGGTAGATTGAGTTCTAGGGGACAGCAGGAGGAACTTGAAATGGCATGGGTGTCTAATGGTTGTTGTACCAGTATTTCCCAATTTACCAAATTTTTGATGTTTTGGTATCTTTTTTTGTTGTGCCATAGCCTACTAGGTGCATCTTTGCACTGGAGGAAGGCACACTCTAATGTGCCATAGCTTTTATTCTGGCTGGTTTTCTCGTAGGCAATGCAGGAGTTCTCATGCATTTGAGCTCTAATGTGAATATTACTAACTCTTTAGTTTGGTTACATAATGCATTTAGCTAATCATGTTGCTACCAAGCTGTGTATTCTCTCTCTCTCTCTCTCTCTCTCTCTCTCTCTCTTTCTTGTTTTCATCCTTTTAGTATGCCCCTTCTGGTCTTTAGGATGGCTACATGACTCACATCAATAACTTGGGTAGTGTTTTCAGGAGGGTTGGTGGTGAATTTTTCAATGATTTTTAATTGAACGGTGCAGAGATGAGAGATCTTCATTAGATTTGTAATTGTAGGTGATTACTTGGACTTCCTTGGGTTGTTTTTGTGTTGATTAATCAATGAGATCAGGATTTATGGTTATTGGGTTTGCAGAAGAATGCTCTGGAGAACCCTTGGATCAAAACTTTCTTGGATAAGACTTGTCAAAATAATAATAATAATAAAATTTCTTCGATGAGGATAATAATTTTGCAAGTTCATTTCGGTTGTTGCTATTTACCCACTTTAGATTAAGGTTTGTCGTGTGATGCCCTCGCTTTTAAATGATAGGTTTTTGTTTTCGGTTTTGAAGAAGCTCTAGTTTTGTGGTGTTTGGGCCTCAATTTGACTAAATAATGGAACATTCTATATAGAATTTTATACTTTGCAACCCTAACAGTATGCAAGCCTAATCGCTTGATTTGGTTATTAGCTTCTCCTTGTACCCGTCTTTGGTTTGCACTCGCTTGAAATTACTTGGGGTTACTTTATTTACAATACTTATGCTAATGCACAATTGATAATTAGAAAGCTTGTCAACATTGTCACATGACTCACATCTCTTATGCTCTCTTTGAATCGTTTTATGTTTCTTTACTTTGGAGATGCAACTTGTTTATTGTTGTTGATAGATTGGTGATTTCATTTGGAAAGTTTGGTGGATAATTTATTTCTTTTTGGCTCCTTTCAATTCATTTCTTTTATAAAACATTGCGTAGAAGAGAAAAGAATAGAAAATTTCCTCTCGTTTGATAAGCTTATAAGGAGACAAGAAAGCAATGGTGGTAAGTTTTTACAATGTTTCAGAAAGTTTTCTTCCACTTTTTGGAACTAATATTTAGTATAGAACTTGAGTTAGAAGATACGAATACTAGTACAAACCATTGATATTTTTCACTTTCCCTTTCTTTTCTCTCTCAACCAAATAGGAGAAAAGTATATTTCTTTTCTCCCTTCTTTTTAGTTTTCCCTTTGTTTATTCTCTTCATTTCTCTTCCCTCTCTCCTAACAAACTTGCAACTAAATTTTGTAGGAGTTGCTTGTGGTTCTTTTGCTTCAATGACACGAGTATTGGGGGGCTTAAAAGGTGATAATTACATGACATTTTAGCAATTCAATTTATTTGTTGTTGTGTAATTGCCAAAAATTTGCCTACAGTATGCATGATATTAAGCAGAAGATGTATGACTCAATATATATATTCCATGTGTGAAACTAGTATATGCTTTGTTGCATTAAACCCCACACATAAAAAAAATGGAAAAAAATTAGTAACATATGCTTGATGCACTTGTTCCATCTACTTCAATTTGTAGCTTTAAGTTTATTTAGCATTTTGGCAAGAGTTAATATGACATCTTTTCTCCAGTGGGCATGTTTACGTTGAGAGCAATTTGTTCCTTTGGATATTGTGAGCAAAAACAAGAGAGATATAGAGCAAAAGCTTGACCTTTTGTTGTTTTGACATCATTAGCAAAAACTGGTCACAAATCAGAAATCGTCAGAGAACCTTGATTGTGCTTCCTGTTTGTTAATTTTTGAAAATTTTTTTATTTCATTTTGTCCCAAATTTTATATGGTGGCATCTGTGTTCAGAGTAGTTGTTTACTGCTTTATGAGAAACATGGTTTTGGAAAGTGATTATCATGCCTTGTTTGTTCTGCCGGCTCACTAGCTTTGTTTCCTTTATGTCTTTCTATTTCTTCTCCGCCATATAGTGTTGTTGTTGCTCATGTGCATTTTTTGTTTTTTTCAATAGTATAAGAACTTCCTGGAAGAGTGATAGGACAGTGGACACTAAGGAGAGATGCTTTTTAGTTGTTTCCATATGCCTTTTCAAGGATTTTGTTCGACAAATAATTTTCTTTTGTTGTGTAAATTATGATTGTTAGTTGATTGAGGTTTCGCAATTAGGACATGATTCTAGATTAATTTGGCAAGTTGTTTGTTTTCAACTTGTTGGAAGAGTGGACTGCCTAGATTGTAAACAAGGACCACAAAAACTCTATCTTTGTTTTCTCAAAATATTACAGCCAGTTTGGAAATTTGGGAAGGGAAAGAAAAGGAAAGGAAGGGAACGTTTTATTTATTTATTTTCTTTCCTTTCCCTATTTGATTCTAGGTAGGAGAGAAAGGGAATGGAAAGGGAGGCAAAGGGAGAGGAAAGCAAGGAAAATGGAGAGAAACTAATCTCTAGAAGCATCTAATCCGTATGAATTCTCTCTTAAGTACTCTAGTTTTGAGGTTCACATTTTTTGTTGAGGATCCTTTTGCACGACAGTAAATGATTTATTTGATGATTGAAGTTTGGGAAATCTAGGGTTTGCATGTGATGTGAATTTGTGGATTTTGGTGCTAGGGAATTTGTATGTTCAAGTTGAATTGATTAATGAAAAATTGAGTGTCGATAAATGTTGACAATAAAATTTTGAATTTTATAAATCGATCTTGGTGGTGTTGTTTAATTAGATGATATTATGAAAAATTCAACAATGGGTCTCGTGGCTTAAATGGATGGATAGGTGTTATTTTGAGGTGTCTATGAAATTGATGAAACAAATGGAGTAAGATTAAAAAATTGTAGTGCCTCGAGTTAGATTTGTAAATTTTAAGAGTATAGTAGATTGTGGGAAATCATAGACAGATATAATGTTAAAAATTCCAATTAATTCTAATGGCATAGGAATGCTAATTGGTGTCTTTATGCTATAAAGATAATTGAGATAATGTAATTTTCAGTGATGGCACTTGGTTGAGTTTCATAGGATGGCATAAGTGTTCATATGTTCAAGTTTTCACTTCTAAGCTTCAATTGGCTATGTGTGTAATTGAGTATGTGTAGATGTTAAGTGGTTTAACTTGAGAATAGGAAGGTTTCAAGGTGATACTTAGAGAACTGTCTTGGTTTGGGAGGACTTATTTGCAATGGAATTATATTTAAAAGATTATCAAACTCTCACTAAATTGGAATTGAGATGTCCTTATTCATATAAGGTGTGTAAAGGTTGACCTTGAAGTGTAGAAAGAAGGCTTGCGTGACCTATTCTCGCATCACAATCTTCGATGTTGGTTCCTTCTTTTTTCTTTTGTTTCATTTCTTTTTGGTTAATCTTTGACCAAATTTAACTGACAATTGGTGGATTGTGGCATTGATCTTTGTATCAGGTTCAACCCATTGTTAATGATGTCCAATGTTGAGGGGATGTGCCCGTTGGAAAGAGTTTGTTTTTCTTTGATATATTAATTACTTAAATATTTTATTGGGTTTATTTCACTTTGCCCCTTTGTACTTAGCTCAAAAAACATATACACACCAACTTCAAAATCCAACACTTACACCCCTCATAGTTCAAGACAAAGTGCAAAATGTTAATTGATTAACGGATCAAGTAATTTATCTATGACATCATCCCTGTAAAAAAGAAAGAAAACATTTTAAAAAACAAGGAAAAAAAACCAGCAACCATCTTCCCCTCTTTCTTAACCTTCAACGGCCAACATGGCCAGCCACCTCCCTCCATTTCTTCTCTCTCCTCCTCCTCGCTGTAACAATCACTTTCTCTTACTAAAAACCAACACCTAACTAGCCCCAATACTATCATAACCACACACAAATATATGTAATTACTTGGTTTAGATTCTTGGACATTTATATATGTACACATACATATAAATAGACCTAGTAAAGTATAGTTTTGCCAGAGAAACAATACAAGCTGCAAAAATTCTTACAATGGGAAATTGTTCTCCAAAAAGGTGTTACTATAGCTAAAACATGAGTATGGGAATAGGAAGAAGGGAAACCAATGGCAAGCACGGGAATGATGCAATTCTGATGGTAACAAAAAAGAAGATGAGTGGCAAGCGGTCCTAGCCTCTCTGCTATTCATCGCCATCCCCACCATATACCTCACCTGACCATCATGGCCACCTCGAACTGAAGCTCCAACCCCCATCGCTCACCGCATCCCCTCCCTCAGCCTTCACGAGACTACCCACATATCCAAAGCCCTCAGCCCAAATGGAGTTTTTTTTAAGGTACTTTAGTGTGCAATTAAATGCCAAAGTGTGGGGAAAGTGGATAGGATTAGGGTTAGTTTAAGCTTAACAAGGAAGGGTTTGAGGCACAACATAAGGGCTATTCGTGGATTCCAAAGTAATCTGAGAGCAGTAACTTGGTTATTTTGTGAATGAAAGCAAAATTACATAGAAGCTCTAACCCAAATTTTTCTAAAACTCAATTATTACTGAGTGTAAAGATTACATGTATATTTATAGGATGCTTAGCTTTTGTTCATTCTACTAGGGCTGCAATTTACGAATAGAAAACTAAGAAATTGACTAATTGTAATATTTTAAGCCTAATATAAACCACATATAGGACCAAAAACATAATTTGACCTATATTTCTATTCATGGGCGATCGCTCCTAGCAAATGCTAGATAACCCCACAAGAGAACGGTGGCGATGCAATATAATACTCAGAAGTTCGTGGTTGATCCATGGAAAAACGGAACTGTCTAATCAATAAGATCCTACAACCATAGCAAAATAATAACGAACTCAATATTGATTGCAATTGTAGAAAGTCTCCAAAAATAAAATAAAATACAATAAAACTCAATTATGGTAGGGATTGACCTAAAATTATGGATAGGAAAGGTAAATTGAATTTAAAATTTGATTTTAAATAATAAGCAAATGGTCTTGGCAAGACTGACCTAGTGAGCCCAAGATAGTCTTGCTTAATAAGACTCAAGATTCATTAACCCTCGTTAGAGTTAAAATCTAATACATTACTAGTGTTCGTATAAGCTCCAAGAAATTCGAGATAAACCTAAAATAGAAATAGATAGCAAAAGAAATGAGCAGACCAACCCCTGTATTCACATCAATAAAAAAAAATATATAAACTATCACAATATCAAAAATAAACTACTACTTCAGACCGCCATGGCGTGATGCATAATCTGAGTACTAAAACAAAAATAACAAAGTCTCCAACTATCCACAAAAACTAAACACCCAAGCATCCATAAAAAAATAAAAAAATAAAACATAAACAAATAAACTAAATAGAGTTTTAGATCAATGAATGATAGATAAATGAGAACATGATCTAAACACTAAAGCTCCCTCTTTAATATCTGTCAGTAAACGTCATGTTCAACACAGTTCGGAAAAACTCTCTTTGTAGCTCCTCCATGGCCTCGATGTGCTCCTTCTGCTGCTTCTTCATCTTCTCAAAGTTGCCTTTGACCTATGTCTGGAAAGCTCTAAAGGCAGTAGCATGGGACTCCAACAGTGTGGTATGGTGCTGTTGGGTCAAAGCCTGTTGCTCCAACATTTGTATCACTCAATCCATAGAGCCCTATCCTGAGGACTCAACTTCAGCTCTAATAGGTGCATTCAAACCCCCACTTCCCTCTTCCTCTTCATCATCTAATTTCTGGCATTTTCAACTTCTATATTTTGTAGTAGACTTATTAATTGTAGTTGAATTAATAGCACCAATGGAAGACATTTTAACTAGGAAATTGGGAGGATGGACACCAGTATCAAGGATTAGTTTGGTCAACATGACCACAAAGGGGATGTTGTTCCCAGTTTAAAGGTGAGTAGCATCATAGTGCAACTGTAGAAACATCTATATGGGCAAATCTATGATCTTACAGGTCCCTATAGCCCACATCAACTGGGCACATGCGAAACTGACATCAACATACTAGGCTTGTGGAAGAAGGTTGTGACAGGAAAGCATGAAAAAAGGGAAGTATTGTAGCTTCAAATGCTTTTTCTTACAAGTTGTCTTCCCCTCTATCTAGGGTCGACTCTGTAAGCATCCCATTTTTGCCCGATCGGCAATCTCCAGTCCGACCAGACTCATATTCAAACCGATACAGACACGTTCAAGTCAAAGCCAACTTTCTAGACTTAATCCAATCAATTAATCGCTTTGTAGGCCTGCTGGGCCCAACAAAGGCAAAATAACCAAAATGCCCATACGGCATTGTGTCGCGCCCAGATTTTTTGCACTCGAGGAATAAACACACAAGCGGGAAAAATACTGCGCCCACTCGTTAGAACTCATCCTCCTAGAAGAATGAGTGCGATTAGGTTTAAATTGAAAATTGATTTTAATAAAGGGCTTTTGGAAAACAATTTGGAGTCGCCACCCAACTTAATTAAGGTGAGTTAGGTCACCTAAAACTAAGCACAATCCAAAAATTCCACTTAGGGTCTTTTAAAATAATTTTGGAAAATACTTCCTCAAGAGAGGGTTTTTAAGAAAATAGGTTGTTTGGCAACCTTTAGAAAAATATTTAAGACCTTTTTAGAAAATAACTCCATTTTGGTCTTTGAAAACAGTGATCTAAGTTCGGAGGTTTGTTACATGTAGGGAAGACGCACTAAACCATCACCCTACCCTAGCCTTGCGGTACCTACATGTCTATTCACCCTAGATTCACCCAATAAAGTCTTCGATTAACAAATGTCCAAAATTATCCACTTTTAGAAAATAATGTTTAAAAGAACGATGCATGATATGCAAGTGCAAGAAAAATACTCGATTTGGAAACAGATTTGAAAATACTTGATTTGAAATAGGAAAAGAGATTTGAAAAGATAGGTTTGATTTTGAAGGAAAGATTTGGAGATTAAAAATAGAGATTTGTAAATAGATTTTTGGAATTAGAAACTTGAAGAAGATTGTAGAATTAGAGATTTGAAAAAGGTTATGGAATTGGAGATTTAAACAAACTTATGGAATTGGAGATTTGAAAAAAGTTATGACCGCACCCATGAGGGTTGACTACGTATCCTTTTTAAGAAATCAGGTTAGTCGTAGTTCGGACAAGAGTCTGATTGAAAATTGAAGATTTTGATTTGAAAATGAGATTTTGATTTGAAAAAGGGTTTGATTTGAACTTAGAATAAAAGATTGGACTTTGATTTGGAAGGATAGAACTTGGAAGAAGGACTTGGATTTGTTTTGGAAAGATTGAGATTTAGGAAACCTAGACTTAAGACAGATAGGATTTAAGAAGGACTTGAGATTTTAAGAAAGATTAGGCTTGACTTGGAAAGGTTTTAGAAAAGATTTGACTCGAATGTTAGACTTGGAATTTAAGAAAGATTGGATTTAGGAAAGGCTCGAATTAGGAAAGTTTCAAAATAGGAAAGTTTCGTTCTAGGAAAGTTTCATTTTAGGAAAGTTTTGATTTAGGAAAGTTTCGAAATAGGAAAGGTTTTGATTTAGGAAAGTTTCAAGTTAGGAAAGTTTTGAATTAGGAAAGAATTAAAATTGGAAAGTTTTGAAATTGGAAAGTTTTAACTTAAGAAAGTTTCGAATTTAGAAAGTTTTGACTAAAGAAAATTTTGGATTTGGAAAGATTTGAAATTTAGAAAGGTTTGAGTTTAGAAAGATTCGGGGTTTGAGTTTTAGAAATACTTGAAATTAGGAAAGGTTTGAGTTTAAGAAAGATTTGAAAATTTAGATTTGAAAAGGTATGGAATTAGGAAAGGGTAGAATTAGGAAAGATTTGGAAGCTTAAAGTTTAAGGAAAGATTTGAAAGTTTAAGTTTTGGAGACTTAAGGTTTAGGAAAGTATGAGATCAGGAAGGTTTGGAATTAAGGAAGATTTAGATTTGGAAGGATTGAGAATCCTATTTCCTAAAACAAAAGATTGGATTTTGTTTCTAAAAAGAGGTGTTTTGATTTTGTTTCCAAAAACGGAGGATTGGATCTAGTTTTCTAAATTGGGAGATTGGATTTGGTTTCCTAAAGGGAAGATTAGATTGGCATGGAATTGAAAAGCAAAGTTTTGAAAATCCTAGATTTGGAAGGCTATAGTTTGATGTAGAAAATAAGTTTTGGAAATTTATGACTTCAATGTCAAAAAAGAGATTTTGGAAACCTAGGTTTTGAGGTAAGATTGGAAATCACATTTTAAGCAAGGAAATTAGGGTTTCCTAATCGTTGGCTCTAGGGCTTGACTTAGGCTCTAAGGTAAGGAATTTTTGGAAAGTGAGTTTTTGGAAAGAAAGATTTTTGGAAGGAGATCTACAAGGAGAGGTTTTGGAAAGAGTGTTTAGGAAAGAAATCTAAGAAGCATTTTTAGAAGGAGAATTTTGAAGAGAGCTTTTTGGAAAGGAGTTTGAAAAGAGTTTTGAAAAATAGATTTTTGATGAGAATTTTTAGAAAACAATTTTGGAAAGGAGATTGGAGAGAGTTTTTAGAAAGTATGTCGAAAAAGAGATTTTGAAGAAGATTTTAAAAAGAGGAGGTTTTGGAGAGGGATTTAAAAAGAGGTTTTGGAAAGTCCATACAAATATCTCACTTTCCTAAAATGATTCTAACCATAAGAAGGTTAGAACCCCTCTAAGATAGTGGTTTTGAAAACAATAAAGATTTGAAAATATGGACCATATTGGTTACTTTAATCGTAACACTTTCCTAAAGCAACCCTAACTATGGAAAGGCTAGAATCACCTTAAGATTGTGATTTTGAAAACATGTTTTGAAGAATAAAATTTTAATGCAAGTTTGAAAACGAATTTTGGAGAGATGCAAGATCATGATATGCACAATGCAAGTTGGGGTCGTGAACATACAAGTTTAAAGGCTTCACCACATAATCAAGGGGGCTGAACTTACCTGGTCTTCGGTTAGACTTAGAGAAAGCCCCCGACACGGTGACCTTCAATAGCCTAATCATACACATGGACTGGGAAGTCCCTTGTTTCAAGTATGCAAGAAATGGGGGAAAAAAGATGGGGGATTAAAATAGAAGAAAATCCAAGTGGGTTTGGAGAGAGAAGAGAGAGGGGGGAGATGCATAAACGTAAATAGAGAGCCTACCTTGTATTTTCTTTTATTTGCTTTGCTCTATGCGCTTTGTTCTTCTTCCTTTACTTCAGTTTTTGCCTTGATTTTCAAGAGCTAGCTTGGATCTTCGGAAACTTCAGAGTTGCAGCACTTCAAGTCTTCAATGGAGGCTTTGGAGGCTTGTGTAGGAGTGTATAAGGGTGTATGTGAGTGTGTGGGAGCTAGGGTTTGTGTATGGAAGCTAGGCTTTTGAAAACCTAAAGAAGACTAGGGTTTAGGGAGGTTACGAGCTCTGTATATCAAAGAGGAGAGTTTTTAGACTGAGTTTGTAGACCTTTTTCATGCTGGGGGACGCTCTGTATTTATAGATAGAGGATTGACTTGGTGCCATGTTACAGTAGCGCTAGGCAAAAGATTGCACTTGCGCCACTAGGAGTGGCACCAGGCCATTTTTTGGATTGGCCCCACTACTAGTGGCGCCAGCGATGTAAGAAATTTTTAAGGTTGAGAAGCAACGTATCTTCAGAAGATTTGGGTGCCTATATTAGTGACTACCATGCAGTTTTTAGTTTGGCTTCACTAAGAGTGACTACGAAAGGCCCGGGAATGATTTGAAGAGCCGGGAACCACTCGAAAGCCCGAAAAGGGACAGGAACTCTTAGAACAGTATCTCGGGAGTAGTAGACTTGAAAAATGATGACACTATGTGACGGAGGAGTTGACTAGGCCATTAGGGGCAAAACCGTCAATCGGGCCAGAAAGCTGCCGGGATGGACTCAGAATATCCCAGAAGAAGACTCGAGACTTGAAAACATTAACTAAAATGCTTCAGGAGGTTACCAATTTGATACCCAGAGCCAATGTAGTCGGAAAAGGTGACTTGCCTACCAGGGGCAAAACGGTTATTTTACACCAGGCTTACCGTAATTGACTTGGAATAGGCCAGAAAAATAATGGAAGGTCAGAAATACCATTAGAACCATTCTTGGGAGGTTACGGGTTTGATACCCAGAGTCGGTGTGGTTCCTGGGGTGCTCGGATGCCTAGGGACAAAATAGTCATCTTGACTAGAATGTCTCGGAAATGACCTAAAACTGACTGGAATGCACTTAATCATGTCGGATCATCTTTGGGACGATCTTAGAGGGGTGGAATTATCGTTTTGAGGACTTAGATACTTTCTCAAGAAACGTGCTGAAAATGGCCTTAGGGGCAGTTTGGTCATTTTTCACCGGAGTGGGCTAGTAGGCACTGGTGTTGGCCTGGGTTTTGAGTGCTTCCGTCACTCTAACGGCGGTCCTATGGCATAGAGGTTTGTTGGCAATTCCCTATATCGACCTGTTTGTGATTGTTTCCGCCACTCTAACAGTTGGGATGTTTACTAGTATTTCCATTACACTAACGGATCGTGATCATTCCAAACACTACCTAATCTCGGGAAGCTACTAGGTGGACTTAGTGCCCGAGGAATCAACTTTCTCGAAAGATGTGCCAAAATGGACATTTCTTCATTAGCGAGCCAACAGGCACCAAAGGTGGACTGTTCTACCATCTCAGGGACTTGGGTCTCGTCCCGGTCAACAAGTTTGAAGGGACTTACTATTTCGATGAGTTTTCTCAAAAAACGTGTTGGACAAGATGGACTTACCATCTCGAGGAATTAACTTTCTCGAAAGGTGTGTCAGATTTAATTGGAATTGGAATCGGACTCAAAATTGAATTTGAGATTAAAACGGGGACTTACTGTCTTCGAAAAGACTTGCACATTAGAATTGGACCGAACAATGTCCTAAAGATATGCCCACTGGTTATTTTGCCTCTATTGGGCCTAATGGGCCTGTGAAGCGATTGATTGATAGGATTATACTTGGAAAGCTGATTGAAATTTGAATATGTCCATATTGACTTGAATAAAAGTCTGGATGGACTAGAGACTGCCAAGCGGGCAAAAATGGGGTGCTTACACCTACCCCTCTTTTTCTGTCTTTGCCTGTCAAAGATAAAAAACAATAGAGTAAGAGTCCTATGTTGACCATGAGGCGGTCAGAGGTACGGGCTTTGAAAATTTTTGAAAGTGGGAGTTTAGAAATTGACATTGATTCCAAAAGACCTTTGAAATCGAGTTTTGGCAAGAAAAGGGCAAAACTGCTCGGAATTAAAAACTGGCGCCACCTGTAGTGGCGCCTTTATTAAATTTGTCTTGACGCCACTACTAGTGGTGCCAGGCCTAGGATCAAAACCAGCAAACTGCTGGTTCGACGCTTGTAGAAGTTGAGAGATTTGCGAAAAATCGAGAGCCTTTGTGAAGAAATCGACTTGGACATCTGAAGGAGTGCTCCCTAAGGACCACGAAGGATTGCCGGAAGTAGACACCGTCACTGAAAGAGAAGATTTCACCGAAGAACTCCAAGAAGTGAGTTTTTAATTTTTAAAAAATAGAAAAATACTTAGAAAAATAAAAAAATTGAGAAAATAGATAAAATATTAGAGTTTAGTGTTTAGAAAAATGTAGGAATATTTTAGAAAATATTTGAAATGATTTTGAGAAAAACAAGTCTTTTGAAAAATTTAGAAATTTGAAAAGTGTGCGTGGGTGTCGGTGCTATGTGATTGTGATGTTGTGAAGTGCATGTTTGTGTTTTGTGTTGAGGTGTCGTGGGCGTTGTAGGGACCATTTTTAAGTGAAACTCTGCCAAAAATTTTTGAAATTCAGGAAAGAGTTAGAAAAGTTTTGGAATAAAATCTTTTTGAAGGGAAAAGAGATAAACCTTTGGAATGTGGGGCTTTTTTGGCAGAGAAAGCCTCGAGAAACTCAAAGGGTCTTTCAAAAACTTTTTTAAAGAAAACTTAGGGGAAATTTGAAAAATAAAATTTTAGAAAAAACTTTGGAAGGAAGAACTTAGGAACTCTTTTGAAAATGAATTTTGGATTTGGAAAATTTCGAGATTGACAAAGATTTAGGATGGAAAACTTTGGTCTTTGATAAAAATTTTGGAAGGAAGAATTTTTGGAGTGAAACGTTGAAAATTTTTAAGGATTTACTTTGACTAAGACTTTTTTGAAAGAGAGAGTTTGGGAGAATCTTAAACCTGATTGGAAAAGAAATTTTCTTGAAAAATTGAATCAGAAAAGCTTTGAGATGGATTGAAAAATCTAAGATTTGATTTTGAAAATGATTTTTGCCCTTGATTTTTGAAATGGATCTTGGAGGGAAACATTTAATATCCTTAGAATTTGATTCTAAAATTGGATCTTAAAGATGAACTTTTGAAAAGAGGGAGTTAGAAAAATCTTTTGACCGGATTTTGAAAAGGAATTTTTGAAGGAGAAGGTTATGAAACTCTTTTGAGAACTTCTTTGGAGGAAAATGTTAGAAAACATTAAGGAAATTGATTTGGAAGGAACTTTTTAAGAAACCTTTAAGAGTTGATTTTAAAAAGAGTTTTTAAAGGATAAGTTTTTTAAGAAACCTTTTGAGTTGGTTTGAGTAAAATTTATCTAAAAGTTGTGCCATCCATTTTCACTTGTTCATTTTGTTTTTATTTCTTGTCTTTTGACCTTTATATTAATACGTCTTACCTTGGTTTACCTTTCAAGATGGCTGACACGATCTTGAGCCAACTGAGGGCTTGGTATGATAGGTATCCTCTAGATGAGCAGGACAGCTTTCGCCTATCCTTTAGTTGTATGGCTTCTCTACTATCAGTGCCACTTATCCCTGGATTCATAAAGGCAATGATTCCTTTGTGGTAGCCTGACTTGTTTCTCTTCCGTTTTGGGGAATGTGAGCTTACCCCTACTTCTTATGATTATGGCTTCCTCCAAGGTCTTCGGGCTGGTTCAGCTAACATTGTGGGACCTACTTTCCTTGATGGCTACATCACGATTGTGTCTTCTCAGCTTAGGCTCCATCGTGTGGTCCTTTCCTCTGACGTCCTACTCCAGTTTCTTTATATTCCAGTGAAGTCCTTGCTCTATCATTTTGAGTTTGTGACAGATAGGAGAGCTCATTTAAGGGGTTGGCATACTTCTCAAGATTGGTTCATTTCTCCATGGTAGCCTTACCTCTACTTCTCTTGAACTTGTTGATGTTTCTGCACGGGGGATGACCTAATCGACTGTCGGTTATGTGTATCACTTGCCAAGATTCGTGTAGGGCACTCATATGCTCCTATGGTTGTTGGAGAGACCTTTGTAAGCCTTACTAGACTTCAGTAGGGGGTTGATGCTCATTTTTGGGGATGTGCTCCAATATTCCAACTTTGGACAATTGGACAATTATTTATTTCTCCTCCTTTTCAACATGTATCTCAAGTCAGGAGTCATTTGATTGGGGAGGTCGAGGGTGGGCCATTGCACTATTCTCTATTTCTTGTCAGTCGTGAAAATTTGAGCTTTCTGAGGTGTGTGCCAGTGCTGGAGATGTCTGAGGTGTGGCTTAGCTCCTTTTTACATTTTAACTCATTCCCTGTTTCCTATTTGAGAGAGAGAGAAAGACATAGAGTTAGTTTTTGTACAAAAACAATTTACTTATGCCAATTCTAAAAATGCATAGGTAAAGGAGTGATTGCATGTTATACTCTTTTTATTTGTTTATTTATTATATTTTTTTTATGAATGCACATGGAATTAGATATATGACTTATTTTGCATGTCCTACTTTTTTTTTTATACATATATTTTCATGAATGCACAAGTTTATATAGGAATAGAATTTAATACATGTTATACCTTTGATGAATACATGAATAGATACAAACTACACAGGAATTTAATAGATGTACAGGTAATACATGTATTGGATGCATTATACTACACGTCATGGATGCATTATACTACACGTACATAAACTATTTACAAAGAATGACCCAGGATTGCCCCAGGGCCCATACTCTCAGGATTCTATTTCCCTTTTAGGATTTTGCCCCATTCGGTTTTGTCCCATTCTCATCGGGGTGTGATAGCATTCGCACCATTCTCCAGGAATCTTGACTTTTTGGTTTGCTATTCTATCCCTACTTTCTACAGGGTTGCTATTTGGGATTTTTCTGATCTCACTTGGTTTGCTCTCTCAGATCTCCAAAATGCCACCATGGCTCGAGCGACAACTCACATGCCCTTTGTAGAGAGATAAACAGCTAGGCCTTCAATCTGAGAAGACTTCTTTTAGGACTGTAATACAGGCTGAGTTTAGGGATTGTAAGAAACGAAGGGATATTTAGGCTCAAAGATATTCTTTTAGTGGGTTGTTTGAACGAAAACCATATGAGCACACTTTGGAGCATGAGATTGCCCCTACATTCCTCCCCAGTTCTCCTTTCTCATCCTACTTGTCTTGGTATTGTTCAGGTTTATTTGGACTAAGCAATTTTCTTTTATCAGAGAGGACTTTAATTTGGACCGTAATGTAGGCTAGGTTAAGGGGTTTATGAATTAAAAGGGTATAAAGGCTCAAATATTATCACTTGTGGGGTTTTAAAAGACCAATGATCACCTTTGGCAACTTAACTTCCATTCATTGCTTTATTCTTTCCTTCATAATCTTATTGTTCTTCTAGATCGCTTTCTGCCTTCTAATTTAAGATTCTTTTTTCCATCAAGAAATTTGTTGCTAAGTCGACTTTTGGAGATGCCAACTCTTTCATTTATATTTTGGGATGATAGTATCTTATTCTGAAGATCCCCACGAACACAATATCTTCTTTACTAGAGATGCTTTTGAGGCCATAACTTCTTGAAGATCACCAATTTCATTATTGCTCATTATATCTTCTTGGAAATCACCCTTTTCATCATTGCTCATTATATCTTCTCAGAAATCACCCTTTTAATTATATCTTCTTAGAAATCACCCTTTTCATCATTTCTCATTAGTTCCTACTTAAGATATTTGCTTTAACCCAGTGTGGGCGGTGATCGTCTGGTCGGTTTTCTTGAGGAAAGTAACCGGCTCAAGTGGGCTTTGCAAAGGGATTTATTTGTGTATGATAGAAGAAATGAGGGCCTTTCATCACCAAATTAAATTGCTTAGTCCATAAAACCTTTGTACAAAATTTAGACATTGTTCTTAGAGATTGTGTGTTTCTGCCAATAAGCCCCTATATATTCTTATCAAATCAACTATTTTGTGTTTACCCTGATGTGGGGGATGGTTCTTGGTTTAGGGATATCTGAATTGAAATCACTTGAGGCTCTAGTAGGCTGAGCAAGGGATAGTGTTTATTTGGGATAAATAGAACAATGGCTTCTTATCATTTTGAGGACTCGACTACCCATCACTTAGTCAGGATATCACATAAGTGTCGCCTCTTCAATGAACTCCACACCTCTTTGTTGAGATTGTTTTCTTCCTATCTCTCACTCTCTCTTTGTCTCTCAAAGGTTTTCACCCCCTGTTGAATGGGTTGCCCATGCTATCCCATCCTTCAAGTCGAGTCATTACTGAATGGGAAAGAATCCTTAAAAGTAATAATCATCCATAAAAGTATAAGACAAAGGGAATAAACTGGAAGCTACCTATTTTCATTTAAAAACATGATTACATGGCATGCAATGTTTATTTATTTAAAGGAAACAGACGAAAATAAAATAGAGGAATTTTGTGAAAACCTCCCTTCTCTTATGCATTTTCTGATGAGAACCCTTAATAGGGTTTTGGGACTATGCCCATCTCCTCGGTATTCCATTTGCCAAATGCATCCCTGAACAAGATAAGGCAGATTGAGGGAACTGCTGAAGATGGTACTACTGTTGATTTCCTCCTCCATGATTGTATTGACGATATGATCGTGTTGCGGACTAGTGGGGACAGCGGGGACCGGGTTCACTTCTTTGATTTCAATGATCTTATCATCTATTAGATCTTGGATTTTATGTTTCAGAGATCAACAACTTTCTGTGTCATGGCCTAGTCCGCCTGAGTGATATGCGCACCTGAGTGTTAAGTTGAAAGAGGATGGTAGAGGTTTAACTAGTGGTGTAGCCAGTATCAAGCACTGGTATCCAGCTTTTAGCAAATTATTGTAAGCATCTGTTTGGGTGCCGACCAATTGGGTAAAGGTCGATTCTGCCCTCTTGCTCTTTTAGGTCTAGTATACGATGACGCATAGACCAACTCAAAAGTAGGAACCCTAGGTGTTGCTGATGCAGACGGTTGCAAGGGCAGAGGGTTGAATGCTGTGATAGTAATTCCTGCCAGGTTCGTTGCTTGGGATTCGCTGAGACTTTGCATTTTCCATTTTAGGGATTGGCAACTTCTGATGTTATGACCTTTAGGTTCAAGCGCTTTATCAAGAATGGGCTTTGGAGGTACCATAGCCAGACGCTCAGATTCACAAAGTTGCCGGTAAGCTGTATCTCCAGAGCATTTGGGCGGGGTGAAGTTTTGACTTTCCTTTTTTACCTTCTCTTGTGAAAGAGTATGCCTGACTTCAATCTGTGTCTGATCTGCATCCTGTGAGGGATTGGTAGGAGTTTGAGGGTGGAGTACTGTGGCAACATAGAGTTAAGGTTGTGGTGGGGGAATGATCTTCTGGCAAGATGTTGACTTTTCTTCTTTTTTCACATTGGTAATTTAGGCGCAAGATAGAGGGATCATGGTCTCCAATTTCGTCATCCTTTTTTTGAGTTCTGCTTGTTCTTCTAATATTCAAGTCTGCCCTTACCTGAACAGTCGATTGGGTGGCATTGAGGTTGCGGGCATTGTTGAAGTGGGCTCTTTGGACACCATTGCCAGCATTAGCTTGAACCTTTCATCTATTTTTCTTTTTATCTCATTAATATCCTTACAAGTGATAGGGGAGGTCTCATCGAGGTTTGCTGCCATTAACAAAGTTCTTTGTCGGGTAGTGATGGGGCTTCTAGGTGGACGCCGTTCTTTATTGGGAGCGATGTTGACTTTTATGGTAGGATTTCTGCAAATACAAAGAAAGAAAACACGGACACAAATTGCAAGTTAGTTTTTTTGTTATAAAAGAGCTTTATGCAATGCATATCCTAGGGGTGTCCCTACTTGAGAGGGAGCTAAACATGATATATTTGGTTCATTTTTAGAGATAGGGGCTTTGCCTCTGTATACAGATATCTTACTGTCAAGTGGGAACCTTCATCCATTCATACATTCATCCATCCATTTATTCGCAAAAAATAAAGAAGCACATTTAACTTCGGGTTTAAGATACAAAAGAATTGAAATACATTTCAGTAGGGGGAGGGGGAACATTTTCTTTTGGACTGCCACCTATCTACTTTTACATTAGAAATCCTAAACTACTCTTGAGTCTTCAGATTCGCCTTCATTGGATTTGATGTCGAGGAAGTTGCTAAGAGACCTTGTTGATCGATTGCCCCTTGTCTTCTTGGCAACCCTATCTTCGTGAGCATAGAGGGATTGGGGCCCCTCTTATGGGATGACTTAAAATGCATGCAATGATTCCTTAGGGTTACGTGGGAACCCTAAGGGTTTGGTTAGGTTTGATGCAATAGAGAGTGCACTTGGGGCCACTCTCTTTGGGTTGATCATATGCATGAGAATGCAATGGCTTAAGTTACTTTGGAACTTTTGTCTTGGGATGCCATATTACATGCATGAATGTGAATGCAAAGAGCGTAAAGAGAGAGAATGCAATGGTAAAGTAGACATGCATGCATGAGCGGTTAGACAAGCATTATAACAGTAAGAATACAGTCATTACAACAATAAGAATAAACAGGTATAAAATAGGTATAAAGGAAAGTAAAAATAATCGCCCTTTCCTCCATGGTTTTCAAAACGGTGCACATGTTTTAAATTTGGTAGAGGTTCGGCTATACATGGTGTTTATATGAGCATGAGGTTGAGGGTTTACTAATGCGTCCTAAAAAGGCTCGGTTCCCGGATCTTCAAACCTAGGCCCACTCCCCGAGGTGGTGCCATGATCGGTTGGTGATCCGAGCGGGGGAACCATCAAGAGGCCGTAGACGAAGAAACTGACACAACATCTTACCCATAACCAATATACTATTCCCCCTTCTAACTAGAAGGGACAAATTAGGGTAAAGACTAAAAATATGCAGAATGCAAGTGCACGTGCAGTGTGTGTGTGATTTTTGAAAGTAGAGGAAAGAGCCCAAAAACTCCCATCCATCCTGTTCATCACATTCATTTATGCATAGTAGTTAATAAAATGTAAACAAAAAGGCCACCTACAAAACAAAGATGCAAGAGTTAGTATGTAGATGGCAAACTTAATGCAAGATAATATGAATGGAATTAAATGCATGTTTTCTAAAACAACTTTGAAAATTTGATTTTGAAAATTGAAAGTGTATAGAAGTGGACAAGTTAATTGAAGACTCTACACGGGTAAAGGGTAAAGAGACATGACTATGGCCTAACCCTCTAAGCGTCTCCAGTGGAGTCCCCAGCTGTCGCGCCCAGATTTTTTGCACTCGAGGAATACACGCAAGCGGGAAAAATACTGTACTCTCTCGTTAGAACTCATCCTCCTACTAGAATGAGTACGACTAGGTTTGAATTGAAAATTGATTTAAATAAAGGGCTTTTGGAAAACAATTTGGAGTTGCCACCTAACTTGATTAAGGTGAGTTAGGTCACCTAAAACTAAGCAGAATCCGAATATTACATTTAGAGTTTTTCAAAATGATTTTGGAAAATACTTCCTCAAGAGAGGGTTTTTAAGAAAATAAGTTTTTTGGCAACCTTTAGAAAAATATTTAAGCCTTTTTTTAGAAAATAACTCCGTTTTGGTATTTGAAAACAGTGATCTAAGTTCGGAGGTTGGTTACGTGTAGGGAAGACGCACTAAGCTATCACCCTACCGCGCCCTTGCGGTACCTACATGTCTATTCACCCTAAATTCACCCAATAAAGTCTTCGATTAACAAATGTCTAAAACTATCCACTTTTCGAAAAGAATGTTCAAAAGAATGATGCATGATATGCAAGTGCAAGAAAAAGACATGATTTGGAAATGGATTTGAAAATGGAAAAGAGATTTGAAAAGATAGGTTTGATTTTGAAGGAAAGATTTGGAGATTGGAAATAAAGATTTGTAAATAGATTATTGGAATTGGAAACTTGAAGTAGATTGTAGAATTAGAGATTTGAAAAAGGTTATGGAATTGGAGATTCCAAAAAAGTTATGAAATTAGAGATTCAAAAAAAGTTATGACCGCACCCATGAGGGTTGCCTACGTATCCTTTTTGAGGAATCAAGTCAGTCATAGTTCGGACAAGAGTTCTATTGACAATAGAAGATTTTGATTTGAAAAAGAGATTTTGATTTGACAAAAGGTTTGATTTGAACTTAGAATAAAATATTAGAATTGGGAATTGAAAAGATTGGGCTTTAATTTGGAAGGATAGAACTTGGAAGAAGGACTTGGATTTGTTTTGGAAAGATTAAGATTTAGGAAACTTAGACTTAAGAAAGATAGGATTTAGGAAGGACTTGAGATTTTAAGAAAGATCAGACTTGACTTGGAAAGGTTTTAGAAAAGATTTGACTTAAATGTTGGACTTGAAATTTAAGAAAGATTGGATTTAGGAAAGGCTCGAATTAGGAAAGTTTCAAAATAGGAAAATTCCGTTTTAGGAAAGTTTCACTTAAGGAAAGTTTTGATTTAGAAAGTTTCGAAATAGGAAAGGTTTTGATTTAGGAAAGTTTCAAGTTAGGGAAGTTTTGAATTAGGAAAGAATTAAAATTGGAAAGTTTTTAAATTGAAAATTTTTAAATTAAGAAAGTTTCGAATTTAGAAAGTTTTGACTAAAAAAATTTTTGGATTTGGAAAGATTTGAAATTCAGAAAGGTTTGAATTTAGAAAGATTTGAGGTTTAAGTTTTAGAAATACTTGAAATTAGGAAAGGTTTGAGTTTAAGATAGATTTGAAAATTTAGATTTGGAAAGTTGACATTTAAAAAGGTATGGAATTAAGAAAGATTTGGAGGCTTAAAGTTTAAGGAAAGATTTGAAAGTTTAAGTTTTGGAGACTTAAGGTTTAGGAAAGTATGAGATTAGGAAGGATTGAAATTAAGGAAGATTTAGATTTGGAACGATTGAGATTCCTATTTTCTAAAACAAAAGATTGGATTTTGTTTCTAAAAAGAGGTGTTTTGATTTTGTTTCCAAAAACGGAGGATTGAATCTAGTTTCCTAAATTGGTAGATTGGATTTGGTTTCCTATAGGGAAGATTGGATTTGGCATGGAATTGGAAAGCAAAGTTTTCGAAATCCTAGATTTGGAAGGCTATAGTTTGATGTAGAAAATAGGTTTTGGAAATTTATGACTTCAATGTAAAAAAAGAGATTTTGGAAACCTAGCTTTTGAGGCAAGATTGGAAATCATGTTTTAAGAAAGAAAATTAGAGTTTCCTAATCGTTGGCTCTAAGGCTTGACTTACGCTCTATGGTAAGGAATTTTTGGAAAGTGAGTTTTTGGAAAGAAAGATTTTTGGAAAGAGATCTAAAAAGAGAGTTTTTGGAAAGAGTGTTTAGGAAAGAAATCTAAGAAGCATTTTTAGAAAGGGAATTTTGAAGAGAACTTTTTGGAAAGGAGTTTGAAAAGAGGTTTGGAAAAAATAGATTTTTGATGAGAATTTTTAGAAAACAATTTTGGAAAGCAAATTGGAAAGAGTTTTTAGAAAGTATGTTGGAAAAGAGATTTTGAAGAAGATTTTAAAAAGAAGAGATTTTTGGAGAGGGATTTAAATGGAGGTTTTGGAAAGTCCATACAAATATCTCACTTTCCTTAAACGTTTCTAGCCATAAGAAGGTTAGAACCCCTATAAGATAGTAGTTTTGAAAAAAATAAATATTTGAAAATATGGACCGTTTGGTCACTTTAAATGTAACACTTTCCTAATGCAACCTTAACCACAGAAAGACTAGAATTACCTTACGATTGTGAATTTGAAAACAAGTTTTGAAGAAGAAAATTTTAATGCAAGTTTGAAAACCAGTTTGAAAACAAAATTTGGAGAGATACAAGATCATGATATGCACAATGCAAGTTGAGGTCGTGAACATACAAGGTTAAAGGCTACACCACATAATCAAGGGGGCCGAACCCACCTGGTCTCCAGTTAGACTAAGAAAAAGTCCCCCGACATGGTGACCTTTAATAGCCTAATCCTACACATGGACCGGGAAGTCCCTTGTTTCAAGCATGTAAGAAAGGGGGAGAAGAAGATGGGAGATTAAAATAGAAGAAAACCCAAGTGGGTTCAGAGAGAGAAGAGAGAGGGGGGAGATGCATAATCGTAAACAGAGAGCCTACCTTGTATTTTCTTTTATTCGCTTTGCTCTATGTGCTTTGTTCTTCTTACTTTGCTTCGGTCTTTGCCTTGATCTTCAAGAGCTTGCTTGGATCTTCGGAAACTTCAGAGTTGCAGCACTTCAAGTATTCAATGGAGGCTTTGAAGGTAAGTGTAGGAGTGTATAAGGGTGTATGTAAGTGCATGGGAGCTAGGGTTTGTGTATCGAAGGTAGGGTTTTGGAAAACCTAAAGAAAACTAAGGTTTAGGGAGGCTACGAGCTCTGTATATCGAAGAGGAGAGTTTTTAGACTGAGTTTGCAGACCCTTTTCACATTAGTGGAGGCTCTGTATTTATAGACAGAGGATTGACCTGGCGCATGTTGCAATGGCGCCAGGCAAAAAATTACACTAGCGCCATTAGGAGTGGTAGCAGGCCATTTTTTTGGCTTGGTGCCACTACTAGTTGTGCCAGCCATTTAGGAAATGTTTAAGGTCGGCAAGCAACATATCTTCAGAAGATTTGGGCACCTGTATTAGTGACTACCATGCAATTTTTAGCCTAGCTTCATTAGGAGTGACTTCGGAAGGTTCGGGAATGATTTAAATGGCCGAGAACGGCCCGGAAGGCCGAAAAGGGACAGGAACTCTTAGAACAGTATCACAAGGGTAGTAGACTTGAAGAATGATGACAGGATGTGACAGAGGAGTTGACCGGGCTATTAGGGGCAAAAAGGTCAATTGGGCCGGAAAGCTGTCGGGATGGACTCGAAATATACCGGAAGAAGACTCGAGACTCGGAAACATTAACTAAAATATTCCACGAGGTTACTGGTTTGATACCCAGAGCCGGTGTGGTCAGAAAAGGCGACCGGCCGACCAGAGGCAAAACGTTCATTTTGCACCAGGCTTAGCGGAACTGACTTGGAATGATCCGAAAAGATAATGGAAGGTCGGGAATACGATAAAAAGCATTCTCGGTAGGTTACCAGTTTGATACCCAGAGCCGGTGTGGTTCCCGAGGCGCTTGGATGCCTAAGGGCAAAATGGTTATCTTGACCGAAATATCTCAGAATTAGCCCGAAACTGACTGGAAGGCACCTAATCATGATGGATCATCTCTGGGATGATCTTGGAGGGGTGGACTTTTCATTCTGAGGACTTAGGTACCTTCTCAAGAAACGTGCCGAAAATAGCCCTAGGGGTAGTTTGGTCATTTTTCATTGGAGTGGGTTAGCAGGCACTGGTGTTGACCTAGGTTTTGAGTGCTTCCATCACTCTAACGACGGTCCCGTGACATAGAGGTTTGTTGGAAATTCCTTATATCAACCTTTTTGCGAGTGTTTCCACCACTCTAACGATTACGATGTTTACGAGTATTTCCGTTACTCTAATGGGTCGCGATCATTCCAGATACTGCCTAATTTCGGGAAGCTACTAGGTGGACTTAACGCCTAAGGAATCAACTTTCTTGGAAGGCGTGCCAAAATGGACATTTCTTTATTGGCGGGCTAGCAGGCGCCAAAGGTGGACCGTTCTACCATCTCGGGGACTTGAGGTCTGGTCCTGGTCAACGGGTTTAAAGGGACTTACCATTCCAAAGAGTTTTATCAGAAAACGTGCCGAAGAGGATGGACTTACCACGTCGAGGAATCAACTTTCTCGAAAGGTGTGCAAAATTTTATTGGAATTGGAATCGAACTCGAAATTGGATTTGAGATTAAGATAGGGACTTACTGTCTTCGGAAAGACATGCCCACTTGAATTGGACCGAACATTGCCCCAAAGGCACTTTAGTCAATTTGTCTCTATTTGGCCTAATGGGCTCGTGAAGTGATTGATTGACAAGATTAGGCTTGTAAAGCTGATTTAAATTGGAATATGTCCATATTGACTAGAATACAAGTCTGGACGGACTGGAGATTGCCGAGCAGGCAAAAATGGGGTGCTTACACATTGCTCGGTCAAATTCCAGTTGGCACGTCTTCTTAGAGACTGTAAGTCCTCGTTCAATCTCAAATTCAATTTCAAGTCCAATTCCAATTCAAATAAAATGTCACATGCCTTTCGAGAAAGTTGATCCCTCAGCCGATAAGACCATCCAATCTGACACATTTTTTAAGAAAACTCTTTAGAACGGTAAGTCCCTTCAAACCTATCGACCGAGACAAAACCCAAGTCCCCGAGATGGTAGAACGGTCCACCTTTGGCGCCTACTAGCCTGCCAATAAATAATATCCGTTATTCGGCACGTCTTTGGAGAAAGTTGATTCCTCTGATGATAAGTCCACTTAGTAGCTTCCCGAGATTAGGCAGTCTCTAGAATGAACGCAATTCGTTAGAGTGGCGGAAACACTCACAAACATCTCAACCATCAGAGTGGCAGAAACACTCGTAAATAGGTTGATATTAGGAATTGCCAACAAACCCCCTATGTCATGAGACCGAATTCGCCTCTTGGCTGTGACATGTTTACTAGAGGATGAGATACCTTTGAAAATTAACTCGTCATAGACTGTCAGAGTGACAGAAACACTCAAAACCTAAGTCAACACCAATGTCCGCTAGCCCACTCTGGTGAAAAAAGAAAAAACTAACTCTTGAGCCTTTTTCAACACGCTTCTCGAGAAAGTAGCTAAGTCCTAAAAGTGGTAAGACCACCCTTCCAAGATCGTCCCAAAGATGATCCGGCATGTTTAAGTGTCTTCCAATTAGTTCTGGACTAATTCTGGGACCATCCAGCCAAAATGACCATTTTGCCCCTAGGCATCCGAGCATCTCCGGGAACTACACCGGCTCTGGGTATCAAACCGGCAACCTCTCTGTCGCGCCCAAGTCTTTTGCACTTGAGGAATATACACACAAGCAAGAAAAATACTGTACTCTCTCGTTAGAACTCACCCTCTTAGAAGAATGAGTGCGACTAGGTTTGAATTGAAAACTAATTTGAATAAAGGGCTTTTAAAAACAATTTGGAATCGCCACCTAACTTGATTAAGGTGAGTTAGGTCACCTAGAAACTAAGCATAATCCGAAGACCACACTTAGGGCTTTTGAAAAAGATTTTGAAAATACTTCCTCAAGAGAGGGTTTTTAAGAAAACAGGTTGTTTGGTAACCTTTGGAAAACATTTAAGCCATTTTTTTTAAAATAACTCCATTTTTGGTCTTTCGAAAACAGTGATCCTAGGTTCGGAGGTTGGTTACGTGTGGGGAAGACGCACTAAGCCATCACCCTACTCCACCCTTGCGGTACCTACATGTCTATTTACCCTAGATTCACCTATGAGAGTCTTCAACTAACAAATACCCAATCCTATCCACTTTAGAAAAGACTATTTAGAAAGAAATTGACATGATGCATGATATGCAAGTGTGAGAAAAAGAGAATTGGAAATAAATTTAAAAAGAAATTGATCCGATTTTGAAAAGAGACTTGAAAAGATAGATTCGAAATTGAAATTGAAAAGAGATTTGAAAAGATAGATTTGATTTGATTTTGAAAATAAATTTGAGAAAAGAGATCTGAAAAGAATTATGGAATTGGAAATTGAAAAAAGGTTGTGAAAATACAAGTTTGAAAAAGGTGGTGGCCGCACCCATGAAGGTTGCCTATGTATCCTTTTTGAGGAATCAGGTAAGTCGTAGTTCAGACAAGAGTCTGATAGAAAATAGAAGATTTTGATTGGAAGGAGAGATGTTGATTGGAAAAAAGGAGTTTTATTGGAACTTAGAATAGAATATTGAAATTTGGAATTTGAAAAGAATGGACTTTGATTTGGAGAGATAGAACTTAGAAGAAAGATTTAGACTTGTTTTGGAAACCTAGACTTAGGAAAGATAAGATTTAGAAAGGACTTGAGATTAAGAAAGACTTCACTCGAATGTTGAACTTGGAAGATTAAAGAAGGATTGGATTTAAGAAAGATTCGAATTGGGAAAGTTTCAAAATATGTAAATTTCAATTTAGGAAAGTTTCGTTTTAGGAAAGTTTTGGAATTGGAAAGTTTTAAAATATGGAAGTTTTGAAATAGGAAATATTTGAAAGTTGGAAAGCTTAGAATTTAGAAAGTTTCGAAATTTGAGTTTTAAAAATTCTGGAAATTAGGAAAGGTTTGAGTTTAAGAAAGATTTGAAAACTTAGAATTTGGAAAGTTGAAATTTGGAAAGGGACGAAATTAGGAAAGGTTGGGATTAGGAAAGATTTGGAAGTTTAAAGTTTCAGGAAAGATTTAAATGTTTAAGTTTTGAAAACTTAAGGTTTAGGAAGGTATGAGATTAGGAAATATTTGAATTAGGAAAGATTTGGGTTTGGAAGGATTGAGATTCCTATTTCCTAAAACAAGGGATTGGATTTTATTTCCGAAGAGGTGATTTGATTTTGTTTCAAAAAACGGAGGATTGCATCTAGTTTCCTAAACGGGAAATTAGATTTTGTTTCCTAAAGGAGAGAATGGATTTAGTATGGATTTGGGAAGGATGATGTTTAGAAACCCTAGATTTGGAGGATTATAGTTTTGACATAGAAAAGAGATTTTGGAAACTTAGGTTTTAAGGCAAGATTGGAAAACATGTTTTTGAGAAAGGAAATTAGGGTGTCCTAATTGTGGGTTCTAGGACTTGACTTGGGCTCTAAGAAAAGAGATTTTTGGAAAGTGAGTTTTTAGAAAGGGAGATTTTTAGAAAAGATCCTAGAGAGGAGTTTTTAGATAGTGAATTTTGAAAAGAAAGTTTTTCGAAAGAGATTTTGGAAAGTAAAGTTGTGAGAGAGAGAGTTTTTGGAAAGAGAGGTTTTGGAAGGAGATTGGAGAGAGTTTTGGAAAATAGATTTTTGCAATGAATGTTTTAGAAAACAATTTTGGAAAGAAGATTGGAGAGAACTTTTAGAAAGTATGTTGGAAAAGAGGTTTTTTAGAGGGAGAGATTTGAAAAGAGAGTTTTTAGAAAGTATATAAAATATCTCACTTTCCTAAAGCAATTCTAACCATAAGAAGGCTAGAATCACTTTAGGATAGTGGTTTTAAAAACAACAATGATTTGAAAATATAGACCATATCAGTCACTTTAAATATACCACTTTCTTAAAGCAAACCTAACCATGAAAAGGCTAGAATCACCCTAGGATTGTGATTTTGAAAACAAGTTTTGAAAAATAAAGTTCTGATGCAAGTTTGAAAACAATGTTAATACAAGCTTTTGAAAACGAGTTTGAAAACCAATTTTGGAAGAATGCAAAATTATGATATGTAATAGGTTCGAGCCTTTACCCATTCTTGTAAAAACTCGAAACCGTGGCCTACATTACGACCCTCTTAAAGTCCTTTCCGATTGAAAAAAGATTGCTTGATGTAAATGAGCCAAATGTGTTGCTGAAGATAGAGGAGGATATCAGGGGACGAAACCCCGCTAAAAGACCAACCAAGGATGCTGTGGATCTAAACCCTACTAGAAATAACATCATATTTGAGCCTGCGTATCCTTTTCATTCATAAACTCTTAACCTAGCCTACATTACGTTCCAAATTAAAGTCCTGTCTAATCAAAGAAAATTGCTTAGTCCAAATAAGCTTGAACAATACCAAGACAAGTAGGAAGAGAAAGGAGAACTAGAAAGGAATGCAGGGGCAATCTCATGCTCCAAAGTGTGCTCAGATGGTTTTGGTTTAAACAACCCACTAAAAGAAGATCTTTGAGCCTAAATATCCCTTCATTTCTTACAACTCCTAAACCCAGACTACATTACGGTCCTAAAAGAAGTCTTCTCGGATTGAGGGCTTAGTTGTTTATCGCTCTACAAAGGGCATGCGAGTTGTCGCTCGAGCCATGGTGGTATTTTGGAGATCTGAGAGAGAAAATCAAGTGAGATAAAAAAAACCCCAAACAGTAACCCTGTAGAAAATAGGGATAGAATAGCAAACCGAAATGTCAAGATCCCTGGAGAATGGTGCAAATGCTATCACACCCCGATGAGAATGGGACAAAATTGAATAGGGCAGAATCCTAAAAAGAAAACAAAATCCTAAGAGTATGGGCCTTGGGGCAATCTTGGGACATTCTTTGTAAATAATTTATATACATGTAGTATATTGCACCCATGACATGTATAACATGTACATCCATTAAATTCCTGCATAGTTTGTATCTATTCATACATTCATCATAAGCATGGCATGCATCCAATTCCATTCATGTATGTACATTCATCCAAAAAGTATAACACGTATTAAATTCCATTCTTGTATGAACCTATGCATTCATAAAATATATATATATATATAAAAGTAGGACATGCAAAATAACTCATACATTAAATTTCATGTGCACTCATAAAAAAATAAAATAAAAAGAAGTATAACATGCATAAGTAAACTATTTTTGTACAATATCTAACTCTATGTCTTTCTCTCTCTCTCAAATAGGAAACAAGAAATAAGGTAAAACACGAAAAGGAGCTAAAGCCACCCCTCATACATCTTCAGCATCGGCACACACCTTAGAAAGCTCGAATTTCTATGGCTAACAAGAAACAGAGACTGGGGCAATGGTCCACCCTCGACCTTCCCAATCAAATGACTTCTGACTCGAGAAACCGGGTATGCTGAAAAAGGGGAGTAACGAATAAGTGTCCGGTCGCCCAAAGTTGGAATAATGAAGCATATCCTCGAAAATGAGCATTGACCCCCTGCTAGAGTCTGATAAGGCTCACATAGGTCTCTCCCACGACCATAGGAGCATGGAAGTGCCCCTCACAAATCTTGATAAGCAATGCACATAACCGACAGTTGACCAAGTCATCCCTCCTAGCGAAAACGTCAAACTTCTAAATCTTAACAAAGAATATATGGTTATTCCAAGTTACCTAGTATCACCTTTGAATAACCATATATTCTTTAAGGAGTTCACCTTTCATGTAGTATTGACCTTCTAAAGGAGTTGTCTGACATTTGTCCCCTGACTTTTGGCCTTTCTATATGTTTTTCAAGATAATACAAACATTTTTTTTTTTTTTTTTGGCCTCTTGCCCCTTGGCAACTCTTTTCCTTTGCTTTTCTTTTTCATCTTTCTTCCTTTCTATGAAACGAACAATTCTACACCCTTTTTCCTTTGACTTTTTCTTTAGCAGTTTAATCTAACCCAATGTGGGCGGTGATCCCTAGGTTGGGGTTTTCTCGAAAAAAATAAATAGCTCAACGGGTTTGGCAAGGGATTGCTTCTGATTGTATGGGAAATGAAATGAGAGCCTCTATTTACTTTGAATTAGATTGCTTGATCCATAGAGTCTTCACATTACTTCAGCATGATGGTCGATGACATTCTCTGCCAGATCTTCTGCTACCTGTTTGCCCCCAGTATGGGCGGATGGTTTCGGATCGGGGTTGACAAAAAATCTTTCGCTTTTCGGAGGCACTAGTGGGTTAAGCAAAGGGGATATTTTTATGTATGGTAGCAAATTTGAGGGCCTCTAATAATTTCAAATTGAATTGCTTAGTCCATAAAGGCCTAGTACAAAATTTAGACAATATTCCTAGAGATGGTGTGTTTATACCAGTGAACTCCTACATATTCCATCAAATCAACTATTCTGCGCTTACCCCAATGTGAGGGATGGTTACTGGTTTGGGGATATCTAAATGGAAATCACTTACGGCTCTAGTGGGCTGAGCAAGGGGTAGTGTTTATTTGGGATAAATAGAACAATGGCTTCTCATCATTTTTAGGGACTCAGTTGCCCATCGCCTAGCCAGGATATCATGCAAGTGTCGCATCTTCAATAAAATTCTCACTTCTTTGTTGAGATTGCCTTCCTCCAATCTCTCACTCTCTCTCTTAGTCTCTCAAAGGTTTTAACCCCCTCTTTCAGTGGGTTGCTCATGCTATCCTATCCTTCAATTCAAGTCATTACTGAATGCGAAAGAATCCTTAAACCCAACAATCTCCCACAAGAGTATGAGACAAAGGGAATAAACTAGGAACTACCTATTTTCATTTAAAAACATAATTACATGCGAAAACTAGAAAGACGAAAGAAAATAAACAAATTTTATGAAAACCTCCCTTTTCTCGTGGGCCTTTTGGTGAGAACCCTTAGTAGGGTTTTGGGACTACGCGAAGCTCTTTGGTGCTTCATTCATCGGGTGTATCAACGAAGGGCGAGTTCATGACATCTGGCATGCATTCGGAAGTTAGAGAATTATATTACTGCAATGCACGGGTTTGACAAGACTTCGGAGATGATGAAGTCCTCCTTTGCTTGAAGTCTTCCTTTGTATGGATGGTGATTGTCATGGCATAGCGTGGAGGTAACGTCTTGTAGATGGATGGTTAGTTCTTCTTGCTCCTTGGTGTAGGTTCGGCCTCTTCTAACAACTAGGCTCATCCTTCCAAGACTTTGAATTAGGCGGGGTGCTAGAGGAATTCCATGAATTTGGTTGTGCTCTTTGACCTAGAAAAAGAAAAAGAAAAACAGAATGTAGTCAGCATGTGGGGTTGGAGGTTCTATGCAATGCATGTCCTATGAGGGTCCCTTATTTGAGGGAATCTAGGTATGATGCTGAGTCCATTTTGGGGGCGGGGTTTTGCCCCTTGTGCAATATGATACCTCTTCGGCATGGGCCGGTTGATACTTCTTTGTTTGGGTAATCCCCCTGCTATGGACTGAGAGAGATTTGGGCCTCTCTCGAGATATGGCTCTATGCATGCCATGAATCCTTGGGGTTTAAAAACCCTTAGGAGTTTTGGTAGGTTCGATTAATATGAGATCGGATTGCTCCTTTCTCTCTACAGTTGATTAGATATATAAGAATGAAATGACTTGAGTTTCTTGGAACTCTTGTCTTGCAACGGATATGGGTGTATGAGCACAAAAGAAGTGAACGTGTAAGCAATATGATGATAATAAGTGAGTGATTTAGAAAACCCCCTGCTTGTCTTGCTTTTGCCTTCGATTCTCTTGGTATTTGGAGATGAGGAGGGGGAGGACAAAAGATAAGAAACAAAAGAGAAGTCAGTGCCTTGATTTGTGAATTTCTATGCAATGCATGTCCTAGGGGTGCCCCTACTTGAGAGAAACTAAACATGATGTGTTTGCTCACTTTTGGAGATAGGGGGTTTGCCCCTGTTTGCAGATACCTTATCGTCAAGTGGGAACCTTCATCCATTCATCCGTTCATCCATCCATTCATTCGCGCAGGAAGAAACTGATCCGAGCGGGGGAACCATCAAGAGGCCGTTGGTGATGAAACTGACACAACATCTTGCCCACAACCAATATACCGTTCCCCCTTTCTAACTAGAAAGGTCATATCAGGGTAAAAATATAAGTATGCAGAATGTAGGTGCACATGCAGTGTGTGTGTGATTTTTGAAAGCGAAGGAAAGAGCCCAACAACTCCCATTCATCCTGTTCATCAAATTCATGCATGGCAGTTAATAAAATTTAAACAAAAAGTGCAGCTACAAAACAAAGATGCAAGAGTTAGTATGTGGATGACAAACTTAATACAAGATAATATGAATAAATGCATGTTTTTTTAAAGCAATTTTGAAAATTTAAAGTGAATAGGATTGAACAAGTTAATTGAAGACTTTACATGGGTGAAGGGTAAAAAGACATAACTACGGTCTAACCCTCTAAGTGTCTCCAGTGGAGTCGCCAGCTACCACGCCTTGGTTTTTCGCACTCGAGGAATACACACACAAGCGTGAAAAATATTATACTCTCTCATTAGAACTCACCCTCCTAGAAGAATGAGTGCGACTAGGTTTGAATTGAAAACTAATTTGAATAAAGGGCTTTTAAAAGCAATTTGGAGTCGCCACCTAACTTGACTAAGGTGAGTTAGGTCACCTAAAAACTAAGCATAATCCGAAGACCACACTTAGGGTTTTTGAAAAAGATTTTGAAAATACTTCCTCAAGAGAGGGTTTTTAAGAAAACAGGTTCTTTGGCAACTTTTGGAAAATATGTAAGCCCTTTTTTTTTAAAATAACTCCATTTTTGGTCTTTCGAAAACAGTAATCCTAGGTTCGGAGGTTGGTTACGTGTAGGGAAGACGCACTAAGCCATCACCCTACCCCGCCCTTACAGTACCTACATGTCTATTTATCCTAGATTCACCTATGAGAGCCTTCAACTAACAAATGCCCAATCCTATCCACTTTAGAAAAGAATATTTAGAAAGAAATTAACATGATGCATGATATGGAAGTGCGAGAAAAAGAGAATTGGAAAATAGATTAAGAAATAAATTTGAAAAGAAATTGATTCGATTTTGAAAAGAGACTTGAAAAGATAGATTTGAAATTGAAATTGAAAAGAGATTTGAAAAGATAGATTTGATTTGATTTTGAAAATAAATTTGAGAAAAGAGATTTGAAAAGAATTATGGAATAGGAAATTGGAAAAAGGTTGTGAAAATAGTGGTTTGAAAAATGTGGTGACCGCACCCATAAAAGTTGCCTATGTATCCTTTTTGAGGAATCAGGTCAGTCGTAATTCGGACAAGAGTCCGATAGAAAATAGAAGATTTTGATTGGAAGAAGAGATTTTGATTGGAAAAAAGGAGTTTTATTGGAACTTAGAATAGAATATTGGAATTTGAAAAGATTGGACTCTGATTTGGAGAGATAGAACTTAGAAGAAAGATTTAGACTTGTTTTGGAAAGATTAAGGTTTAGGAAACCTAGACTTAGGAAAGATAAGATTTAGAAAGGACATGAGATTAAGAAAGACTTGACTCGAATGTTGGACTTGCAAAATTAAGGAACGATTGAATTTAGGAAAGATTCGAATTGAGAAAGTTTCAAAATAAGAAAGTTTCGTTTTAGGAAAGTTTCATTTTAGGAAAGTTTTGGAATTGGAAAGTTTTGAAATAGGGAAGTTTTGAAATAGGAAAGATTTGAAAGTTGGAAAGTTTAGAATTTAGAAAGTTTTGAAGTTTAAGCTTTAAAAATTTTGGAAATTAGGAAAGGTTTAGTTTAAGAAAGATTTGAAAACTTAGAATTTGGAAAGTTGAAATTTGGAAAGGGATGAAATTAGGAAAGGTTGGGATTAGGAAGCATTTGGAAGTTTAAATTTTAAGGAAAGATTTAAATGTTTAAGTTTTGGAAACTTAAGGTTTAGGAAGGTATGAGATTAGAAAAGATTTGAATTAGGAAAGATTTGGGTTTGGAAGGATTGAGATTCTTATTTCCTAAAACAAGGGATTGGATTTTGTTTCTAAAGAGGTGATTTGATTTTATTTCCAAAAACGGAGGATTGTATTTAGTTTCCTAAATGAGAAATTAGATTTTGTTTCCTAACGGAGAGATTGGATTTGGTATGGATTTGGGAAGGATGATGTTTAGAAACCCTAAATTTGGAGGACTATAGTTTTGACATAGAAAAGAGATTTTGGAAACCTAGGTTTTAAGGCAAGATTGGAAAACATGTTTTTGAAAAAGAAAATTAGAGTTTTCTAATCGTGGGTTCTAGGGCTTGACTTGGGCTTTAAGAAAAGAGATTTTTGAAAAGTCAGTTTTTAGAAAGGGAGATTTTTGGAAAGAGATCCTAGAGAGGAGTTTTTAGAAAGTGAATTTTGAAAAGAAAGTTTTTCGAAAGGGATTTTGGAAAGTAAAGTTGTGAGAGAGAGAGTTTTTGGAAAGAGAGGTTTTGGAAGGAGATTGGAGAGAGTTTTGAAAAATAGATTTTTAAAAGGATTGTTTTAGAAAACAATTTTGGAAAGAAGATTGGAGAGAACTTTTAGAAAGTATGTTGGAAAAGAGTGTTTTTAGAAAGTATATAAAATATCTCACTTACCTAAAGCGATTCTAACCATAAGAAGGCTAGAACCACTTTAGCATAATGGTTTTCAAAACAACAATGATTTGAAAATATAGACCATATCGGTCACTTTAAATGTAACACTTTTCTAAAGCAACCCTAACTATGAAAAGGCTAGAATCACCCTAGGATTGTGATTTTGAAAACAAGTTTTGAAAAAGAAAGTTTTGATGCAAGCTTGAAAACAATGTTAGTGCAAGCTTTTGAAAACGAGTTTGAAAACCAATTTTGGAAGAATGCATGATTATGATATGCATAATGCAATAGGGGTCGTGAACATATAAGGTTAAAGGCTTCACCACATAATCAAGGGGGTCGAACCCACGTGGTCTCCGGTTAGACTAAAAAAAAGACCCCGACACGGTGACCTTCCAAATGCCTAATCCTGCACATGGATTGGAAAGTCCCCTATTTCAAGCATGCAAGAAAGGGGGGGACGAAGATGGGGGATTAAAATAGAAGAAAACCCACGTGGGTTAGGAGAGAAAAGAGAGGGGGAAGATGCGTAAACTTAAAGAGAAAGCCTACCTTGTGTCTTGTTTATTTTGCTTTGCTTTGCGCTCTTTGCTTTTCTTGCTTTGCTTCGGTTTTCGCTTCAGTCTTCGTCTTAATCTTCGAGACCTTCAGTTTGCAACACTTCAAGTCTTCAATGGAGGCTTTGGAGGCTAATGTATGAGCGTATGAGAGTGTGTATAAGTGTATAGGAAGCTAGGGTTTGTGTATGGAGGCTAGGGTTTGGAAAACCTTATGGAGACAAGGGTTTAGAGAGGCTATGAGCTCTGTATCTGGAAGAGTAGGGTTTTTAGACTGAGTTTGCGGACCTCTTTCACGCTGGAGGAGGTTCTGTATTTATAGAGAGAAGAATGACCTGGCACCTATTGTAGTGGCGCTAGGCCAAAATTCCCTCTAGCGCAAGACATTCCGAGTCCATCCTGGTAGCTTTCCGGCTTGATTGACCATTTTACCCTTGATGGCCCGATCAACCCTTCTAACAAATCCTATCATCATTTTTCAAGTCCACTATCCTCGAGACACTACTTTAGGGGTTCCTGTCCCTTTCCGACCCTCTGGGCGATTCTCGGCCCTTTCACATCATTCTCGAACCTTCCGGAGTCACTCCTAGTGAAGCCAGGTTAAAAATTGCATGGTAGTCACTAGTACAGGTGCCCAAATCTTCTGAAGATATATTGCTTGCCGAATTTAAAACTTTCCTAAGTTGCTGGCGCCAAGCCAAATTTTAACCTGAAGTGGCGCCAGAATGATTTTTAGCCTGGTGCCACTGCAACAAGCGCTAGGTCATTCTTCTCTCTATAAATATAGAGCCTCTTCCAGCATAAAAAGGGTCCGCAAACTCAATCTGAAAACCCTCTTCTTTGATACACAGAGCTCGTAGCCTCCCTAAACCCTAGTTTTTTTTAGGTTCTCCAAGACCCTAGCCCCCATACACAAACCCTAGCTCTCATATACTCCCATACACTGATATACACTTATACGCTAGCCTCCAAAGCCTCCATTGAAGACTTAAAGTGCTGCAACCTGAAGCTCTTGAAGATCAAGACAAGCTCCCGAAGTTCAAGACGAAGACTGAAGTGAAGACTGAAGTGAAGACCGAAGCAAAGCAAGAAAAACAAAGCAAGCAAAACAAAGAAAATATAAAGAAGACACAAGGTAGGCTTTCTTTTTGCGTTTAAGCAATCCCCCCCCCCCCCCCCCCTCTCTCTCTCTTCTCTCTCCTAACCACTTAGGTTTTCTTCTATTTTAATCTTCCATCTTCTTCCCCTCCTTTCTTACATGCTTGAAACAGGGGACTTCCTGGTCCATGTGTAGGATTAGGCTATTGAGAGTCACTGTGTCGGGGGCTTTCTCTTAGTCTAACCGGAGACCACGTGGGTTTGGCCCCCTTGATTATGTGGTGAAGCCTTTAACCTTGTATGTTCATGACCCCAACTTGTGTTGTGCATATCATGATCTTACATTCCTCCAAAATTCATTTTCAAACTTGTTTTCAAAACTTGCATTAAAATCGTTTTCAAATCTTGCATTAAATTTTCTTCTTCAAAACTTGTTTTCAAAATAACAATCCTAAAGTGATTCTAGCATTTCTCTGGCTAGGGTTGCTTTAGGAAATTGTTACATTTAAAGTGACCAATATGGTCCATATTTTCAAATCCTTGTTTTCAAAACTATTATCTTAGAGTGGTTCTAACCTTCTTATGGTTAGAATCGCTTTAGGAAAGTGAGATGTTTTTATGGACTTTCTAAAAATCTCTTTTCAAATGTCTCTTTCTAAAATTCCTTCTTTCCAATACACTTTTTGAAAACTCTCTCAAAATTCCTTTCCAAAATTGTTTTCTAAAACATTCCCTTCAAAAATCTATTTTCCAAAACGTTTTTTTAAACTCCTTTTCAAAACGCCTTCTTCAAATTCACTTTCTAGATACACTCCTTAAATGCTTTCCTAAAAACTCTTTCCAAAAATTCACTTTCTAAAAATTCTTTTTTAGGATCTCCCTCCAAAAATCTTCTTTTCTAAAAATTCTACTTTCCAAAAACTCTCTTTCCTTAGAGTCCAAGTTAAGCCCTAAAGCCAACAATTAGGAAGCCCTAATTTTCTTCCTAAAACATGATTTTCAATCTTGCTTTAAAACCTAGGTTTTCAAAACCTCCTTTTTTACATCAAAACTATACATTTCCAAAACCTATTTTCTACATCAAACTATAGTCTTCAAAATCTAGGATTTCCCAAAACTTCATCTTTTCAATTCCAATTTCCAATTTCCAATCTTCTATTCTAAGTTCAAATCAAACTCTTTTCCAAATCAAAATATCTCTTTCCAAATCAAAATCTTTTATTTTGTCCGAACTACGACTGACCTGATTCCTCAAAAAGGATACGTAGGCAACCCTCCTGGGTACAGTCATAACTTTTTTCCAATTTTCAATTCCATAACTTTTTCCCAATCTCTAATTCCATAATCTATTTCCAAATTTCCAATTCCAAAAATCTATTTTCAAATATTCAACTTCAATTTCCAAAGCTTTCTTTCCAATCTCAAACTTCAATCCTTCTTTTCAAATCTATTTTCAAACTCTCTTTTCTTGCACTTGCATATCATGCATCATTCTTTTAAAAAAAATTTTCAAAAGTGAATAGTTTTGGACATTTGTTAATTAAAGACTTTAATAGGTGAGTCTAGGGTGAATAGACATGTAGGTATCGCAAGGGCGGGGTAGGGTGATGGCTTAGTGCGTCTTCTCTACAAGTAACCAACCTCCGAACTTGGGATCACTATTTTCAAGGACCAAATGGAGTTATTTTCTAGAAAGGGCTTAAATATTTTCAAAGGTTGCCAAACAACCTATTTTCTTAAAAGCCCTCTCTTGAGAAAGTATTTTAAAAATCGTTTTCAAAAACTCTAAGTGTAATCTTTAGATTGTACTTAGTTTTTAGGTGACCTAACTCACCTTAATCAAGTTAGGTGGCGACTTCGAATTGTTTTTCAAAAGCCCTTTATTCAAACCAATTTTCAATTCAAACCTAGTCGCACTCATTCTTCTAGGAGAATGAGTTCTAACGAGAGAGTACAGTATTTTTCTCGCTTATGTGTGTATTCCTCGAGTGCGAAACATTTGGGCGCGACAGAAAAGTAGTTGAAAAGTATATACATTCATCAAAAAGTATGACATGCATTCAATTTCATTCCCATATGTGCATTTATCGAAAAGTATAACATGCATTCACCCATTTACCTGTGTATTTTTAGAATTGGTATAACTAAACAGTTTTTGCATAAAACTTGCTTTATGTCTTTCTATCTCTCTCTCAAACAGGGAACAACAAATGAAGCAAAGCACAAAAAGGAGCTAAAAAAAGATAAGCATATTCTCGAGGATGCGGTGAAAGCCTGAAAGGGCACCGTAGGTAAAAGAGTAGGGATGTGGCAAGATATAAAATTGTCAACCTTGGTAAAAACCTACAAAGGCGTCTTGGTGCAAAAATGACAAAGTTGGGACTGGTGAAAACTCTTATGGGCGCTAGCAGTAAAAATAGCCAAAAAAAAAGGGGGCTAGGGCCTAAGAGATAATCTGAGGCATGAGCATTCCCATAAGTCATGAGAATGAAAGCAACAATGAGAAAGTTAGAAGGTGTCTCGAAAAGCATTCTCTGGTTTAGTCCATGTTAAGGCTAAAAGAAGCAAAGGTGCCCCTATCTGGGCAATAAGTCAATTAGAGCATCAAACAAAAAGGACAATCAATAAATCTAGGAGCGAGGGGCAAAAATATATCGCTCTCCATCATCATTAGAAGAGGAGTCAACTAGGGAGGGATCAACTGGCTCGCCACCCATAAGAGGAGCACTCGAAGAAGCACCAACCGTCGATGATCTAAGCTGCCCCACTTATAGTCTGCACATCTGGCCAGAAGCATATCCCTCTCCCAAGTAAGGGACTTCACGGTCTCTCACAAAGACTGAATATCAACAATATCATCCTCCAGGGGAGTGGAAATGTCTGGGGCACCTCATGACAGCTTATGTCCCCATGAAGTACTCAAAGATAGGCTATCGTTTGTCAATCTAGCCACTGCTAGCTGTATCTCTAAGGAAGCTACCTCAGTGTCTCTCGTCCTCAACCGATCATGCAATACATGTATCAATCTTCAGTTTTGCTGCCTGTGTTGATGTCCCTGAACAATCATAGTTGTCAAGAAGTTTGTGTACCCCACGGGGGGCAACGAAGTCTCAAAGAGTAGATCCCCAAGCCTGTTATGACCTAACACATATCATCAGAGCCAATAATAGTAGTTCTCGGTCTTAAGGGACATGTCAGAAAATGGACCATCATCATCCACGTGAGGAAGCAAAGATCTCCATATATCCATGACCCTCTCCACCAATGCTCTCGGGATCGACGCCTCAAAGACAAAGGTAAACTCAGTTGCCAATGCCATATAGCAAATGTCCTAACTGCTACCAAGCTGCCGCCAAAGTCGAATCCCAAAGAAGGGGGCAATGCCCCGTAGGCCTGCTAAAGGCACGAAGGCCCTCTTGGGAGGTCAAACTCTCAAGTAGTACCAACCAACCAATCCTAAAAACGACCTGACCGAGCCTAATCTCATGCTCAGAAGGTAGTTAGCCGATGCTGCAGCAGTCTGTGGAAACGTCCCATCATCTGCGATAGCCCTATAAGATCTCGCCAAGGAGCATATATGGTCAAGCTTAGGGTACCATGTATGCTGGAATAGAGGAGTAATAAACAAGTGTCCAATAGCCCAAAGTTGAAATAGTACAACACATCCCCGAAAGTGAGCGTCAACCCTTTGCTGAAATTTAATAAAGCTCATAAAGGTCTCCCCACAAGCATGGGAGCATAGGAGTGCCCCTCACAAACCCTGGCGAGCAATGCATATAGTCGGCAGTCAACCAAATCATCTCCCCGTGGAAACATCGAGAAGTTCAGAAGAAGCAGGGCTAGAGTAACCATGCGAGAAATAGACCAGTCCTGAGAAGTATGTCAATCACCTGAATGAGCCCTCATCCCGTCGTAAACTCAAAACGGGAAAATAGGAACTCCACTAGAATGTAAGGAAACTAGGGCAAAAAGGTAGACGAAAGAATTACTCATCGGAGTCCAAGTTGGGATGAGATAGTCGTGATATAACCATCAGGGAAGATAATCATCTCGGAAACCAATGAGAAAACCATAGTCGTGAGGAGTGGGGGTAAGCTTGCACCCCTCCGAAGCGGAAAATAGATAATCTAGGCTGCTAAAAGGGAATCACTGCCTCCATGAATCTTGGAACAAGCTGCACCAATAGGAGTGAAGCCATCTAACCAAAGGACCGACAAAAGATGTCCTGCTCATCTAGAGAATAACTGTCATGCCAAGCTCTCAGCCCACTCAAAATCGCGTCTGCCATCCTGAAGATCATGGTAAGAATGTCGACATATGGTATGTATATCTCAAAAAGGTAAAAGATATAAAAAGAAGGAAAGAGAAGAAAAAAAATGATTTCAAATGATAAGTCAAAATAAATTGTCTACACATTTTGATTTTAAAAGTCAAGTTTCAAGTCAAAATGAATTTTCTACACAGTTTGTCTGTCAAAAATTTCAAGTTTCAAGTCAAAATGAATTTTCTACACATTTTGTCTTCAAAATGTCAAGTTTTGAGTTAAAAAGAAGTTTCTATACTTTTTTCTTTAAAAATATTTCAAATGTTAAGTCAAAATGAATTTTCTACACATTTTGTTTTCAAAATGTCAAGTTTTGAGTCAAAAAGAATTTCCTATACTTTTTGCTTTAAAAATATTTCAAATGTTAAATCAGAATGAATTTTTTACATATTTTGTCTTCAAAATGTCAAGTTTAGCGCCAAAACAAATTTACTAAAACATTTTTCTTTAAAAGAAAATCAGAAGTTTAAAGTTTTGAGATAAAATGAATTTCCTAAATGTTTTGCTTTAAAAAAAAATATAATCAAGTTTCGTGTCAAAATGAATTTTCTAAACATTTTATCTTTAAAGAGTTTAAATTTCGAGTCAAAATGAATTTTGAACACATTTTTTCTTCAAAAATTCAAGTTTCAAGTCAAAATAAATTTTCTAAACATTTTATCTTCAAGAGTTCATAGTTTCAAGTCAAAAAAAATTTTCTAAACATTTTATCTTCAAGAGTTCATAGTATCAAGTCAAAATAAATTTTCTACATGTTTTGTCCAAGTGTCAAATCAAAATAATTTCTGAACTTTTTTTTCTAAGAGTTCATCTCAAAATCAATTCCGTGGTCTTTCAATCCGTTTCTAACGCTTTTTCAAAATCAAAAACCATAGTTCATTTTCAAAATCAAATCTCAAAAATTTTCAATCAAAGTCCATCTCAAAACGTTTGTAAGTTTCTTCTTCAAAAGATTTCTACTCCAATCAAGTTTCAAGGTTTTCTAAAAATTCTTCCTCCAAAAAGTCTTCTTCAAAATTAATCCTTAAGATTTTCAAGGTTTCAAATTCTCAAAATTTATTCCTTCTAAAGTTCTTATCAATTTCAAAGTTCTCTAAACCCCAAAATCCATTTTCAAAAATTTCCTAAGTGTTTGCCTTAAAAGTTTTATTTAGAATTCCATTTTTAGAAATTCTTATTAAGTTTTTCTTTCAATAGTTTTAGGCCTCCCCAAGTTTCTCAGGACCTTCTCTACCAAAAAGGCCCCACCCTCAAGGGTTTTATACCTTTTTCCTTCAAATATTCTAACTCTTTCCTCATTTTGAAAATTTCATTCGAGTTTCTAGGGTCTTCTCTGTCAAAAAGGCCCCACTATTAAGGCTTTCTTAACTTTTTTCTTTAAAAATTTTGATTTCAAAAACACGTTTCTAGGTTTTCTAACTCCTTTCTTAAAAAATAATAAAAATAAAGATAAATAAAAAAAGGTTTCATTTCAAAATCATTTCCTCGGTTTTTCAAAAACTTTTTCCTTCAAAAAGTTTAATTAGGTTTCCCGAATTTTATCCTTCAAAAGCTCCATCCTAAAAAATGTTCCAAAGGTTTTCAAATTTTCGTCCTTAAAAAGTTTTTTCTCAAAAATGTTTCATAGATTTCCTGAGATTTTTTCTTCAAAAGCCTCGTTTTTAAAATTTTTTGGGGTTTTAAGCTTTCACCTCAAAAGCCCATTTTCTTTTAAAAAAAATTATAGGTTTTCAAACTTTTTCCTCAAAAAGTTTTGTTTCAAATTTCAAAAGGTTTTCCAAACCCCTCTATTTCAAATCCAAATCAATCAATTTTAGAAAGCAAGTTCAAAATCATTCCAAACAATCACCTTGAATTTCAAAAATCAAGACAATCTAGTTCTCAAAATCAAAATTCCAATCACTCTAGTTTTCAAAAAATTTAAGGTTCGTCCCTCCGATCACCTCGCGGTCAACATGGGATTCTTACTTTATCGTTTTTCGCCTTTGTCAAGCAAAGATAGAAAAAGATGCACAGCTATAAGCACCCAATTTTTGCATGCTCGGCAATCTCCAGTCCGGCCGGACTTATATTTAAACTGATACAGACACATTCAAGTCAAAACCAACTTTCTAAACTCAATCCCCTTGGGGCATTGCTCAGTCCAAATTCAGTTGGCACATCTTCTTAGAGACGGTAACTCTCCATTTTAATCTCAAATTCAATTTCAAGTCCAATTCCAATTCAAATTAAATGCAGCATGCCTTTCAAGAAAGTTGATCCCTCAAGCAATAAGACTATCCAATCTGGCACTTTTTTTTCTAGAAAACTCTTTGAAACGGCAAGTTCTATCAAAGCCGTCAACCGGGACGGAACCCAAGTTCCCAAGATGGTAGAACGGTCCACCTTTGGCGCTTGCTAGCCCACCAATCAAGAATGCCCATTATTCGGCACGTCATTCGAGAAAGTTGATTCCTCAGATGATAAGTTCACTCAGTAGCTTACCGAGATCAAGCAGTCTCTGGAATGAATGCAAACCATCAGAGTAGCGAAAACACTTGCAAACATTGCAACCATCAGAGTGACGGAAACACTCACAAAGAGGTTGACATTAGGAATTGCCAACAAACCCCCTATGTCACGGGACCGAATTCGCCTCTTGGCTGTGACATGTTTACCAATGGACAAGATACCTTTGGAAACTAACTTGTCACAGATTGTCAGAGTGACGGAAACACTCAAAACCCAAGTTAACACCAATACCCGCTAGACTACTCCAGTGAAAAATGACCAAACTGCCCCTTGGGCCTTTTCTAGCACGCTTCTCAAGAAACTACCTAAGTCCTTAAAGTGGTAAGACCACCCTTCTAGGATCGTCCCAAAGACAATCCAGTATGTTCAAAAGCCTTCCAGTCAGTTCCGACCAATTCTGAGACTATCCGGTCAAAATGATCATTTTGCCCTCAAGCATCCGAGTGCCTCAGGGAACCACACCGACTCTGGGTATCAAAACGGTACCCTACCGAGAATGCTTCTAATAGTATTCCTGACTTTCCAATACCTTTTTGGATCATTCCAAGTCTACTCCGACAAACTAAGTGCAAAATGACCATTTTGTACCTGGTGAGTCGGTCGCCTTTTCCAACCACTCCAACTCTTGGTATCAAACTGGCACTCCCTTGGAACTTTTTAGATTGTGTTTCCAACCTTCAAGTTCTCTCATGAGTTATTTTGAGTCCCTTTCGATGGTTTTCTGGTCTAGTTGACTGTTTTGCTCCTAATAGTTCGGTCAATAATTCCGACCTTATTTTTCAAGTCCGCTATCCCTAGGACACTATTTTAAGGGTTTCTACCCATTTTCAGCCTTTCGGAGCATTCTTGGACCTTTCGGAGTCACTCCTAGTGAAGCCAAGCAAAAAATTGAATGATAGCCACTAGCATAGGCGCCCCAATATTTTGCCTTGCATATCAAGGGTTGAAAGATACATTTCTTGCCACTCTAAAACATTTCCTTAGTGGCTAGTGGCACCAAGCTAAAAATTGGCCTAGCGCCACTCCTAGTGGCGCCAGTGTAAAGTTTGTGTTAGCGCCACTATAACAAGTGCCAGGCTAGTCCAGTGTTTATAAATATAGAGCCTCCCCCCTATGTGAAAAAAGGTCGGTAATCTAAGTCCAGAAACTCTGTCTCTCTATATACAGACCTCGAACTCTCTCCAAACCCTAGCTCTCTTAGGTCTCTTTAAACCCTAGCCTCTATACACTCTAATTGTAGCCTATATACACTTCATACACACATATACAAGCCTCCAAACATCAATTGAAGACTAAAGCACTGCAAGTTCGAAGCTCTCAAAGTCCAAGAAAAGCAAAGCAAAATAAAGCAAACAAAGCAAAGAAGATATGAGGTTGGTTTCCTCTTTACGTTTATGCAATTTTCCCCTCTCTCTTCTCTCTCCTAACCCACTTAGGTTTTCTTCTATTTTAATCCCCTATCTTCTTCCCCCCTTTATTGGATGCTTGAAAGTCACCGTGTTGGAGCTTTCTTCTAATTCAACCTTAGACCATGTGCATTCGGCCTCCTTAATTATATGGTGAAACCTAAACCTTGTATGTTCACGACCTTACTTGCATTGTGCATATAATGTTCATACGTCTCTTTAAAATTGTTTTCAAAAGTTGTTTTTAGAGCTTGCATCAAAATCCTCTTTCAAAACTTACATTCAAAATCTTGTTTTCAAGATCACATTTCAAGAGTGATTCTGGCCAATTCATGGTTAGGGTTGCTTTAGGAAAGTGTTATATTCATTATTACCATCAAAGTCCATATTGTGGGTGTAAACCCTAACTTATTTTTCATCAAAACCACAATCTTAAGATGATTCTAGCTATTGCATGGTTTGGGTCGTTTTAGTACAGTGTGATATCCAAAGTGATCAAATTGGTCCATATTTCAAATCCATGTTGTTTTCAAAACCACTAACCTAGTATGGTTCTAATATCTTCATGGTTAGAATCATTATAGCAAAGTGAGACATTCAAAAGGTTTTCAAAAAGTCCATATTCAAACCCCTTTCAAAATTGCTTTTCAAAATATTTCCTAAAAGCTCTCTTCAAAAATCCACTTTTTAAAAATTCCTTACTAAAAACTCCCTTCAAAAATTTATTTTCCTAAAAAGCTCTATTTAAACTCCTTTCCAAAAATTCTCTGCAAAAAATTCACTTTTTAGAAATTCTGTTTCCTTCCTAGAAATTGTCTCAAAAATATTTTCTTTCTAAAATCTCTCTTTTCTTGGAGTCTAAGTCAAGCCTAGGATCCATGTTTGGGAAATTCTAGTTTTCTTTTCTAAAATCATAATCTCATTTGAACATTAAATCATAGGTTTTCAAAACCTCTTTTTCCACCAAAATCATAGGTTTCCAAATCCTAGATTTTTAAAATTCAATCTTTCCAATTCTATGTCAAATCCAATATTTCAAATTAGAAAACTAGATCAAATCCTTCCATTTTAGAAACTAGATCAAATCTTCTCTCTTGAGAAATAATATCAAATCTTCTACTTTAGGAAATAAAAATCAAATCTTTCTTAAGTCAAATATTTCCTAATTCCAATCTTTCCATATTTCGAAACTTTTCAAAATTCAAATCTTTCCAAATTCAAAACTTTTCTAAAATTAAACTTTCTTAAAATGAAACTTTCCTAATTTGGCACTTTCCTAAAATGAAATTTTCGTAAGTTCAAGCTTTCCAAATTCTAAAGTTTTCCAAAGTCTAATCTTTTCTAAACTCCAACTTTCCAAATTATTCCAAGTCAACTGTTTTAAAATTAAATTAAATCTCTTTTTAAATCTTCTTTAAATCTAACTTTCCTAATTCGAACATTTTCTAAATCTAACTTTCTAAAATCGAACTTTTCAAATCTAAATCAAATCCTTTCCAATTCAACTACATGTTCAAATCTTAGGTAACCTAAGCCCTAGGGGGCCTAAACCTTAGTTCAACCCTAACCCTAAAGTTAGGAAACTTCAATTTTCTTCTAAAACTCTTTTCTAAACCGAGATGGTTTTCCAATTTCAAACTTCAAAATATTTTCAAAACTCAATTCTATCTTTCCAAATCTAGTCCAAGTTTTCTTTCAAAGATCAAAACCCATTTTTCAAGTCTAATCCTAAATTTAGGTTCAATTCCAAATCAAATTTCAATTTCAAATCTTTTATTCCAAGTGCAAATCAAATATCTTTTCCAAATCAAACTCTTTTCGAATCAAATCTTTTTAAATCAAACTTTTCAAAACCTAAAAGTGTCTACTTTCAATCGGACTCTTGTCCGAACTACGACTAACCTGATTCCTAAAAGGGGATATGTAGGTAACCCTCATGGGTGTGGTCACAACCTTTTTCATATTTATAATTTCACAATTTTTTTTAAATTTCCAATTTCACAACCTTTTTCAAGTTTCTAATTCCACGATCTTTTTCAAACTTCCAATTCCATGATCTATTTCAAGTTTCTAATTCTAAAATTTATTTTCAAATCTCCAATTCCATATTCTATTCCCAATTTCTAAAACCTATTGTTTTCAAAAATCAAATTTATTTTTTCAAATCCATTTCAAAATTAAATCAAGTTCTTTTCAAATCTACTTTCAAAATCAAATCAAATTCTTACACTTACATATCATACATCATGTCAATTTCTTTCTAAAAGTTCTTTTCAAAAGTGGACAATTTTGGACATTTATTAATCAAAGATTCCAAATGAGTGAACCTACGGTGAATAGACATGTAGGTACTGCAAGGGCGGGGTAGTTGCCGAACAAGGTTGCCAAACAACCTATTTTCTTAAAAACCCTCTCTTGAGGAAGTTTTCAAAACCTTTTTAAAAACCCTAAGCGTAATTTTCAGATTGTGCTTAGTTTTAGGTGGCGACTCCAAACCTTTTTCCAAAAGCCCTTAATCAAATCAATTTCCAATTCAAACCTAGTCGCACCCGTCCTTCTAGAAGGATGAGTTCTAACGAGAGAGTACTGTATTTTTTCCACTTGTGTGTATTTTCTTGAAGTGCAAAAAATTAGGGCGCAACAGGTTCTCAACTAAATTTCATAGGCTAACTCTTTTAGGTTCGGGGTCCTAACATCATGACAAAATTGGGCGTTAGGCTCAAGCCTAAGCCTATAGTGTGCACATAAGGTGCTCGCAGTAATAATAATCTCCTTCCCTCTAACCTAGGATACTATCATCTCTTCCCCCTCCTTTTTCTCGGCATAGTGATATTACCCATTAATTTCGCACACAGGGTTAGAATATACTCTTCCACAAACTTGGCTAAGTCATCCCACCCACGCCTATCAAATTCATCCTCCCAACTATAACCACCCCCAAAGAACCATAATTCTATCTTCCATTCAATATCGGCTGCCTTCGAACCCCAATACTTCCTAAAATCAAACTGGGCCTGACTACCGACAAAGATCTCATCGTCATAGTCAAATTCAGAGTTTGGTCTACTAGGTTCAACATGTTAGCCTAAATCTTTCTTTTTCCCAGCCTTTTTGCTTCCTTTGGGTGCCATTAAAACAACCATAAACACAATCTATGCAAATATATTTCAAAGAAAAAAATAACAACGCAAACCCAACAATATATATGTTATGCGTTTCTAAATCCATTCAAATATGATAAGATACGATGAAAAGAATTGCATGGAAGAAGGGCTACGTCGGTTACTTACAAGGAAGGAGACGTGAAATGTCAAAGTGTCATAACTTTTCAACTCAGCAGGACTCCATCGCTTGTCCAGACACACACACTCTCTCTCTCTTTTTAAATTGTCACGTGCGAATTGCGCTAATGAGACAAAAAAGAGAGAATTCCAAAATTTATACTTGGCAGATTACCCCATCTGGATGACCCAATTAAGGTGTCCAAATGGCCCCAAAATGACACCGTTCAACTTAAACAACCCGTCCAGACAGTATAATTACAGCCACCCTGATGCTGACATCCTATCCAGATGGTCCAATTAAGGGTGTCTGGACGACCAGTAAGCTTGTCAAACTCATCCAAAGAAAATTCCTAAGGCACTCAACCCGACCAGAAGGTGTTTGGATGGCCAGTAGCCAATTTTGTCCAACTTTTCCAAAATTTTCCAAGGTATGGTGAGCATCTGGAAGGTAGCCAGACGACCAATTGCCAACTTCCCTAAATAATAGAGAACATAACTAAAAAAACCAAGTAAAATAACTATAACAAAACCAAGCAATGCAAAGACAAATGTTTTTATGCCTCCCCCTAACTTAAATTGGACATTGACTTCAATGGACGATGAAAGGACACAAATGCAATGCAAGACTCAGCAAAATAAATTAATACCTAAAAAACTAAGCAAAAGAAAGAGAAGAAAACTAATATACAATGAAAATCAGGACCAAGATCATTACTCTTAGGGTGATGGATCTTCGAGACTCCATGTCTATATTTCTGCCATAAAATTCTCAACATACTGCTTTAGATGATGACCATTTACCATAAAGTGATTGCCATTCCTATGATTAGTGACCTCTATTGCCCCATGATTATGCACTCTTTTCAAAATGTAAGGTTTAGTTCACTTACTACGCAACTTACATAGAAAAAGATGTAACTGGGTGTTGTAAAGAAGCACCTTTTGACCAACAGTGAAATTTTTTTGAGAAATGTGTTGGTCGTGAAGGGCTTTCATCTTAGCCTTTCAAATCTGTGCATTCTCATATGTGTCATTCCGTAGCTCCTCCAATTGATAGAGTTGGAGTTTCCGGTCGTGATCAATGTTGTTGGGGTTCTTATGAATTTGTGGTATGGCCCAATAAGCCTTGTATTGAACCTCAATTGGTAAATGACAAGCTTTACCATAAACTAACTAGTAGGGGGACATACCGAGATGGGTTTTATAGGCAGTCCTCTATGCCCACAGTGCATCCACTAGACGCAACGACCAATCCTTGCGATTGGGATTCATTGTTTTCTTTAGGATGCATTTAATTTCCCTATTGGCCAGCTCAACCTGGCCACTTGTCTATGGGTGGTATGGTGTGCCTACTTTGTGTAATACCCCATACTTATGCATCAAGACCCTGTCGCGCCCAGATTTTTTGCACTCGAGGAATACACACACAAGCAGGAAAAATACTGTACTCTCTCGTTAGAACTCATCCTCCTAGAAGAATGAGTGCAACTAGGTTTGAATTGAAAATAGATTTGAATAAAGGGCTTTTGAAAAAATTTGGAGTCGCCACCTAACTTGATTAAGGTGAGTTAGGTCACCTAAAAACTAAGCACAATCCGAAGACTACAGTTAGGATTTTTGAAAACGAATTTGAAAATACTTCCTCAAGAGAGAGAGTTTTTAGGAAAACAGGTTATTTAGCAACCTTTGAAAAATATTTAAGCCCTTTTGTGAAAATAACTTAATTTTTGGTCTTTCAAAAACAGTAATCTAGGTTCGGAGGTTGGTTACGTGTAGGAAAGATGCACTAAGCCATCACCCTACTCCGCTCTTGCGGTACCTACATGTCTATTCACCCTAGATTCACCTATGAGAGTCTTCAACTAACAAATGTCCAATCCTATTTACTTTAGAAAAGAATTTTTAAAAGAATTATGCATGATGTGCAAGTGCGAGAGAAGAAAGTTGGAAAATAGATTTGGAAAAGAAGAATTGAAGCTTGGAATTGGAAAAAAGTTTAGAAATTGAAATTGAGGATTGAAAATAGATTTTTAGAATTGGAAGTTGGAAATAGAACATAGAATTAGAAATTGGAAAGCAGTTATGGAAATAGAAGCTTGAAAAAGGTTCTGACCGCACCCAGGAGGGTTGCCTACGTATCCTTTTTAAGGAATCAGGTTAGTTATACTTTGGACAAGAGTCCGATAAAAAATAGAAGATTTGATATGGAAGAAGAAATTGAATTGAAATTTGGATTTGATTCGAATTTAGAATAGATAATTGGAATTAGAAATGGAAGAGATTGGACTTTGATTTGGAAAGATAGAGATTTAAGAAACCTAGACTTAGGAAGATAGGATTTAGGAAGGACTTGAGATTAAGAAAGATTTGACTTGACTTGGAAAAGTTTTGAGAAAGGATTTGACTCGAATATTGGACTTGGAAGATTTAGGAAAGATTGGAATTTAGTAAAGATTCGGATTAGGAAAGGTTCCATTTTAGGAAAGTGTCATTTTAGGAAAGGTTTCAAATTAGGAAAGTTTTCAAAATGGGAATGTTTCGGAATTGGAATGTTTTTGAAATAGGGAAGTTTTGAAATTAATAAAGTTTTAGATTTGGAAATATTGGAAGTTTAGAGAAGTTTAGAATTTTAGAAGGATTCAAAACTTAAGTTTTAAAAATTCTTGAAATTAGGAAAGGTTTGAGTTTAAGAAAGATTTGGAAGCTTAGATTTGGAAAGTTTAACTTTGGAAAGGTGTGGAATTAGGAAATGGTTGAATTAGGAAAGGTTTAGGCTAGGAAGGATTTGGAAGTTTAAAGTTTAAGGAAAGATTTAAACGTTCAAGTTTTGGAAACTTAAGATTTAGAAAGGTAGGAGATTAGGAAGGATTTGAATTAGGAAATGTTTGGGTTTGGAAGGACTGAGATTCCTATTTCCTAAAACAAAGGATTGGATTTTGTTTCTAAAAGATGTGTTTTGATTTTGTTTCCAAAAACGGAGGATAGGATCTAGTTTCCTAAATAGAAGATTGGATTTGGTTTCCTAAATGGAAGATTGAATTTGATTTCCTAAAGGGGAGATTGGATTTGGTGTAGATTTGGAAGGATGATGTTTAGAAACCCTAGATTTGAAAGACTATAGTTTTAACATAGAAAAGAGTTTTTTGGAAACTTATGATTTTGATATAAAAAAAAGGGAGATTTTGCAAAACCTAGGTTTTAAGGCAATATTGAAAATCATATTTTTGAGAAAGGAAATTAGGATTTCCTAATTGTTGGATCTAGGGCTTGACTTGGGCTCTAAGGAAAAAGATCTTGGAAAGTTAGTTTTTAGAAAGGGAGATTTTTGGAAGGAAATTCTAAAGAGGAGTTTTTAGAAAGTGTGTTGAAAATAGAGTTTTTCAAAAGGGATTTTGGAAAGTAAAACTTTGAGAGAGTTTTTGGAAAGAAAGGTTTTGGAAGGAGATCTTAAAAAGGGTTTTTTTTGGAAAGCAAATTTTGAAAAGAGAGCATTTTGGAGAGGAGTTTGAAAAGAGTTTTTTTCTATGAAGGAATCTTAGGGAGCATTTTTAGAAAGCATATTGAAAAAGGGATTTTTTTAGAAGGAAAGATTTAAAAAGAGCATTTTAGAAAGTTTACAAAATATCTCACTTTCCTAAAGTGATTCTAACCATAAGAAAGTTAGAACCACTTTAAGATAGTAGTTTTGAAAACAATGATTTTTAAAATATGGACCATATTTGTCACTTTAAATGTGACACTTTCCTAAAGCAACCCTAGCCATGGAAAGGCTAAAACCACCTTAGGATTGTGGTTTTGAAAACAAGTTTTGAAAAAGAAGAGTTTGATGCAAGTTTTGAAAGCGGTTTTAATGTTTTGAAAATGAATTTTGAAAGAATGCAAGATTATGATATGCACAATGCAAATTGGAGTCGTGAACATACAAGGTTAAAGGCTTCACCACATAATTAAGGGGGCCGAACCCACGTGGTCTTCGGTTAGACTAAAAGAAAGCCCCCGACACGGTGACCTTCCAATAGCCTAATCCTACACATGGACCAGAAAATCCCTTGTTTCAAGCATGCAAGAAGGGGGGGGGGGGGAAGAAGATAGGGGATTAAAATAGAAGAAACCCAAGTGGGTTAAGAGAGAGAAGAAAGGGGGAAGATGCGTAAACTTAAAGAGAAAGCCTACCTTGTGTCTTATTTATTTTTCTTTGCTTTGCACACTTCGCTTTTCTTGTTTCGCTTCAGCCTTTGTCTTGATCTTCGTGAACTTATCTTGATCTTCGAGAGCTTCGGGTTGCAGCACTTCAAGTCTTTAATGGAGGCTTTGGAGGCTAGTGTATGAGTGTATGAGAGTGTGTATGAGTGTATAGGAGGCTAGGGTTTGTGTATGGAGACTAGGGTTTGGAAAACCTAAAGCAGACTAGGGTTTTGGGAGGCTACGAGCTCTGTATATCGAATAATAGGGTTTTCAGACTGGGTTATGGGACCCCTTTCACACTGGAGGAGCTGTGTATTTATAGAGATAAGAATGACCTAGCGCCTGTTGCAGGGGTGCTAGGCCAAAAATCCTTCTGGCGCCACTAGGAGTGGCGCCAGGCAAAATTATGTCTTGGCGCCAGTAGTGGCGTCAACCACTTAGGAAAGTTTTAAGGTCGGCAAATAATGTATCTTCAGAAGATTTGGGCGGCTGTATTAGTGACTACCATGCAATTTTTAGCCTAGCTTCACTAGGAGTGGCTCCAGAAGGTCCAGAAAAGATTTAAGGGACCGAAAATGGCCGAGAAGGTCAGAAAGGGACAGGAACCCTTAGAATAGGGTCCCCGAGGGTAATGGACTTGAAAAAGGATGACAAAATGTGTTGGAAGGGTTGACCAGGCCATTAGGGGCAAAACGGTCAACTGGATCGAAAAACTACCGGGATGGACTCGGAATGTCCCGGAAGAAGACTCGAGAGCTGGAAACATTATTTGGAATGTCCCAAGAGGTTACCGGTTTGATACCGGGAGCCGGTGTAGTCGGAAAAGGCGACCGGCCCACCAGGGGCAAAACGATCATTTCGCACCGAATTTGCCGGAACTGACTCGGAATGATCCGAAAAGATAAAGAAAGGTCGGGAATACTATAGAAAGCATTCTCGGGAGGCTACCGGTTTGTTACCTAGAGTCAGCGTGGTCGGTCCCCGGGGCGCTCGGATGCCTAGGGGAAAAATGGTCATCTTGACCGGAAAGTCTCAGAATTGGCCTGAAACTAACTAGAAGGCACCTAATCATGCCGAATTACTTTTAAGACAATCTTGGAAATGTGGACCTACAGTTCTGAGGACTTAGGTACTTTCTTTAGAAACGTGCCGAAAATGGCCCTAGGGGCAGTTTGGTCATTTTTCTCTGTAGTGGGCTAGCAAGCACTGGTGTTGGCCTGGGTTTTGAGTGCTTCCGCCACTCTCACGACGGTCTTGTGATATAGGGGTTTGTTGGCAATTTTCTATATTGACCTGTTTATGAGTAATTCCGCTACTCTAACGGTTGCGATGTTTACGAGTACTTCCACTACTCTGACCGTTAGCGATCATTCCTGAGACTACCTGATCTCGGGAAGCTGCTAAATGGACTTAGCACTTAAGGAATCAACTTTCTCAAAAGGCGTGCCGAAATAGACATTTCTGCATTGGCGGGCTAGCAGATGCCAAAGGTAGACCGTTCTACCATCTAGGGGACTTACCGTTCTGAAGAGTTCACTCGAAAACATGCCGGAGTGGAGGGTCTTACCACCTTGAGGAATCAACTTTCTCGAAAGGTGTGCCGAATTTAATTAGAATTAGAATTGGAATTAGAATTGGAAATGGAATTCAAAAGGGGACTTACCATCTTCGGAAAGATGTGCCTATTGGAATTGGACCGAACAATGCCCCCAAGGGGATTTTGGTCATTTTGCCTCTATTTGGGCTCGGCGGGCCCGCGAAGCGATGGATTGACGGGATTAGACTTGGAAAGATGATTTAGAATAGGAATATGTCCACATTGACTTGAATACAAGTCTGGCGGGCCCGCGAAGCGGTCAACAATGGGGTGCTTACAGATCCTTACAAATCTTTCACAAAATGAGATCGGTCATCACATATGATAGCTCAGGCATACCAAATCTCAAAAAAAAAAAAAAATGTTTTCTTTTAATAACTTGATCACCACTTGGTGATCGTTGGTTTGAGAGGCCACAACCTCGACCCATTTTGACACATAATCAATGCCCACAATACTGTAAAGATGCCCAAAAGAACTGAAGAATCGTCCCATGAAATCAATGCCCCAACAATCAAACATTTCTATAATAGTGATGGGGTTTAAGGGTATCATGTTCCTTCGGGTTAGAGAACCTAATCTCTGACATTTATCACATGCCATGCAAAAGTGTGGACATTCCAGAACATAGTGGGCTAGTAAAATTCACATTGCAAAATCTTTGCAATAACCTTCTTGGTTAAAAAATGCCCACCACAAACATACGAATGACAAAAAGTGATGATGGACTCGAGCTCATCATTGAGAATACACTAACGAATTACTTGTTCATGACAATATTTATACAAATATGGCTCATCCCATATAAAAACTCTCACATTTCTCAAAAATTTCTTTTTATCTACTGAAGACTAGTGAGGAGGAATCCTACCTGTAGCTAAGTAATTGGCTATGACTGCAAACCAGGGTGTACTGGTGTGAGAGATAGATTGAATGGAAAAAAGTTGCTCGTTAGAAAAGTGCTCAAATATAGGAGATTTATCTAGATCTCGCTCATCAGGAGGCAACCTAGACAAATAATCTTCTACCACATTCTCTACCCCTTTCTTAACCCTGATTTCTATATGAAACTCTTGAAGGAGTATAATCCAATGTGTGAGGCCGTGGCTTAGCACCTTGCTTAGTGAGCAAGTACTTTAAGAGGCATGGTCTATGTAAACAATGACTAGTGTGCTGATTAAGTAAGATCTAAACCTATCAAGGGCAAAAACCATAGCGAAAAGCTCTTTCTCAGTGGTAGTGTAGTTCATCTGGGCATCATTTAAGGTCTTGCTAGCATAATATATAGCATATGATTTCTTATCCCGTCTTTGACCCAATACAGCCCAATAGTGAAGTCAGTCGTGTCACACATAAGCTTGAATGGTAGAGACCAATCCGGAGCTTGTATGATCGGTGTTGTGGTCAATAACCATTTAAGCTTGTCAAAAGCTTGTTGGCAAGATGATATCCATTCAAATGGAACATCGTTAGATAGTAAATGGCACATAGGACGAGAGATGTCACTAAAACTTGGAATGAAATACCGGTAGAAGCCAGCGTGCCTTAAAAATGAACGAACATCCTTAACATTTCGTAGGAAAGGAAGGTTTTAGATAAGGTCAATCTTGGCTTTGTCAACCTCTATCCCCTTATGTGAAACTATATATCCTAACACTATCCATTGTGTCACCATAAAGTGACACTTCTCCCAATTGAGAACCAGATGGCTCTCATCGCATCTTTACAAAACTTTCTCCAAATTCTCTAGGCATTGATCATACGTATCCTCATAAATGGAGAAATTGTCCATGAAGACTTTCAAGATTCTATCTACTATCTCATTGAATATGCTCATCATGCACCTTCAAAAAGTGGTCGGTGCGTTGCATAGGCCAAATAACATTCTCCTATAGGCATAAGTGCCAAAGGGACAAGTAAAGGTAGTTTTATCAGGGTCATCTAGGGTTATAGCCAGAATACCCATCCAAAAAATAGTAGTAAGCTTTACTCAAAACCCACTCTATGACTTGGTCAAGGAATGGTAAGGGATAGTGGTCTTTAGTGGTGACATCTTTAAGACATCTATAGTCGATGCACATCCACCAACCTGTTTGGATCCTAGTAGGCACTAGTTCATCTTTATCCTTTTTCACTACTATTACACTAGACTTCTTTGGGACCACTTGGGTAGGGCTTGCTCACCTAGAATCTACAATTGGGTATATAATACCCTCATTGAGAAGTTTTAAAACCTTTCCTCTCATTGTATCTTTTATATTAGGGTTTAATCACTTTTGCATTTGGCGTATAGGTTTAGCCCCATCTTCCAGATAGATACAATGTGTGCAAACTAGTGGGCTAATACTATTTAAGTTAGCGATTAACCACCCTATGACTTTGCGATGCTTTAGGAGTACCTTCTTCAAACTCTCCTCTTGGCCTTCAAACAGACTAGAGGATATAACAACTGGGTGAGACTCACCATCACCTAAGAATATGTACTTGAGAGTTGATGGAAATGGTTTTCGCCCCAAAATGGGAGCTTTCACTTCAGATGGTTTAGGTTTACAAACACTGAGCCCCAATGGCTCATCACATTGGGTCCACTGACCCACAAATATGCTAAGAGCACACTCTACTCCTTCCTCACTCACTACTTCTGCTAACTGCTCACTTAAAACTAAAGCTCTCTCAAGGGGGTCTGCCTCAAACTTTTTTTGAAAGTATTCTTGAACAACAATATCTATCAAGCTAACCTCCCATATATCTTCATATTCTCCCAGTTTCTTTCTTGCATGAAAAATGCTCATTTCCACAATCATGTTACCAAAGGATAAACTCAATTCCCCACCCCAAAAACGAATGACAGCATTGGATGTTGCTAAGAAGGGACGACCTAAGATGATTGAAATCAAAGAATGATCATTCTTATGTCCTACAGTGTCCAGAACGACGAAATCAATCGGGAAGTAAAAGTTATCTACCTGGATAAGCAAATCTTCCATAATGCCCCTAAGAATCTTAATGGAACAATTGGTCAACTAAAGGGTGATTCTAGTAGGTCTCAACTCTTCTAACCCTAAATGTTGATACACAGAGTAAGGAAGTAAGTTCACACTAGACCTCAAGTCTAGTAAAGCATTATCAACCCTATGGTCACAGATTATACATGAAATGGTAGGAATCCTAGGGTTCTTTTATTTTGGTGGAAAATTTATTTGAAGAGCTTTATTCACTTATTGATTTAGAAAAGAGGCTTCCCTCACATTGAGCCTTCTTTTGATGGTGCACAAGTCCTTTAAGAACTTTGCATAGGAAGGAATCTACTTAATGGCATCTAAGAACGGGATATTGATCTTTACTTGCTTAAATACCTTATAGATTTTCGAGTTTATGGACTCTTTTTTTGGTTTGTCTAACCTGTGAGGGAATGGGGCATGTGACAAATCCATTTTGTCGATGTCCCAAGACTTATCCCTATACTCTTCTTCCTTAGGCTCTTTTTCTACTTGTTTCCGCTACCCCATTAGTGTCTTCTACTTTCTCTTCTACCCATTGTTCTACCCTCTCATTGTTATCCACCCCAGGCTCAGACTCTCTAACAAGAATGGTTTTATTTATAGTTTTTCCACTCATAAGGGTGGTTACAGCTTGGACCTGCTCATGGTTCAGGGGATTTGGATTGATTTCTACACTATAAGCTTGTCTATTGGGGTTGGGTAATGGTTATGCTAGAAAAGTGCCTTTTTCTTTGGACATTGTTCGTGTGAGAAGAGCTATTTGATTCCTTATGTCCTCTAATGACTTCTCAATTTTAACATTAATTGCCTACAGTGTCTGTATGTGTTGGTCAAGTCTGTCATATGCAGTTCTCATGAAAGGTGGTCTATAAACATTTGGTGGTGCTAGTTCAAATTGTTGACCTTGTGCCTAATACTAGTTAAGGAGGGCATGTTGTTGTTGTGGTTGTTGGTACTACTGGGGTGTTGAGTTACTATCATTTCTCCAACCAAAATTCGAATGGTTTCTCCACCCCGGGTAGTATGTAGGTGCAAATGGGTTCCCTTGGCCTTGGGGTGCTTATGTTGGTTTGTTATAAGGGGCTAGGGCATTGACTTGCCTATGCAACACTTTCGTAAAGGCTGGCATCGTGGGACAAAAGTTTATCCCATGTTCATTACTGTTGCACATACTATAATTAACTGGAATCTCACTCTCAACTGACATAACTTTTTCATCTTTGGTGCATCTAACCTCCTAGTCAATGTGGCTATTCTAGCATTGTTATCATCTACCTACTTCAAAGGGTACATAGTGCCTACCCTAGGGTTGTCTCTAATCTTAGGATTTTTGGTCCCTGTGGTGTTCCAAACTTGGGCATTATTTGTCGAAAAGTCAAAAAATTCATAAGCTTCTTTTGGAGACTTATCATAGAAAGACCCATTACACATTGTTTTAACAAATCTTTTAAGTTTGGGTGTCAAAGTTGAAAAGAAGGTACTAATTGTTGACTCAAGGTTGATCCCCATATTGATTTTAATGATAACTAAATCTTGTGTTATTTTACTAATGCATTTGCTTGGTGTGCAGATTAATAAAGATCATAATTTAGACTTAGAAGTTTGACTTTAAGTCTAACACGTGTCAAAGTGAATGCACAACAAGCTAAGATCAAGTAATGCACTCTAAGAGTTATGCAATATACCAAAACAGAACATTGACACATATTCCAACTTCAAACAAATGATTTGCACTCGAAGAGATTGAAGGTGTTCAAATAAAGATTTCATCAAGTATGCATAGACTTAATGAAGTTGACTTGCATTCCAAGAGATTGAAGGTATTCAGAAGAAGATTTTATCAAGTGTGCAAAGATCAATTGAAGATGATTTGATCTTGAAGAGATTGAAGATGGTTGAGAAGAGAATTCATCATAATTACATAATCTATACAAAGAATCCAAGTAAAAACTTCATCTGGGATGTAAAGAATCAATGAAGATAATATGTATTCAAGGAAATGAAGATGTTCAAGAGTAGACTTCATCAAGCTTGTAAATGTCTCATTGAAGTGATTCTAAAGAAGAAAGAAGAATTAGTAGCAAAGAGAAGAGTTCGGCAATGAGGCATCTTGAAGCAGTACATGAAAGAAAGAACTCGGCAATGAAAAAAAAAGCTCAGCAATAAAGAATAAGAGCTCAGCAATAATGGAGCAAAGTTATGACAGTTTGGAAACCAAGAAAATATGATTCTCAAATGATAAATTCAATCCAAATTGAATAAAGAACAACTTTGGTAAATTGAAGACTTTGATTGATCATCATACCCCTAAGAAAAGACTCCTTGAATATCTTATAGAGTTGTTGAATCTGAACTTGATCATTGAAAGAGAAAATGAATATTTTTGGGCAATGTGTCGACACATGAATGTGAAGTGTCGACACATGAAGATAGAAGTAAGATTTTAGAGCAATGTGTCAACACATGAAAATGAAGAGTCAACACATGAAGACAGTAGCCAAAAATCTAAAAACAAAATGATCAAGTGTCGACACATGGAGTTTATGTGTTGATACATGGAGACAGTGGACAACATTTGTAAAATGCAAACTAGATGTGTCCACACATGAAGCCTAGTATTGACACCTGAAAAATAACAGTTAGTTTTTTTAACGTTATAACAGACTAGACTTACATTAAATGAGTCCCAACAACCTCCACCGGACGAAATCAATACAGGGGTTTATATACAAGCTTCCAACAACATTTATACAGAAGAGATACAAGAAAACAAGGACCGCTGACTGATCAAACTGAAAAATCTGAATATTCCTCTTGTCTTCATTAATTGAGCTTTTATTTTTCTATCCACTCTTGATAGAGAGTTTGTAATTTTTTTGTTAAACTTCATACACCTGCAAGTGAGAGTTTGAGAGTTCTCTTATAGAAGAAAAACTCTTGTAAGTTGAAGTGGATCTTAGACAAAATCACTTGGTAGCTGGAAGAACTTTGGAAGAAGTTCTTGTGTAAAAGTGAGCTGTGTACTTGGTAAATCATCATCCATTTTGTAATTGGAGATTACATAGTGGAGGAAGACTTCAAGGGCATCTTGGGGTGAGGACGTAGACCACGAATTATGGTTGAACCTCGGTAATTCTTGGTGTGCTTTCCATTGCTCTGTTTTTATTTCTCTTTTAATTACATTGCATTATATATATATATATTGATCTCTGTTCTATCGATTAGATTAATTTTAATTAACCTTAATTGCCATTAATTTTTTAAAAACCCAATTCACCCCCCCTCTTGGGTTGCCTTTTGGGCCAACAATTGGTATCAGAGCCTATATTCCTATTTTTAGGCTTAACATATTAGAAATAGATGCATGACAACCAATTTTGGAAACTCTCTAAGTGAGGGTCAATCCACAAACTGACCACCTGAGTTCAATGACACTAATTACAACTATTGAAAAAATATAATAAGAATCTATATTCAATCGGTAGATTATGAATTATAGAGACTTATAGTAAATGGTCTCAAAACTCCTACAACCAAAGTAGAAAGAATAGATGTCCCTAAACCTGAATCCGAATATAATGAAGATTATTTGAAAATGCTACAATCTAATGCCAATGCCATGAACATTCTATATTGTGCACTTGATCCTAAAGAATTCAATCGTATCTCTACTTGTGAATCAGCTAAAGAAATCTGGGATAAACTAGAGGTTACACATGAAGGTACCAATAAAGTTAAAGAATCTAAAATCAATATTTTGGTACATAGTTATAAATTGTTTAAAATAAAACCTGATGAGTCTAGTACCGAAATGTTCACAAGGTTCACCGATATCATTAATGGCTTAAAATCTCTTGGAAATGTGTATCCTAACAATGAGCAGGTAAGGAAGATTCTAAGGTCTTTACCAAAAGCTTAGGAAGATAAAGCCACGGTAATTCAAAAGCAAAGGACCTCAATACCCTACCTCTTGAAGAAATCTTGGGCTCTCTAATGAGTCATGAGCTTACTCAAAAGTAACATGCCTAAGAGAATGAATAAAAGAAGAAAAGGGTAGTTGCATTCAAGTCCACCAATCAAAATGATGAATCAGCAAATGATGAGAATGAGGATGAAATTGCTCTCATCACTCAAAAATTCAGAAGATTCATGAAGAAGAAATAGAAAGGTGGAAAGAAGCGT